>LJIJ01000069.1:0-352436 GCA_001718145.1 Orchesella cincta | reverse complement strand
TCTTGAGCATAGCGATCAACAACTCCTTCGCCAAGATTGAAATCCGTCCCCGCTGAGCAATTCTCACCGAGGAGATGTTGAGACTCAACTATGTTGAGAAATCTTGTGACAATATCAATATCTGGCTTATTTCGCTGCGATGATGATGGAACTTCTGTGTCGGAGAGTGGAGATGCACTGTCCCCATCATCAAGAAGGAGTTCATCGCTATTATCCGTAGAAATTAGATTTGTCCCACTATAGGACTCTGGCCCCAGGGGCTATACTCATTAAATGAGTTGTCATTTGAGACCTCCTCAGAGTGAGAGCCAGCAAAACTTTCCACTCTTGGAAAGTACTCTATCACAGCCTGGTTATCGTCGTCATTCACCTCATCACTAGACTGCCTATTTTTACTTCCACTGTTTCTACTTTTACTCTTCCTTTCACCCGGACTTTTACGTTCACCTTGTCCGTTGTGCTCCTTTCTCCAATTTCCACTGCCTGTTCTGCTGTCCCCAGATAATGAGCTTCCAGACAGCTCCTCGCGTTCTTGATACCTAGTCGATGATGGCTCATTGGCTAAAATTTGGTCTCTCATTTGTGACTGTCGGGAATTCCAGGATTGCGAGTCGGGTTTTCGATTAAAATCCGTTGCATGCTGGTTTTCTAGTAAGTTGTCACGTTTTCCCTCTGTTACTCTGTGATTTCGGGGAACATTTTCCGATTTCAGGCGAGGATCTGTGTGGATAAAACCAAAAAATTAAACAATTGCAACTCAACAATTTTAGATTCATTTAAGGCTCATATTATAATCTGTTTAAATGCATCATTCATGTTCATTTCTTTGACCACAATAAAAAGCACTAAATGCAGCCTTGCTTGATGGGTATCAAATACATTCCCAATGTTTCAACCTGTTCTACTTTCAGGAAAACCATGAAACTTTCACTTTCATGGTTTTCCCAAGACGAATTTCACAAACGGTAAAGTTTTGTTCTAGTTCTGCCTATAATATTATAACCGCATAGCATTGAACATTTGGAAATGAAACTTGCATTCCACATCCGCATGCATTACGTTACGTCAAAGCATCTACTACTCTCATTAATGGTACACAATGCATAATATATGATGAAAAGGTGAATCGTAACCTTTGCGGAAGTTATCAGCTTCAGAAGGTGACCCACTTCCCAGCTCATCCTCGTCAGTCAATGCAGCAGGCCGCCTCGTTCCTTTAGGCTTTCTCCTCTCCTTTTGCCTCTGTTTGGACTGTCCATTTCGGTTTCTTTGCTGCTTTCTTTGTGGCACGTCATCAGCAACCTTTTCATCAGGAGCTGGGAATGCAAGTAATGAATGGGATTTCCCACTCTCCGCAATCACATAATCACTATCATTAACAGCGTCTTTTGGCCTCTCTCTCCCAGTGTTGGACGTTCCAAAGAAGGATGGGGAAGTTGATGGGTTCCAGTGGTTACGAGAGATGTTAATGCCTGTCGTTGCCGTTCCAGAGGATTGAGGGGAGTTGTTACTGCTTGCTCTGAATGAGTCATTTGGCAACCTGATTGATGTACCTTTGCCATTTCGACCACTTGTATTCTGATTTTCCTTTTCACTCTTTTCACCACCATTCTCGCTGAACCATGCAATATCCTGGTTTATATCTGGAAATCTGTTCCCTAACAAATCACTGCTTCCGTCGATAACTCGACCTCCCCCAGTTTTTGGATCAGCTGGAGCAGCACCAACGTGTTTATCGCCACTGGAGTCGTATTGCGGTTGCAATTTTGAGCGAGAGAGGAATGTTTTATTAATTCTGTGCAGGATGGTGGCATTTTTCTCTTCTTCACGATGCAAACCACTTTTGCTAGTGGTTGACTCCGTTGGTCCTTTCCTATTAAATGGTAGGATCCCAGCATCACCAGTTGTTTTCATTGCTTCTTCTCCTTTCGTGATAAAATATGGGTTTTCATAATGTGCACCAGCAGATGTGTCATCCGTGGATGAATAACCGCTTCTTGGTCCTTCACCGCTGGTTAGACTCTGCCCCTCTTGTAACAGCGGCTTATCTATTACTCTCCCATACCGTTCTCGGGAGCTGTCACTACTACGGAAGTTTCCGTCAGCCTCCTCACCACTCCCAACAAATATTTTTTTAGTTGCCACTCGTCCAAAGTAGTAGCCTCCTGACTGGTGGTCTTGGGCCTCTTCACCGTGGTTAGGTGGCTCATCTCCTTGTGGCATTTCATGCACGTCTCTCATTTCCTCCCCTTCAGTTTCGCCATTCTCCTCATCATCTTCATCTTCTTGCAAACTCAAGTTGTTATTGGTTGAGAAAGTTTTCCCTTTTCCCCTCTCATGAATACTGGGGGCAGGAGTTGCTCTCCTATTATAAGAGCCACTTTTTGTCGTAAACATTCCACGGTTGAGGTTATTGTTAGTCCCAGTGTCTGAAGTCATTATATCACTTCTTCTCTCGCCAGCAGCATCACCACCACCACCATCCAGATTACTGTTTGGATTTGTACTTTTGTGAGTTCTGGAAAAACTTTTTCTGGATCGGTAATGTCTTATTGAGGATATGACGGGAAACTTATTGTTATTTACATGGTAGCCTCCTCCATTTTTGCTTGCCTGTTGACTTGGCAGAGGCGAAATGGAAATTGTACTCGTGCTATTGGTAGCAATCAGTCTAATGCTCCTAATACTTCTGGTTTGCTGGACAACTTTTTCGACTGGAAGATTTGTATTAGTTTTATGACTATTACTTGCGCTACTAGAACTACTTTCGGTGTTCCCACTGGAGTTGTGATGATTTTCACTGGAGTTTGTACCCGCACCACCACCACCAGCAGCATCATCATCCATCCCTTTCAGAAAGTCAGCGACGGTGCTGTGCGGAGCCCACAGTTTTGACCTCTGTTGCAGATGTTGATTCTGCTGTTGTTGTTGTTGTTGAGGTTTTGTTGAAGTTGCAAAATCCGTCGAGTGATGAATGCTTAGTGATGCAGTGAGCGAGGTAGATGGAAAAGTTGATGGATCTGTTGTGGATGGGGGTGTCGATTGTACAGAGTGGGTAACTGTTTCATTGTCATTTTTCAGCTCAGTTGTTGCTCTCAACTGGAATGCTCTTGGAGTTTTATCTTGAGAGTAAACTTTTCCTCCACTCTCGCTACTCCTTTCAATCACAGAAGAAGATGATGTTGTTGTGCGGCGGCTGCTGGTTATTGCTTCTGCAGAAACACTCGTGTTTGGAGAGCTGGCAGTTGCAGCAGAAACCCAAATGGCTGCTGTAGTCACTTTCTCCCTGAGAGGACTTTCACTTCCGCTCCCGTTGACAATACCTCCTCCACCAGCTTCATCACTACGACCAATCCCGGCCCCAGAGTGGCAAAAAAGCCACAGTAGGACCAGAGAGATCGATAGAGACAGCCGTGATAGTTCATTTTTTCTCACTTCTATTCCTTCCCCGAGGGACACGTATGCAATATATTTTTTTTAGTTTTCACTTAACCCGCTCCAAATATCATCGTAAACAATTGCAAAGATCTGGGTGAATGGCTTACAACCCAGTTTATGTCACTCATTATTCCAGTCATGTTTTACAGGTCGGCTTTGCTGAGGGAACGGTGCATGAGGATTGTGAAGCCATCACACTCGAGTATTTGCCTGTCACTGTATTCACCGAATAAAAATGGGTTCACTTTGTATAAGAGAGCTCTTGCAGGAAGGAAATGTCTTCTTCTTGGTCTCA
Source organism: Orchesella cincta (assembly GCA_001718145.1). NCBI lineage: Eukaryota > Metazoa > Arthropoda > Collembola > Entomobryomorpha > Orchesellidae > Orchesella > Orchesella cincta. Next base: position 348,703 of record LJIJ01000069.1, on the reverse strand, counting down.
ACTCTCAAGTATGGCAGTAAAAAGTGGCAATTTTCTATAGGATAAAAAAGGAAACTGCCTATATATAGATGTTTGATAAAAAAAGAAAGTTTCCCCTCGTTTTTTCGTCCTCTCCTATACGATAATAAAGTTTTGATGCACTTGTATTATATTGTAAGATGAAGCAGTAAAATGTCTTGTGAGATCCAAGTATTTAATACTTGTCTCAGAATACTTTTCACATCAGCTTGTTAGGCATGTTGAATAAAATAACCGTGTTCCATACATTCCAACGTTGAGACTGGGTGACCATAGCCATCTTGCCGTGAGCCTTTGCTTGATTCGAAGGTGATACTCGTGAGAGTTAATAATTTGTCATTGGAGCCAACCCGTCAAAGTCATTTGTCAGAGGCAGCGCTGAGCGACAGCGACAGTAGAGAAACGTCACAAAAATGAAGTTAGCAAAAAATTTATATAAACGATGATGATGGGAGCCGCTGTACCATACAGGGGAACAACTTCATCAAGCTGCTCATGTCCCACTTTTCCTTTAGCTTTTCTATCATCGTCTTGGAAGAAGTTGTAACACAAGCTGGAGCTCACTCACGGCTGTCGTCTCTAATCTTTCCTTGGGAACTTCTCCTTGTGATCAACACCATCTGAAAACATGTCATTACGTATGCTCAAGTTACTTTCTCAATAAACTTAAATTAGCTGGAATTCAGAGAGAGAAAAGTTACCCAGAATTTTATATGCTGCTGGATAATAATATTGTAAAAATGAAGTTGAGTTGCTTTGTGATGCAAAAAGAAAAACTTGTCTCACAGTCGAATACATTCCAATATCGTACTCGTTAGTACCTCCCATTCTCTCGGAGAAATTATTAGTTTCATAAATAAATTGCAAAACATTTTAAGTCGCAGTTGCCCCCAACGGGAATGAAAGCAATAAAATAGATTTTGATCTAACTTCTTGCGTAAATGATTATTTATACAACTCTCTCAAAAACATTGAACTTCTTGTTGCTCTTTCTCTCCCTTATAGTTTCCCATCTGGTACACATTTCCAATTTTTGATGGATCAATTCCAAAAAAAAGTTAGCGAGAAATAAGAGAAAAAACTCAAGAAAGAAAAGGGCACTACATGTGCTCTTCTCGTTCCCATTATACAATGCAATAGCATCCAAGGATCTTCTTCCACTAACTTTTTCCTTGCTTTTATACATTCGCCAAACCATTAATCAACCAGTCATGTGCACAATGGGAGGAAAAAGGAGGTGGATGTAAGCAAGGTTTTCAATGACAGAACGACTCGATATATACTTTTGACTTTTCTTAGTAAAAAAAATAGCTTAAGAGCCAGCCACCGAGTTTGAAAAGGTAACAAGCAACACAGCCACAACCACGTTTGTCCGCTTTTGGTTAAAGTAGTTCATATTTTTATGTAGAAACTTGTTACTCTTGTGTAAGCCTTCATTGAACAAACTGTTCAATTTTTGTAGCTAATGGTGAAATCAGCCCTTCCAACAAAGAAAAGTGAAAGTCAGGTCAAATTAAGTTGTAGTTCTTTTACGATGTACCCACACCCACATACTAAAAAAAGAATACTCACGTTTCTGCTGCGTGTGTATTAATTTGATTAATTTTTGTATTGTTCACTTTGTCCAGCTGCCAGTTTGCAATGAACATTAATAGTAGAAAGAATAAGGATTAATACAATGTGACAAACTCATTCCATTTTACGAGCCCTTTGCAACTAGTATAATAACAAAAAGTTTTTTCAGCTAGTTTATCCCGTCAATGATAAAACTTTTTCTCACGGGAGTACTCCAATATTTACTTATCCCCATTTCCACTCCAATTCGTGGGAAGTATGGCATAGGTTGCAAAATATATGACTTGTACAATAATACGTCGTTTACTTTCACTTAAATTTAAATTTTCCATACTCACGGGTTTAGTTCCCCGAGCATATTCATCAGAAACAAGTTTAGGTTGCGCAGTTGGCTTATGTAAAGCTTGTTAAAATTGATCACATACACGAATGCATATGTCATACTAGTTTGCTCTTGTTCCTTACATCTTTCAATCTGTATAGTTTATTCATTGTTTATAACTCATTTAAAAACAGTGGCTGGAGCCTGCTGTGGCTTAGCTTCAGATGTGACAATGGTGAGAAACACAGAGAATGGGTGAAAGTTACATTTTCCGCGGAAATTATCACTCTTTTGAGCAAATTAAGATATAAAGATTTCATAGTTTTTACGAGCACTTTCTCCTGCCTAAAAAGTTTGTTATCCGTGTATCCATCTTTTATAGAACTATATTTTATCATGGTATCCATCCATCCACTCGGCTTCGAGTGCGAGTTGACTTGGGGGTAAGTTGGATGTGGATGCTACGCAATGTGCATAATATATGGAAATGCCTACTTATCTACAAGCTTATTTATGTTGGATAGTTAGAATCGTGACATGCCAGGCATTTCGTAATACGACCAAAAAGATTTTATAGCGTGTATACACTAAAATTATACAAATTTCCTGTATTACGCCTCACTGAGCCAGAATATAATAGCCTTGGCGTAGTGGCAGTAAAAACAAAACTTCACAGATCTGCTCCTGCTCACCAACACCAGACTACATTATTTTGTGAGTGTGGCCTACTATATATGATGATGCTGTTGTGTTGTGTGTGTGGTTTTCACGTATTTCGCACAGAGTTCGTGTGAGTGAGTCCATGTCTATTCTTTTCAGGTTGGTCGTTCCTTTCTTTCATGGGTCGCCAGACCATAAAACTGTTGAAGCATCGAGTGAGTACAGTTGGTGCCTTCAAGTCATCGTTTCAACCCAAAATAATACAAGAATGCAAAAAACAACCTATTTTCCCATCATATGTTATAGTGTTTGCTCATGTAGCACAGTTTATGTCAGTCTAATAAAGTTAGAAGGAGAGAGATGGAATCCTGGAGACTGTTGTGGAGGTCCAGGTCCGAAGGAAACACTTTCATTTGACAACATAAAATGGACCAAAAATTTCATCTAAAAAGAGGACTCTAAAAGCAGCCTAGCTTTCTCCAGGGTTATTGCAATAAACTATGCATAATGCATTTATGCTTGATGCTTCCTTTAGCTAACATCTTCCCGTTTCCCGATGTGCTTAACAAAATCCACTACAGCTTAGAATTTGCTTCAGACTTAGCCTCACATGAATTTATATAAGCTGAAGTATTATGGAATCGCCACGATTTATATAACCTGTGCGTGGGGGCGCTCAACCATGTCTGGTATTGCTACATTCGAAAATGAAATAATAATTCACAAAATATGCTGTGTAAACTAGCTGCAAAGGAACCAGTGTTGGTAAAAATGAGTGAAAGTGTACAAAAAAGCATAGAGAGGAATGAGAACTTGTTTGCAAAACTGGGATTTCTCATTTCACCAACATGCTCAATGTTGATGATGATGACGAATGAGCATAAAATGTATGAGTTTGCATTGTGCATCCACGTATTTACTAGTCCCAGAGGTGGCCATTATTCTTTATTCCCCTTTGTTTTGTTTGCAGAGGAAGTGATGCAGCTCACTGAGTTGACTACTGTCCTCAACTGCACCAAGTTTATGTGTTCCTGGGCAATTTATTGTCGCCGTACTTTTTGGTGAAGGGGGGACAGGAGCACAATCCATACACATGCAAATATATAGAACACCACAGCTGAATTCATTCATGATGATGATGGTGCAGACGGAAACCATTCAGGTAGATGGACTTTTGTGAAGTATACGTACGTTTACGACTTCTGAGAGAAGAACTTTCACACAAAAAATGAAAGAATGAGAGACAGCAAGGAACAAAAACAAGAGAAAGGAGTTTAGTTTTGTGAATTTGAAGAAAGTAAAAGGCTGCGTATTCTTTCATTCTCTGAAAAAGAGGCAGTTGAGCTTTACGCTTCTTGTCTTTCAAAAAGTCATTCTATTCAGGTGTATGAATGCATTGTTTGTAGAGTCTTTTAAAGCATTTCCATCACCGACGAAGGAAAGTGGAAATACACAGCATATTATATGGAACCCGAATTTTGTAGTCTTCCTAAAGACTATAAAGACAGAATTTCATTTACAATGCCACATTACTTTACTCAACTGTAGAATACTGCATCTCTTTTTTATACTGACAAATGGTGTTTGGTATATTTCCCATTGAGGCTCCTATCTAACTACAACCAGGTTGGAAGTTGCGTGATGTTTTCGAAAAGTGCAAAAGGAAAGAAAGACATGTTTTTTCAACTACTCCTTTTAGGAGAAAATGCTTACATTGCTGGCATATGGCTCGCTTGTAGCGAAAAACAACTCAAGAAAGAAAGTATGCGTAACGAGGTTTGGTTATGGTTGTGGCGTGGCTTTCTATTTCACATGAACATTTCCTGAAAAGCCCCTTTCTTCCTTAAAACAAATAAAAAGAAGGGAGCCCCTTATACATATTTATCTCCAGCATGAAAAAACGTCAAGGAAAAGATCAAGTACGAGTTCTGCAACCACTACTTCATCCAAAGTTCTATATCGCATTGCTTAATAATATTGTACAATTGTTGTGCAACACCATTTTCCAAACAAAGCATGAACTATACAGTTGTAGTTCCTTTTTACTATGTAACGAAAGTGAAAGCCTGTTCAACTTAATAAAAAATCCCATTTGAAAGGGTCTCGGGAAAGACAAGACAGATCTATTAAAACGAACATTGCTCTCGCTCACACAGGGTGCAAGAACATTTAAAAGGTAAATATGTAAACATAGAATGAGACAGCAGCTGAACTTCACAGGCTTTAAAAGAGCTCATAACTGAAGAACTGCAGCATGTGCTTTCCTTTAAGAAATTGAAAATAGTTTATACATATATCCATCTACCTTGGCCTAGACATTTTATAGTAATAGGTGAATAGGTACGTTCATGCTCATGTGCCGATTTTTCGACCAAGTTGAGTAAGACATTTCTTGTTATAGCTCCACCGTTCTTTTCAATTTCCACTGACTTTGAGTGAGGGATGACGCAACAGAGTACACTCCACATCATTCACCAAAACTCCTCTGTTTGGCCTCTTTGACTGACTACGAGGAATTGTGCCAGAACTAGTCGGTTGGCGTGTGCTCAATTGACAAAAAGGAGAGTAAGGGAGGAAGCGTATGTACTTTCCATCTTCAGTTCACCGAATTTGAAAACATGGTAGTTTCGGTTAGCTGAAGAAGTGAAGTGAGCACCGCTTTCACCTTGGCAAATGTGCAGTGGTATGGAAGATGAAAGCACAACAAGATAAATTCCATCTTGCTACAGTACAAAGATAGCTAAAACATTTTGTCTCCCCTGACGAGTGGGTCCACGTTCCACGATCTTATTGCTGTTATATTTTAAGCTTATCCTAAAACCCCATAAACAGCCCATGTGTCTCTACATCATCAATATCATGTACATGTCCCACTTATTTTTGATACACTTACGTACGAGCAAAATATGATGTCAGTGTGAGTAACGTGTGTCGTCTTCATCAGGGACTGCAGAGCACTTTTCATCTTTGTTAGACTTCTCTTATAATAAAATATCTGCCTCAACAGTGGAAAATAAGGTGGTTCAACTCTTGTGGCATGTGAATAAGACTACCAAGAAGAAAGTAGTCGAGTGCGTGTAAGCTATAGTAATCCCAGTGGGCTCGCAATCGAAGCAAAATTGTTGTGGATTTTCGAGTACAAAGTGTTTTGGAATGACAAATAATACAACACGAGCTGTAACTTGAGGGTTGCTATCATATTGACAAATATATTTTGTACAGCTTCATATATTTTTGCTCATCAAATAACTTCCAAAAATCTAGCCCCAATTCAAGTGAAGTCTACAAAAATATGACAATATGAAACCATCTGTTGGACAGCATTCCTATTTTAGCAGAGTACACAATCAGGAAATTTGTTTATTTGTGTGTTGTGTAGTCAAATTTATTTTCACTAGACTCATGCATATTCCCTGTAGGGTTTCGGTTTTACTTTCACTCTGTAACTCCGTCAGTAAGTAAGAGCTCCATATGTTTACGAATACTTACATTTGCCTTCATTGACATAATTAATAATAAAGTTCGTTTCCCCTTTTGTCAAATATACACCACGTGACGATATATCAAGATATCTCACCAAATATAAGTGAGAATTTTGACCTACGAGGCTATGTAGGTGTTGAAAATTCTCGTGGGAGCTCATTGTTTAGCAGAGAACAGCTTGTCTTTGAAAAACTAGGACAAAACACACTTTTCATCCATTAAATTTCTTTTGTATTGTTGTTGCAACAAAAGCATTCCAAAATTAGATGGTGTGACGCTTGACTGAGAAAAGAAAGCCTACGCAGCTTTGCCGTAGGTATTTTATAGAAATTTTTAAAAATATTTCTCGGCTTTTGATGTGCGTGCCCTCGGGGACTGTGAGCGAATATGTAATTTGGAGTGGTTGGTTTCCAGGTAGGTAGTTGATTATTTTTGCAGCGTCCCATGAGAATATTGGCAGGAATTCATAGCAAGTACGTTTCGCAAACAGGAAGGAAACCTTTGTGGTGGGTTTTTGTAATATGCTCATCATACAAATTAAATGTACTCAAACAAAACACGATACCGGATGCTTCATCATATCTAATTAACTGTCAACATTATTTTGCTTAACTTGCCCCTACTCAAACATCATAAAATCTGTACAAAACTATGTGAATTTGTTTGTCTATTATGAAAGCTTGATGATGTACTACTGTTTACCTACTTTACTTTGTTCTCAGAAAACGTTTCCCGTGGTGGTTTGATGAATTAGTTCAAAATGTTAGTAATTCAGGTATTTAACTAAATATACGCAATACAAACTAGTAATGAGGTGATTCACAATGCCCCTTGGCTGGTTTCGTGTTTCAACATTAAAAATGACGATGTTCAATGTTCAACTTTCTCTAATGCCGTAACAAAATACAAATCAAAATAGCCAACAGCTAGCTTACATTAGTGTTTCAACTTATCAATAACACGTTATCGTCGGTTGGTTGAAAGGCTGTCATCATTCATCATTTCCTAAAGTGCCTTTCATAATGAATGCAGCAACATGGAAAACATGAATTTGAAATTGTATCAGTTGTGAAATCTGAGAGAAGCCAGTCAGAAATGAAATGAGAGAAAGTATGTAAATGTTGACGATCTGCAGCTTGTGTGTAAAGTTTAAAAAAATAATTTCCAACTCTCAGGAATTAAAAGGGCTGATGATAACATATCATATCATTAATTTTAGTACGCTGGCTACCCATTTCATTGCATTTGCATCCACATAAAAGTCAAACATGAAGTACTATTGTAGAGCTACCCTAGCGTAATTAATTTTTTCATTATCCAGTGCCAGATGTGCAACTCATTACAACAGTCTAGCGATTTCATATATGTGCAAAATGCTTACTTTTATAATCATGCTGACTACTGTAGTGAAAAAATACTACATCAAGTAAATACAAGGCTGTCTGATGTCTACAATGGAAGTTTCAACTTTATGTGCCTTTTTGGAACGTCTGTCTGTATATTCTTGGAACTGGATTACTTATGGAAGATTTGGCCTTTTCACAGAAATATTTCGTGATATTGGATAGAGAAATAGGTCTTGGGTTACATAATCTGCATTAGCCCACTGCAACTTGATCAAGTGCAAATATTTCCAAATGATAGGCTCCATCGCTCAATGGAATCAGTTGCTGTTCTCTTTGAAATTGAAGGACGTTGATGATAATGACCATCGAGGAGAAACGATATGGTGTAACGCACAAGAGAACGTGTTGTGCATTAGTCTTCTACAACTCTCGTTACATCGTTACATCCATTTACATTGTCAAGTTTATAATACTCAAAAACATGCTATGTAACTTGCCCCATTTTTGGTCACTTCCAGCATGCTTTACTTGAGGGTCATCTCATCTCTGCAGCTGAGTGAAACTCATTGCGTATGCTTGAAACATGGAATGCTTTGAATGATTAAATTTCCGTGAACACTCTGTGAAACAGAAGCAGCAACAAATAGATCTTTTGTTTGGGTGGGCTGATTAAAATCTGGCATGGAACAAAACAGGATGGTAATGAGATTGCTTTTGGGAGACCATGTTTGTTTGCGTGCATGTCTTTTTAAACGAGAGTAGGAGCAAGTAGCTTAAAGAATTATTATTTGATTATATACGAAAATAATATCTTTATGAAAAGAAGTGCCATCTTGTCTCTTCCAGTTATCAGCTTCAGCATGATGATGATCATCATACTGACTACCTACTTGGTTTGTATGATGTCATTCCACTTGCTCTACTTCTTCAAAGTATTATTATACGGCGAGTTGGGCACTTTACAACTCTCTTTTTGTCAAGTACAATTTACTTTATGAAAGGAAAAGCCAAGTCGAAACGACAAGCTGGGCTCTTTGTCGCTTAGGTATGTATTGTTTTACTTTTGTAATGTGATGTGATAATCATACTCGTAGAAAGAGAATGGTTGTTCACAAAAAGATTAGACTTCAAACTCGGCTGCAAAGATGACTCAAATTACGGAGCCGCTGTAGGGCACTTCTTACGCTTTCCTGAGCACGGATCATACACACAAAGTAAAACAACGCAGATTTTGAAATGAATGACCGCCTGGAACAGAGTGGATAAATATTGTGACTTTACCTTTCGACAACTGCTTCCACAAAGTACTAAAATGAAATGTTAGGGAACAGCCGAGTAAATGCGTAAGATGAACATTATTGTGACTGCTGGAGAGAGCAAGGATGGGGGCATATTTAAGCCGAGGTTTCTAGTGACGCTTTTACTAGTTAATAGTTTTGGTCTGTGTTTCTGTCTGTCCGTCTTCTATTCAAACCGTCATGATCTTCAATATGCGCTTTCTCATTCGCAGTTTTATTTTATTAAAAATAACGTGAGTTGGATAAAGATACAAGGTCATAATATGCAATAGGTCTAGTTGCCAGTTCGTTCCAACCCAAACGTTCCAAACAAGCATGTGCGTCTCTGTTCCTCCCACCGTAATGATATAATATCATTATTTCCTCCGGACTTTTGCTCCTTTTCGACTTTCTCTCTCAATCCCTTCTCCGTCTCTCTTAAACTCGACACTAATAATGTCTCTAGTCTAAATGAAAAGAAATAATTGTTCCTCTTCCTGTTGTCGACGTCGGAAAGGGAGGAAGAGTCATACTGTGAACGCGTGACTTAACTCCCTATTTCTACACACATCCACAGCAGTTAATCAGTCTTCGAGTTAGTTCGTGCCTCAACAGAGTTCTAGTTTGGGACTCGGCTCCGTCTTTTTGGAGCTCACAATCAGCCACCTTGTTTTACTCTCTTGTTCGTAAATAAGAATACAATCATTTGGTAACGAGAAAATTACTTCATTTCTTCTCCTAAAACTATTACATTACATAACAAGCAAGTATCAGCTTCTATATACAAAAAATGGTTGATAGTTCATCTCTCCCACGTTTCAAATTTCCTCAAAGCTTTATTCTCTCCAAACTTTGTTTTCCCTTTCATTCAGTTTCCTCAGTGGTAAGATAACTTGCTTTTAATATCCTTCCATCAAAGGATTCGAAATGCTGGGTGGGAAAGGTGTGAAAAGAAAAGTCGACGGCTACTAAAAATCTGTGCAGAGCTATATAGAAATAGGTGTTGAGGGTAAATGGCTGGTTGATTATACGTTTCAGCAAAAGGGAGTCGAAACAAATCTCGCCGTAAAAAGTAGTTTTTCCCCTCCGTTTAAAAACGTAGCATGTTAGATAGATATAGGTAGCTTACCGTGTACTACACACAAGTTCCATATATTTAGTAAATCAGTGCACGACTAAGGGTAGAGCTTTCAAAGCTTTATATTTTAACCTGACGGAAAATGCGATGGCCTTCACTTTTTGCTAAAACCTCAAATGGCCAATTCAATTTCACATTCTCAGACACACTCTTGCACTCACTCACACACAAATAATGTGATTTGAAATTGAGGTTTGAAGTTTTTAGCTTGTCTCTTTCCTACTTCAAAGTACTTGTCTCGTCTTATTCCAGCAAAATACAGGGAAAGAGACTACTCATTCCTGGAGTCACTCTGTGTTAGAAAAAGTTGAAATAACATGTATATATCTGTCTGTACACTTATTCCGTTTGTGAGAAGGAGACTGTCAAACGGATTTTGCGAGACTAATTGGTTTTACATAAAGTGTTGGTGTGCTTCGCTGAGTCCGCGTCTGCTCTGGCTTGGGACGATACGATGAGAAGAATGATGACTGTGATGAAACTGAAGCAGAGACAAGTAGGAACGGAACTTGCCAATTTTTCACTTTCATGAGACGATGATATTAACAAACTTTTTTAGTGAGAAAAAGACAAAGTCTAAACTTGCTGACAAACCGATTCCACAAAGAACCACGTAGATGATATTTGTTCATAACGTGTAATGTAGATGAGTAGCAGGGAGATTTCTCCTTAAAATTTATTCGTGCCAGGCAGAAACAGACTGCTATACTTTTTACTTCCTACACACTTCCCCGTGATGATATACACTCGGTTATAATTATTGTGGAGTAAAAGTAGCAGTACTTAAATTACGCTGAGATTACACTTTACTCAAAAAAAGTGTACACTATATTCAGTTGTAAAACTTAGCAGCAGCATAGTTGCAACTCATCGAGAACACTTGACTTTTTCCAACTGGAAGAATATTCAGTGTGGTGAGGGCCAGATTGTGTAGTAGATTCCAGTCAGTTTGGTTTAACAACAGATTCTACAATGTATTTCATTTCATAACAACTTTTTCACTGTCCGTGTGGGCCTGGCAAGTTATAATTTATGTGCGAGAGCTGAATATAGTATTAAGAGCATGCTTGAGTAAAACTCATTCCTCTTAGCAATCCTGTAGCTCACAAGAACTAGAACACCAAGAACAAGTTGGCTTTAAAAAGCTACATTTATTTGCAGCAGCCAGAGCATTTTTCCATTCTGGATTTCATCTCTCCCCATTCACTCCACTGGTATATAGTCCAACTCACTAATTATTACAGCAGCACTTTGTTTAAGAAACATACATAAAATGTATGTAAACACACATCGAAAGGATTTGTTTCATTATGTCCTTGAAGATGAGAAAAAAATGTTCACAACCCCTTTTTATATTCAACGTGTGAGTAAATTCACGTTATCATCAAGATGAGATATATAGTTTAGGAGTGGGAGAGAAAGTGGTGGTAATATTTTACTCAAAGACCACAAATGATTTGAACAAGTAACGAATGCAAGATGACTTTATAGTCTCATCAAGTGTGAGAATGAACAAGTGAAGGCTCCCATCAAACACACCACTTGATAAATATATCCGTGGTGGGGCTAAGAGTTGCTCCTTCGAGTGACAAGAAGAGTAACAACATTGGCCCTTCTCCGCTGCTCTTCCCAACTGACTAAGAATGTGAGCTGGCCCAGCTCCACTTTTATCTGTAGCAGCAGCTCACTCTCACCAAAACGTAGAGTAAATGCTTTTTATGTGAAAGTAGTCGTCCTGGCTTTCACTTTTATATGCCTTAGTATTATCATCAGACACTACACTTTTTCCCATCTTTTTCATCCACTTGTTCCTGACTCTGCTCAACAACTGCCAGTTGTTTGCTAGTATGCTGTTTCTTGATGTGATGTGGGAGCAAGTTAACTAGGAAATAAGCGCAAGCGTATGCTACTATGTGGCTTGCAGTTGCAGTGCAACGGAGTATTGGTTTCGTATCAAAAAATTTTAGGGGAAAGCAGGGCCAGCAACAACAACTACCACTTTCTACTTTCTCTTCAGCATTGCATGGAAAAGGAAATTAATGTAAATGCTATTGCAAGAAATAAGCATTGTTACACTACTTCAGTCTGACTAATGGTAGCTGCATTAGCATCAAGAGTGAACATTAAAGAAAACGTGGAGAAAGTTGCTTTCACCTGAGAAAATGGAGAACAGAAGCAATAATTGTGATACTGAGAATTTACATGTAGATTTTATGGGGAAAAGGGCTATCACATCAGAACACTACTCGTTATCATTATTCCCAGGTTTGGAAGTGAGTATACCTGTTTTGTTTCAAGCTCAGGCAAGTAAAAGCGATCTTAAGATAATGAACTCACTCGTTTCTCTCCTTGTCTCTCTTTTATATTCTGTGAAGTTGACGAATATTTCAGCATTGGATTGTGAATACAGAGGATCTTATTATAAACTTGATATGATATCGTCCCATCATCATATTCTGTATCACCATCAAGATCTTCATGTATATTTTCTTGTCATCTTTTATACTTTTGCTTTGTTTTGTCTCCGTCATGCTTCACCAGAACATATCATTAAGAAAGCTCGAGGAAAAACTGGAACGTGAGTGAGTAACTATATCATATACCATCCCTTTTATAGGTACTTACTCTAGAGGCTAGCTAGAATTCTGTTACGCAAAAAATTTATGGTAAGAGGACCCCATTGTCGTCATCATAGCATAACTGTCAGTTCAGAGAAAATAGTGGGCTAGATAGCTCACGTACAAACGTCTGTGTTTAGGTGAGTTGGCTATTGTCTGGTGGTTGATACACGATAACCCGCCACCGGCTCCCTTTGTCAGTGACATTACTCCTAAAACAAAGCCTTATTGTACTAACTAATGAGCATAACGTTGAGGGTGAGTGAATGCTGAAAAAAGAGAGTATAATCTGCAAAGTACACAGAATATCCACTTCCGTTACTTTGAACTTGTAAAATAAACTAGCTCTCGTTGTAAATCTTTACTTTCTCTGTGATCTAGGTTGGCATTCTATTGTTTCGAGAAAGTTTTTCTTACTTAGCTACATAAAAGATATGCGGCTCAAATCATGATCCACTTTTGAAATTTAGCTGACATGACAGAATAATATCTGGTCTGTGTGCTCTCAACTGAAACAACACTGGGCTCACACTTGTTCTTTCATCTCCCCACGTTTGTGTCCTAGATCGCGTCACCGTTGTAGATATTGTTGATGCGATGCGTGCTTCAACCTTCAGCCAAAGTGGACACGAACGACGGAGCCAGCACAAGTGACAGTCGTGCTTCGACCATGCAAAACTAGCCCTGAGAACAATAATAGGTGAATTTCAACATTAGTTAGCAGAAACCGTAGTTGTCTCATCATCCTCCTCCTGAATTTGTAAAGCAATTTCGTTTTCTATGAGGGTGCTTTGCTAGATGAGATGAAATAAAATGCACGCAACATTAATTCATTATGTGACGCACGTTGTGCTCTCTGACTATTTTTATATGAAAACTGTTGTGAAACGGAGAGGAGATTACATTATGCTTAAAATACAACATGAGCCATGAAATGAAATGAATGTTTCTCCGTAATCCTCAAAAGCTTATTCTATGTACCAACGAGTGAGGTTTGCGTAACAGGTCATTTATCCAGCTCTACGTAATTTTTTTTATAACATTCCTGACTTGATTAGGTTGACATGCTTTGAAGGGCTTCTCCATATATTTCTCAGCGTAGAATGGTGTAATGAAAAATAACGTAACCTCATCTCCGACACAAAAGTCATTGGACGTTAAATTGGTTATTAATGAAAAGTCGTCCCGTCGATTTGCCGCATTATATTTAATTATACGTTGCGACAGAATGATGTTTACGTAACTTTTAAACGCTTACCACCATCGAATCATAATATCAGGTTTTGTCTTTGTTATTCGATTTCTAATAAATTATTCTTGGCCTGGCTAACGATGATAGAATAAGGCATACTTTCAAAAGGTTATGTTGGTCCATTTAACCAAGAATGAATGATGACCAACATAAAAACCCCGAGTAAATGGGGACAAGAACCGCGCAGAAGTTGAAGCTGACAGTCCCTACTAATTATACACGGGATGGATGTAAATGAATAGAATTTAGCAGTCTTGTCGTGAGAGGAATGGTATAGTGTGTCTAGCCAAGGAGAAAACGTGAAACTTACAAGAGTAATGAATGGGTCGGTTGAAAGTTCACATGATGTTCTCAACTTACAACAAATGTAAAGATAATTTCAAGCCTTTCTGCTTTTCTCCGCTCTCATTCTTCTTGTCTTTTGTTTTACGCACAAAGTAGCATCATTTAACTTTGACCTTTTTTTGAGTGTGTGCATGCTGCACAAGCAGCTCCCCTGCGGTGTAACCCTTGTTCTGACTCGTCTTCTTTTCCTTGTGGTCACATCCGTACTCTTCACTTTCATCTTTTCCAACTGCACGATACCCGATTCCCTTTGCTGCTCCTTGTAAGTCGATCATTAATAAAAGGTTGCGAAGATGTATTGCTTTCTCTCGAGAAAATCAGGATTCATGGCAGAAACGACATGTTGAGTTGACTAGGGACGCATGAATGGCAAAAAAGGAATACAAACATGGAGTACAAAGTGATTACAACTGCACAATTCTCTGTTTGTTACGGCCACATCACATTTCACAGTGGTAACCGTGCGTGAATCCCTGACTTGGTTGGAAATTTCAAGCAACATGTGAGTTGTTGTATATATATGTTTCGATACGCCTCAACTTTCACCAACCGGGCTGTACATACTCGTTGTAATATTGGGATATATCTTGTGCAATCTCGTATTTAAACCTCTTTTGTCAATACGGAAATTTTTCATTTTTTTCATATATATTTTATTATGCCGTTCTCAATTATACAAAAGTTCAGTTTACAAACCGAGGTGATAATTTGATTTGGTAATAGATGGTCATTAAATCCCTCAGTTGTATATTTTATATCAAGGTTAAGAAGACTTGGTTAACTACGTGATTCCAGATCATTAACCGAATGACGCGAGTTCTATTTCCTGATCCTGCTATTACGTACATTTGATTAGGATCGTTAGCGCTTTCTACTGCTAATGAATAAATGATGAGAGTTGTTAACGTGTATTTCAATGCAGGTAAATTATAATAACGAGCACTGTGTTGTATAACTTCTGGGGTAAATAGCCCATAAGTTTTAATTATAGTGCAGTTTTCACAGCCCCAGTCCCGAGGTGTTTAGAAAAATGCAAAGGTTGGTGGTGTGTAACGTAATAGTATGGTTTTGGCTATGCATTTTCTTTCAAGAAAACTTAAGTGCGCTCTTGCATGCGAGACTGCAATTACTTTTTATGGCTTGTCAAATATACAGTAGTGTAACTGATTGGGATATATGTCTGTCCACGAGAGAGTAACTTCAAATTTATGGTGTTTTTCTTTTCATCTGGAAGGTTGCATGAATGAGACGTATTAAAAGTACAAATCGTGAAACTTGCAAATGAAAAAATGTGAATGAAAAAATAAGCAGCAAAAGAGCTTGAGGAAAATTCACAATATTTAAAGAAGATAAATTGCATTCCCATGCCATATAGTAATTTTGCTGTATACAAACTCACACCGTTGGTATTCAATCACACGTGGTTGATAGCAATAAATTGATTTTTGAAGTGTTATTCATATTTGATGGAACCTTATTTATATTCTATTAACGTAACAAATACATAAAGTCAGGAATATTGGGATCTTTTAGTTGAACTGGGTGCATATTTCCAAACTCATCTTTGGTGATAGGTGTCAGCCCAGACGCAGCGTTGCAGGTCTGCGTCACTGGAAAAATAAGCCAACTACCTTGCAGCATTGGATTTCCTTGGCAGATGAGGCATTGACCGACAAACACAGCAGTACGTGGAAGCTGAATAAAGACGGGTGAATCATCTCCTTCTCTCTCTTTGGCCTAAATATAATAAAAAATACATTTCAATTCATTCCAAATGCAACTTTGAAAATACGTGCACCAAAATTGTGCACGCTCCATCCGTAAAAGATATATTTCCATTGTGCATTGAGCTCTGCATGAATATCTGTGCGCGAGCTCCATACAAAACAGCAAAAAGTTAGCTCAACTGCATGCAAGTTGCAATGAATTCTTAATCGAGCATAAAACAACTATTCCGGTGGATTTTACGGGCATTAAGTTTCCTTATTTTTGTGCAAAAATGTTACGTGAAGCTCATAAAAACTGCAGTGAAAGCTGCAACTTTTTTAATGAGCCACATAAATGCAATTAACTTTAAGCATATCGCAATCCTAACCGCACATTAACTTGGGCATTACCGGAGACCAAAGGATACTACAGCTTTTAACTGCCAGCATGTTTAACATAAAGTTTTGAACCACAAAAATTAAAGTTTGGATTAAGAACATGGTTAGAATCCCCCAGTTTCATACATATTAGCATTGAAGTGGTGCTAAACAGCGCAAAGTAATTTCTGCAAGACTCTTTTAACCGCTCCCAGTCGAGTTATATTATAAAAGTTTGCATGTCACGCTATTCTAGCTTTCGTAATTAAAACTATAATCATCAGTCTAGAGTTTAAAAGAGATGTTTAGCATACTATACTGTTATTGTTGGTGTGGTGCGCAATATTGTAAGTTTGAACATACATGGTTCCCAGCTTCTGCATCAATATGCTCCTGAAATATGACCGTTATTGTAGTAGGGCTCTCTGGAGAAATCATCCCTTTCCCAGTCCACTGGCTGTTAATCACAGAAGGGAACGGGTTATCGGGAAGATCAAAGATCTTTGCTTGGATTCCTATATGCCCGTGCTGCTTGTCTGGTATGAGCTCTATTGCTGCTCCTGCCACTATGCTTAGCCACAGTCCATGAAGATTGCAATGGCGTCGTTTTGGAGAACGCATTCGCCTTGGTCCTCCGGTTTGTTGGGACTGAGATTTGGATGATACATTCGTTCCGCGTGATTCCAATTTAGTCATCAAATTCTTCAGCAATAGCTTTAAAACTTGGGAATCCATGACTTTCCCATTTACCGTGATGACCTTATTTTCTGGAGAGCTGGCGAGGGCATCGGCAGAATTTGGATTATTGAAGATGGGTATCACGTGGCCGACTTGATCAGTGTCCAGAACATTAACGGGATTTAGCTGCTCGTCACGCTCCACACCTTGTGTGGCCTTGTTGAGATAATGATAATCGTTGTTAGTGCATATTTAAATTTGAAGGGGGCTCTATTTTTAATGGGTAACTGCTACCTTCGAATTCCTTTTAGAAGATGGCTTTTGAGGTGACCTCTTCCTATAATGTTGTCGGTCAGGACTTGCGGAGGTCAGTGAGAGTACGCCATGGACAAACACTACGAATAGTATCAGCTTCACCATGATGGTTTCAGCTTGAATTAAATTTATAGTAGCTTAAATGAAGTTAGGGCAAAGACAGTCCAATCCAAGGTCGCCTGCATGATGCTTTTCTTTGAAGTGTTTATGGCTGCAAAATGTTTTACGTGGTTATCTTTATAAATTTCCATAGAGCCTGATATTCAGGACTCAAAAAATTAACCAACCATGCGTTCTTATCAAACATCCTAGAGGTGTCCGAAACGTTACAAATTAAAGATTGCGAATAGGCTCTTTTGGATATAAAATTTATAAATACGGGATATTTATTCATACGTAAAGGCAAAAAATCATAGTACATATTTCCGCTAACGTACAATCTGTATTACTGAATCCCTTGCTGAATTTCATGTACGTTGTGGCTTTCCCAGTTCAGTATTAAGAAGAGAAGACAAAGAGCCTTCTGCTTTCACTTCCTTTTCATAGCAACTTTTGGTCTGCCATACCCCATCTTTTGCTGTGAACTGGCGCTCTGGAGGAAGACTATCGATCAATGCACCCTGACTTGTTGTTATTCCAAAACAGTGCATGTGTGCCTTATACGGGACCACATGTGTACGGACAGAATCTATTCTACTCCGTGGTAGTGTGTCCATAATCATAAGCAAAAGCAAATACTGTCATCCTAATGATTTTTCGGATGAAATAAATCATCTTCTCTATGTGGATCTTTTTATTGTGATTCTACAGTTCATCCACGCATGAGAATATTAAAATCTGGAGCTTTGAAGTCCAAAGCTACGGCATGATTTCAAAATGTTTGTGCCCACAATTAGGATTACAAGCACGGGCTTTTTGTGGCCATTTCGTACTAGCTCATTATCCGGAAGACTAAAGCATCCGGTGAGCAGTACGAATACTAAAGCAAGCAGGTATCGTATCCAAGGAGTTGCAGTGGACGTTTAAAAGTGAGTGTGTCTAGTCAATCTCCAGTTTGTGATTTAATGCAAAAGTCTATGCTATCTACTTCGCACCATTGTTGTCGGTGGTACGAAAGTAGCACAGATTTCCGGCGGCCCCCCAAACTCACGGAATCCGATACCCCCAAACTGAGATGCGAACCCCCCACCACCGCGCAATCGATAATCGACACGGATCCGAACCCCCACACACGAATCCGAATAGACACGAGCCCTACCACCGATGCACGAATCCGAACCCCCTACACACGAATGACACGAATCCGAACCCCCTACACACGAATGACACGAATCCGAACCCCTACACACGACATGACACGAAAACCCCCCACACGAATCGAAAGACGAGGCCCCTACACACGAATCCGAAATGACGATCAGAATTTCCTAAAATTTACCAGATTTTGCACCAATTTATCAGATTTTGTCGTAATTAGTCAGAATTTGCTGGTATTAGTCAGAATTTGCTGATATTAGTAAGAATTTTCTGGAATTTGTCAGAATTTTCTGGAATACTTTGAATTTGTCAAAATTTACTCTATTTGTCGAATTTGCTGTAATTTCTCAGATATTGCTGAATTAGTCAGAATTTGCCACAATTTGTCAGAATTTTTCGTAATTTGCCACAATTTGTCAGAATTTTTAGTAATTTGCCACAATTTGTCGAATATTTTCCACAGCCGTAATTTGCGCAGAATTTGCTGTAATTTGTAAGTATTTGCACCAGAATTTATAGTAATTTGTCCTGAATTTGCATTTATCCAATTTGTCGCATTTATAGAATTTAATATTTGACAAATGTCACATTAGTGTAACCCCTAGGGGAATCTTATTGACAATATAATATTATTATTTTAAGTTAATTGAAAATTTTGTTTTAACAACTATTATAACGTTTTGAATGAAACACAATAATTGCTAAATTTCACAGCTTCTACACTGAACAGTCCGAGTTTATTCTAATTTGATTAGTCAGCCAAATTGCGGCCACAGTACATATAAATTCCATGCATTCTCACGACTACAATTGCAGGATATCTTGACAATTACGCACAAATTCGTGCGTAAATTACGACAAATTCTCGGTAAATTACGACATAAATTCTGTTAATTACGACAAATACGACACATCTCTGGCTATTACGCCAAATTACGACAAATTCTGGAGTAAATTACGACAAAATTACGACAAAATCTGGATCAAATTCACGACAAATTACGACAAGGTTCTCCGGCATTAACACTCTGTGCAAATTCGGTCATATCTGTAACACATCAAATTCAATTTTAGAATCTGACACATATGTAAAACTTCTGACATGTCGTTCGATTCTGCGTGTCGAGTTCGGGACGCCTCCTTCTGGATTCGTGTCCTTTCGGATTCGTGTGTGGGGTCGGATTCGTGTCTTCCGGATTCGCGCGCCTGTACGGGTGGCTTCGTGTCTTCATTCGCGATTCGTGTTTTGGGGGTTCTGATATCGTGTTCGTTCGGATTGCGTTGATAGGGGTCGTGTCATTCGATACGTTGTTTGGTGGGCGTTCTGATTCTCCGTGTCGTCTCGGATTTTCGCGTGTGGGGGGTTCTGATTTCGTTTTCCTCGCCGGACCCCACCCAAAGATTTCCATCTGCTGAAAGACATGACGATTATGATGTGTATGAAGATGGAGGTTGTGAATGTGATACTGATTCTGTACAAGTTCCACTGATCTACGGGAAGAGGCGGCGATATATTCCTGTGATTCAGCGAATGGACAGTGTCAGCGGGAACTCAGGGACGTCAACCCTTGGTTCTTTCTTTGGTAAGAAACGCTTTTATTCTTGTACACTATACATAAGATAATTTCATGCAAAAGATACCTATCTATACATGTGAGCAAATACATCTTATTATCTGGCTCGCCAACGTTGATATGAATGATGGGGCAGGAAATGAGAAATTAAATTGTAAGAGTATGACAAAGGATGGCACAAGAAGAACGCGCTCGAAACTGGTCCAGTTTTCATAAACGGGCGAATAAATGTTATGTTAACAGGTTTTAACAGACAATGCTTGGGTTGGATAGTTTACGGTTATAAAATCATTAGCATAAAATTTATATCATACACATAAAATGCGTATGATGTAGAATGTAGATTGCACCGTTTCTTTGAACACATGTTAGCCAGACCTACGTGTCGTTGTCCAGTACATGTATTATTCATATCAGAAAAGGCTAAATAATAATTGCAAGGGGTTATAAGAAGGAAGGACTGTAAAGTGAATACGCAGTCGTTGCTGTGTATGCATTTGGTTTGGCTTCTTATCGTAGAAAATCACAACGGAAGGAAATCTACAGGTTATTTTAGACAAATGCATTTCATTTGATACAGAGTACATGTAACATCGAATGTGACAAAAGTAAACTGGACTTTTATGCTATATCTAGGTAAAGGGTAGGAACAGAAGGATAGGAAATGATCCCTGAAATCTTTGCCCCTTTGGCTTGTTCGATGCAATCCACAATTTTTCATTGTCAGAGTCTGTTTTAAAGTAGAAGAGCATTGGAAATGGAACTGCAATCTATATCTGTGTATACTTAAAATGTCAAGCTCAAGCATGAGATTACATTGCTCTCTCTTCTTGTTAATGCATAATAAAAAACTTGAAACTATAAGCGTCTCTACTCTCTTGAGTAAGGATGTGGGTAAATCTGGTTTTGTCCAAGAGGAAAAGGGGCTTGCACTTAAAACATGATCAGGCATAGATGTACGAATGTGGGTTAAATGAAGCTTACGTTTTGTAAAGAACAACAGGTATCTTTTTTTACTGTAGCATCTTACATCATATATATTCTGGATGCCTAAACTTCACTTTATAATATTGAGTATGCTTTTTTTATTGCATCTTGGTTGTTGAATGTCGACGGTGCATTTACCTCGTATTCATTCATGAAAGCCTGGAACTGAAACCTCCAGCATTGTTGTAATCACACTGTGCAGGTACACTGAATGGACACATTGAATTGACCTTATCCAATCTGATATTTTCCGGCCACCAAGCATTTTATACATATTTAGTTAGTTGTTCAGGGAATCCTCATTGTTTGGATTAAACTTTATCGAATCGAATTGGTTTTTTAACCTAAAAATAAATCAAATCCCTCCAATTCATTCATTGTCTTGTCCATGTTTGTGAGATCAATCAGATACTCTGCATAGGATTCCTTGGTGGTAGTAGAGAATAGTGAAAGAGTTGGCGCATATTACTTTGTTGTCTGTGTGTGTATTTACGACTTGCTGACTTGCATCATCCTTTTAAAAGATCGTCTTCAAAGACCAAACCACAAACCAGTACAGAACGGACAGGACGGACCACAGTACAATGAGTTTAGGTAACTTTAACCAGTATATCACATTCAGTCAGCTTTTATAATACATGCCATGGTACTACTTCATCTTCATCAAACCAACACACTTGTATAGTGCGAATGCATCCACTTTTGACTTTATATTGAAGCCAACCGAGAGCTTCATTCACTTGTTACAAACTTGCATCTTGTGGAGTAGCCCATAAGGACATTTTTGCCTTCTCGTTCTGTATCTGTTATCTTTATGTGTCTGTAAGCTCAAGCTCTCTCTCTGTCTCTAGTAGAAATTCTCTACCAGTTTGAACTATTATGCATAACAACTTTGAAAGATATACCGGATATATGCAAACGTTACTTTATTCGTATGATTTGTATACAGTCCTGCGTTTTATTTACTTTTTTTTACATAGGCACATGCGAAAATATCGTAAATATCTGAGAGGGAAAATGAGGCGGCTAGACTTTTGCCAAATACATACATGGACAGATCTTTCAGGTTTTTAGCTTGGGATGGGGTTATAGTTTGGTAAAATTCGGGTATGAAAATGAGAAGAGGCAGGTCAAAACAGGAAAATTTCAGTTGCTGCCAGACGAACGCATCAGCTTCATCACAACAGAAGAAGCAACATTTTTTATATTAGTGACAGTAGAAAAGGAAAACAATTTGAAACTTTTATATTATCTGACGAGGACTCGGTGAAAATATCCGAATTCCGAATCAATTCAGTTTTCAGGGCTTCACTTCAGGTGAATTTGTGTAAGTCTGCATCAAAAGTTTGTGGTATTCATGCAACGGTGAAAGAAGAGAGAGCAGGAAAGCATCGTTCACTAGTAGGCGTTGTTTGGAAGTCGCTCGTATGGTTTTCGTGTGATTAGATAACCATGAATGTGGCATTTACTATGTCACGTTTTTTAACCCTATGGTTATATAATGGGAAATAATCATGTGTAGTATCGTAGGTAGTAGTCTTATGATGAAACCAAAAGGTATAAATAGCTTATGATTTATTTTCCCCCTGAATCACCAGGATCAGGAACAATGACTCCGCCGATTACGGTCTGCGTGGAAGGGAATATTGGTTCGGGAAAGACCACTTTCCTAAAGCATTTCAAGAAATTTCCGGAAGTCCGTGTTTTTGATGAACCTATCTCCAAGTGGCGAGACTGTCAGGGGTATAACCTGCTGGTAAGAATAACATTTTGCGTTTTGAGCCAATCTGAACACTACATAAATGCTTGATCCAGCTTTGTTCTTGCTCCGGGTGAAAGTCATGTACATTAGCTGTTTGAATCGGATTTTTCAGGATTTGATGTACAAAGACCCTCGCAAATGGAGCTTATGTTTCCAATCCTATGTGCAACTGACCATGTTGGACCTCCATACAAAACCCATTGTTCAACCTATCAAAATGATTGAACGGTCGATATTCAGTGCGCAGTAAGTATTTTGTGCTTTAAACCTCTTTTTTTATCTGAAGTATGAATCCATAGGTCTCTAGGAACAGTACACGTAGGCGCATTATTATGAGTATTTAAATTGTTCATTGAATTGGCTGCTTATTCATTGCTTTGTTAGGTACTGCTTTGTGCAAAATATGCGAAACGAAGGGCTGATGGAGGATGCACAATACGCAGTTTTGTCCGAGTGGTTCGACTTTACCACAAAGAACTTACCTATCAACCTTGATCTCATTGGTAAATGAATAACAAAGCATCAGCTTTCAAATTATTAGAGTAGCTTAATTTGTAGCAGCTGGTCTGATTCAGCCTAATTTAATTGTTTTCTTATTACAATCAATGTAGTCTACTTGCGAACTGATCCGGAAGTAGCTTTCAAACGCATTGCCCAGAGGGGTAGATCTGAAGAAAACGCAATCAAAATGGAGTACATTCAGAGTGTCCACAAATTGCATGAAGACTGGCTCATCAACAACCAGAAACATTTACCGTGTCCAGTAAGTCTATCTCATTATAAGCTCGAGTATGTTTCCGGTATTGCTTTATGCTGTTCTAGCTGCTCATCATTATTTTGTTTTGTTAATGCCCATAGGTTTTGACCATTGATGCGAATCTGGAACTTGCCGACATGGCACCAAATTATCAGTTGTGTGAAGAAAAAATGTTCCAGAAACAGAAAGCAACAGTTGCCAACTGATGCAATGGGAATACCCATGCCAAAGAATCTTCCATTCTGTACTGAACTTTTCTTCTCTCCAGATAAATTACTATAATTGCAGGGTAAACTAGATTTGTTTCTGACTGTCTTCTCACTACAGTAGTATTAATCAGTGTATATACATACTTCAGTTCAGTATTTGATTCTACTTAATAAGCCTATAAGAAAACTATATTCCAGACAATTAAGCATTGTTGAAACCCTGCTCTGTACTGACTCCACTGTAAAAGTGGGTGTGAAATGTAATTAGTGCCTTTATGAAAATTTGAATGTATGTAGAGGTAGCTGCGTAAATTGATAAAAAATTGGCTTGTGTTTGTCGAGTAATTTATTTTACTTTCTTTACTTATGTTTAATAATCAGCATAAATTAAGCTGTATTAAGGTATATATACTAGTTGTTTAAAACGGATTGGTTAAAATGACCAACATACTGGTCGCAAATGACGTTCCAAAATCTTTTTGAATACTGACTGGACGTATTGCTTAATAGTAATACAGAATGTTCAAGTAACGATACATTTTTTATTGAAATAATATATTATACAAGAACAGTTTTGCATGTTCGTAAAGGAAAACTAAATAAATAAAATGTTTTCTCTTTATCATTCTTGTGTTTTGGAAATGGTTCCTTTTGACGCATCAAGTATGACATAATCTCCTGGCAAATCATAAAACAATTCATGAGCATACATGACTATTTAGTAATTTGCAAAATTAGAGATTTAATTTCACCTGTTTTAAAAATCTTTGTAGCATTAACAGCTCCCACGATGCATGGCAAGCCGTATTCCCTTGCGACAACAGCGCCTACATAAAAAGTATTCGCATTAGCAGACTCAAATGGAGGATAAAGTGTTTGGTAAGTATCTTTTAAGTATTTATTATACCATGAGAAATAAGACCCCCAAGTTCTGTAACAACTCCTCCTACGTCAAAGCAAAAGATAATGTTTAAGTTGCATAAATGCTCACGGAACAGTAGTAGAAGCAATATAAGCCATTTGTCAGACAAGTTTTATTAAGAACCTAATAACGGGAAGAATGGCGACCATGCAATATCCGTTCCATGAGTTATTAGTATGTCTCCAGGATGGATGTTCTCAGAAGCTTCTTCCACGCTCAAACAAACCTTAGCTGTTCCTCTTGCAACTCCTCTGGAGACTGGGGTAGCTTGAACTGTGTTAGTTATTGTGACTGGGGTTGATGTATCCAGCTATAAACCAGGGAAATGACTTTGTTGTTACATTATCTGGACAGCATTAATCACCAGTGCAAAAAAAAATTACTCATTTACTACGCCACACACTCACTTCGTTTGGCATTCCAACGTTTATTTCAGGAAACTGTAGCTTTTCCATAAATGGGTACATTTTTTGTCGCCTCATCGCCCTGAAATTAAATTTTGTCTGATGAAACGAACGGGACAGCGTTGTGGAAGCTATTGAAGCATTACATTTATCGGGCGTAAATCCACTTACTTTTGAAGAATGATGCTGCTCGATACATCTCTGTTGACAAGCTGCCCAATTTCATAGTGAGTCAAGTGAACTATGAGGCTTTCACTCGGTAGCAGATTCTCTTGTACCATGAGCTGAGCCAGATATTTATACCCTGTTTTAAATTGGCCCATAACTCGAACATATAGAGACTTGGACTTTTCCCTATAAGCAACTGCATTCCTACACGTTGGTAGTATCCATTTCAGGAGTCTCCTAAAAAGCCACAGGAATGAAATTCAATCAAGGGCCACGATGACCAACTAATTTTTTACTCGCCCCACAAAAAGCAACTAAAGTGTACACGTGCCGATAACCTTGTATTGCCCTGAAAGCGGATTCAGGTCGTGATTATTTTGGGAAAAGTAATCGTATCTAGAAAACTAACCTTGTCATAGGCTTCAGCTTGGAAGATAAAGAATCCAAGAGCTCGTCGTCGTTCTTGAAGATAGGTTTTACCTTGGATTTTGTATTCTCTTTGTGATTTAGTTTGTTTTTGACCACATTTCTGAGAATGGGAAGGAACGAAATCGGATCACTTTCCCAGGATGGCTCACCCACGTCCAACTTTAAAGAAAAAGAATACAGGCTTAATACAAGGTAACCTGAATCCGAAAATGGGGGTACTTAATTGAGCAAGAACTACAAAGCCCCTGCAAAGCCCTTACAAAATTATCAGTATTTTTATAGATGTTAAAATAAGTGCAGATCAAAACAAAACGAAATTGAATAACCACCAGGATTTTTATATATGACCATAATCGGATCAAATGTATCAAAAGACTGAATTCAGAAACCATTTAAAGACTTTCCTTTAAAAAGATTTCTTCGAAACCCACAGCATGAAGTATTGAGTGAGCGAGCAACAGCTTGATTCAGCAAAGGAATTTTGATGCATGAAAATGCTACTAGTTTAATGAAAGAAAAACAGATTTGAAGTTTGCACATTGTTGCATTTAACATCTGCACAAGCGATATAGTTTGCCAAGAGCATCCTATATAAGATGAGCTTGAGTTAAATCTCCTTTCGGGTTAAAAGCATCTAAGCATTCTAAGCTTCAATATTGGAAGGAAAATCACTATTTATGCCGCATGATTGACCTCCTTTCGTCCCATTGTGACTACTGGTTCGTACTATACCTGTTTGTGACAGGATGAGTATGGAAATGAAAAGTAATGGAGCAGTGATAATAATAACATGCTTACTTCAGCAAAGCCTCGATGTCCATGCTTCTCAAAGAAAGTGTCCAGAGCACAGCCCATCTTGTCATTTTCTCGTAACCATTCAAGAGCCGTGGCTGGAGAGGCTTGTAAAAATTTCTCAAAGTTGTCCCCATTTCTTATGATTTCATTCCCGAGGTTGCTCATATCTTCAGGCATTTCGGCGGATTCAACATTCTCAAAGACAGAGAGGAGCTTGGATGCATCCTCAAACACACTACTGTCCCACTCGGTTGCTGGAGAAATTCATAATAACCAAGAGAGGAAATGAGAGGCATAAAACATTGCACAAAGCATTCCTTTGCTTTATGCTCCGCAATTTCATATTTTTTGACAACCTCTCCTCATTTTAAAAGGATCCGTTTTATAAAACAGAAGCGGATATGAATGGATAAGAGCAAAGTAATGTCAATCAGTGTCAAGGGTAGGATGCAACCGTTTTATAAATCAATCTGCTATAAAATTTTCAGGTATTATTTTTCACTGTTATGAAAATCATCTTACCTTTCCTCCCTTCTGATAAAAATAAGAAGAGGAAAACCTGACTTCCGGAGCTAGATTGGGTAGATATCAAATGTGTGTTGGCAATCTGTTTAAAATATATTACATTACTCCACTTTTCCCAGTTATTTTTTGTCATCTAAATTCATGGATATTGCGTTCATATCATACTTACATGGTGAATGTGAATCCAGTCCTCGGATATTTTATCATAAACATTTATTGCTCTTGCTGGAACAGTTGAATAATCCAAGGTGAATGTTTTATACCTTTGATTTGCGTTTTCCACTTCAGATTTGTAAGCCATGAAAATCTAAATCGAAAAGCGGAATCAGTGGAATGTGAGTGGTAGAGTGATAAGCTAAATCGAATTTTGTAAGTTAAGTAAGGACACAACATGTATGGAAGGGTATACCTTCATCTGCATTATGAAATCCTTCAATTTACTAGGACCGGAAGCCACGCCGTACCTCTCAACGGCAATTTTTAGCAGTTGTTCATCAATCACCTGCCTGCCAAAAACTGTTTGATCAACGCATATCAAAGCCGTGCTGATTTCGCTTTCGACGGTTGCATACAGGCAGTGGAACATGTTGAGAAAAAGCCGCTGCTGTGAAAGCATGCAGAAGCTTGTCACGTAAGGAGAAACTTTGGCAAAGTTGTCTCCCTTTCTGAAATAAACTTGTCTCGCCACGTTATAATCTAAACAACGTGTCATGGTTTGTGTAATCATGTGAATGGCTTTGGGCAGAACTTCTCTGTAGAAGAAGAAAAAGTAGTTTTAGTTATTGCAGCACAAAACGAACTAATTGCACTAAAAGTAAAAGAGAACGATTGTTTCTAATAATCACCCAGTATTGGCAGTGGTGAATCGATCCGTCTTGGTACGAATGGCTGCATCAAGTTCATGCAATAATTCAAAGTCCGTCCACGCATCCAACGCCGTTAGATTTCGACATTGAAGGATGAAAATTTGTCCACGCTAATGGGAGGTATTATATTTCCAAAGAAAAAAGAAATGAGACGCGAGAAAAGTTACTCAAATGGGGACGATAGATGTGTCATGAAATCGTATGAGAAATGCTTCAGAAAATGGCTTATCATTTGTTGAAACGAAAAGGGATGACGCATGCAGGAACTCTCAATCGAAGGCATTACACATATTAAGATACGGTTTTTTTTCGACATCGTCATATTATAGAAGATGTATGAAATGTGTATATATAATTCAGACTAGCGTATATGAATGTAATAGAAAATATAAGCAATTCTACCTGATCAATTGCCCATTCAATGTCGACCGGTTTATGCTGTCCCATGAATAACTCGATTTCACCAGCGACAATCCCTAACTTGATTGCTGTTTCCTCATCAAGAGAAAATTGTCGGGATTCTTGGTCACTCATACTAATTTCCGTTGTGGAATCTCCATCTCCGTCACTCTCTTTACAAATGATTTTTGTTCGCTTTTCACCCAATACTTTCTCCTCAATAGTCACACCACTCCACCATTTATTGGTCGTGTTTGTAATGAACCGATTGTGAAAGTTGTTGTCTCCACATCCATTCTTCTCAAGGGCTTTTTGGTGTCGAATCAATGTTATGGTATCAGGATCGCTGGATCCAGAAACGACGCTCTAGAGGAAATTCCACAAAAATTGAAAGGAGCATCAAATATAATACATTTCTTGGTACGACAACAATGCAGATTCTACTATCAAGCTATATTCTTATACATGCCAATTCCAAGTCTTAAAAGACTTAAAATAAATTCCCCATTATATTCATGGGAAGCAACACACAACATAAGTGCACAAGCTGTGCTTACTTCTCCGAGTCCGAAGTTTGCTGTGACAATCATCTGAAAAGGATTCCCAGAGCGAGGATCAGCAGTGAAAATTACACCTGCTGTTGTTGCATCCACCATTTCCTGAATGACAACTCCCATTTCACTTACAGCCGGCTGTCCATGATTACTTTTCGTTCATGCGAATGTAGCATATATATATAAAAAATGGGGAAAATGATATCATCATTTTGAGACATTTTACTTGAGAATTCAGTGTTGTTTTTTGGGCTCTCAAATTTAGTATCATGAGAATGTCTATTGCGAACAAGCTTTTCTGGGATTTTACATCGATTCAGGAGATGCAAGGTCGAGAAGCAATTTGGCACATCATTTTCAAGTAAAGCAGGCCGGCAAAGGATCAGATGCCGGCAACGACAATGACAAGAAGCTTTTATTATAATTTAAGGAGAAAATATGCTAGCCATATCACTTTAAAAAAATATATATTGTTAACTCACAGGCGATAACGAACCGACTGAGCTGTGAAAAGTGAAGCCCAGCATTCCACTACTTTTTGTGCTATGAAAACTTGTGAAACTCCAAGAAAAGTTTCATTTTGTCCAGCACAAGAGAGATCAGAACCATCTTCAAGCACTCCAGACGACCTCACAGCAAATCTAATCTTGTTTCGATTTTCTTTCCCAAATATCTTTTCAATCCATTCAGACATTAAAGGGGAAATTCTCTTAGCCGCATCACAAGATTTTATCATTTCCATTATCCTGAGAAAAATATTAGATGGAGGGTGAGAGAAGAAGATGCATGAGTACATCGCAAAACACACTCCAGTTGGAGTTCTTGGAATAAAAACATACAATCGCTTTTCTATCCTTCTTATTGAGCGATAAAGGGATACGTAGTTTCTTCTGCACTCGATTAAATTAGGTGAAATGTAGTTTGCATCGCACAAGACATCTGTGTTACTGTAGGGGATTTAGCCGGCATCAAATCAACTAGCATAGCTTTTAGAAAGAAAATTGGGTTTCTTGTGAACTCGAAAAGAATATTTTGGAAAATTTAATTCACAAATTTCCTTTGGCAATTCAGGTGCCCATTTCTTGCTCAAAGTTTTATTAGAAACTTGTTTCTCGTGAACGAAACATGGAAAATAATATACGTGCTTTGTCTACTTTTCCAAGTGTGTTGTGCACAATAATATAGAATGCTAACTCGCTCGTGTAATTGGTGTCAAAGTAGAGACTCGGAGACTTATGTTGAGCTCTACGGTGGACTTTAGTAAATCCACTTGAGCAGTCGAACTTTAATTCACTATAATACTGTGTAGACTCTTATAATTTATCCTCTTCAATCCTTGACACACTTACTTGGAACATGCATCCTCCACACTTTGTTCGTTGCTGGTAGCGTTGTTGAAAATATCGCTAAACTTTTCTAGCTCTAGTAATTGCCGGAATAGGGTGGTAGAGATGCAAAAGCCTCGAGCCGTTTTTACCTATGGTTGTCAAAAAAATAGGTCAATATTATATTGTGCAATCTTATCGGATGTAGATACTATATACTGATTTCTTAAATTCTGAAATAAATATTAGATTGGGAATTTTCGTCACGGCCACATTTCATTTTTCGCTACAACTGCAAGACAAACAAATTTGAATATTGAAACCTCACCATGAATGGGGATGAATGTGAGCATTATAAGTTTGCAGTAAGGAAATTACTAAATGAAGTTCTATAATTTATGTATGCAACTGTCAAAATACTTATGCACATAATGGACATTATCATAAATATTGTCTGGATTGGAGCGTTTGGTGTCTGGAGTCCATTAATGGCCTTGCATAGTGGAATACTACTACTTGGCTCTAAAGAAGAGACGACAAATTAGCTAATTTATTAGCGCGTCTGACAGCCTACCTTATCATCTGAGTGAGTTTTGCTAAAAATTTGCAATCTTGCAAGGGAAGCTCCTTTTCCACCAACCAGGGGCACTTTGAGACACGACGGATGGGAAAACTCCAGAAAGTAATGTCCTTCATCGACTTTCTCTTGGCATTTACTGCTGTTGAGTCCATTAACTTGCTCCTGCCCATGTTGTATATGATATGGAATTCTAACATTCTCTTGCACAACATCTGACTTACGAATTAAGACCCCATTCGCAGTCCGTCCATTGATTGTCATCTTCAGATACGTTATTTGAGTCTCGTTAGCGAATTTCAATGTTTTGAATGCTGGCCATATTTCAACTGAAGCTGCTACTCCTTTGATATCTGTGAAAGATATAAGATGACATAAACTTGTGGCAGTTAATCTAGAGGAAATAATTTTGAGCTTTCCAAGGCAGATTGTTGTGGGACAACAAAACATGGCGCTAAACGATAAAAGCTATTTCCATAAAGCAGTCAGTGTCAGCATCAATTAATAGAGTCCTTTTATTTCTTACCATAAATGTTCAAGAGCTTTGGAAGGGACAGATCCCTGAAAATTTCAGAGGCAGAGCAGTCCACATCCTTGACTAAAGTGACTTGATACGAGGCCCAAAGCATTCGGCCATCTGTCCACTGATCTGTAAAGATTGCAAAATGGGCAAATTTTATTACACATTATTTCTGCAGCATGAAACATTGGTAAACCCAGCCATTCCATTAAGAGTGTCCTTGTTATTGCCATGAAATGAGTTGATTACATTACTCTACACTCTGACCTATGCCTACGTGTCTTAAAAGGTACTTTCACGTTGGTTGTTGTTAATAAATAAGACAGATTACGCTAGAAGGAGATGTGCTAAGCTATTTACAACTTGTGTGCATAAAAGGAGTCATAAATGGTGGTAATTACTAATTAGAAACACTCTAAGGAGCTTTGTTCTCACCGTCAGTCCTCTCAGGATGCCATTCAAAATCGTATAATTTAGTTTACCAGCTGAGGACATGGAAAATATGCTTATATGAAACTCACCGTCAAATGCATTGAGCCTGAATCCATTCCCTTTGTCACACATTGCGAAAAACTCGACTCTCTTGGCCTTGACTCCGCGCTCAGTGTTGGTTCGTTGCTTTCTCTTTGACAGAATAGGGAAAGCATTCGGGATCGTAGACTCTGCATTAGTGATCACCTCCCTTGTTCTGTAGCCGTAGAGGTAAAGTTGTTGTTGGACATTATGAATATTGATATTTCCATGAAGTGTCCCAAACTGAGAGAATCCTTCGGGAACAATTTTGCTACAAACAACATCCACCACAATATTTTCAGTACATTCAACATTATTAGCTTTCTTTCTCTAAATTCTAAGCAGTCAAAGGTAAGATTTTGTCATATATTTTTTGCTGCAGAATTCAGTGGAAACTAAGCTTACAAAAGGTTTGGAAAGTCTTCTCCAAATAGACCATTACGACACAAATGATTTGCCAGTAAGTTGGCATTTCCATTCTTCCTATTGTCCACCGGACTTGCCAATGGCTTCCATCTGAAAGTAGACACAGCGTAAAGTTATTCACAGAAGTTAGTAATGCATTAACTAAAGAAACACCAGTATCACGTCATAGACCATTCTGGTTAAATATTCCTCTATTATTCGTAGAATCCTTCGCGCGCTTACATAACATTGTCATCAGAGAAAGCAAAATGACTATAAAATGTCATTTTCAACGTGCACAATACATGTACTATTGTGTTTGCAAAGCAGCTTTTGTCATGATGTAATATATAATCGTCTGAGATGAATGTGAAATAGGCGGAAAAGGGGATTGGGAAGGAATTACATGTATGTTACAGAGTGGATCTGTCGACTTACAAAAAGTTGAACACGACGTGCACCAACTCCTCTTTCTTACTCTTCGTCGATGAGGATCTATTGAAGGGTGAAAAAAATATAGGCATTTTATCAAATCTTCTTTCTCCAGTTGTGAAATGTGTGACACATGCTGTAATATGAAATTTATTCTGGAAAGTGTCACGAAATATACATAAGCATTAGCATGTGACTCCTTACTTCATGAGCCCATTATACCAAAGACGCCAGACTCGGAAAGGCTCCGCCATCTCCAGTCGTAGATTCCCCAAAGAAAACTCATGCTCGTTTGGCGTCTCCCCTTCGTAGGATACTGGAAATGGGATGACATGACATGCCGGAAATAACAATTATTACCACGAGAAGAAATGATACCATGTCGTTTGCATAAAATGACAATTATTTGACGAAACCAAGATACCCTCATAAGTATCATCTTGAGATGTGATGAGAACATTGGCGTGGCTCTTCTTGGAGGGATATCTCACGAGTTGCACAGAGAGCCCATTCCCATTTTCATCGGTTCCGTAAATGACATACTCATCTCTTATCTGCGTGAGAATAAAGCGTGTAAAGTATTTTGTATCTTTCATAGGCATGTTTCATGAGACGCATACATATATATAACTTTTCAAGGGATTTTTAAAAAAAATTGGCAGCTAAAATTCCGTTTAGAGACAGTAGTTTTCGTAATGCGTATGTGAAATATTTTTTAACCCACCGTGGGATTCGTGAGAGGAATGGGCCTTTCTACCAAAACCTCTTGTTCGTCTGGAAGCACGCCGATTTCTGAGAAGGTTTTCGGGTAAATACTAGCTTCTCTTCCAAATTTTTGGGGTTGGCTATCCATCCAGTTTTGAACGGCGAGCTTGGAAATCCATAGCTTGAGTGCTGAGAAACGAATTCAAGGACATTTAAAGACTTAAAACTTCATTCATAAATATGAGAACTATATACTCTACGTAAACTTTACGTCTTGGAAATATGTCCCTGGAGTACTTTATTCCCAATATGATGGCAGCCAAGACTGCAGTCAAGATGAATAACATCATTGCAACAAATTAGATTTTCCGAGTGAAAAAGCCAATTGGAGCAAACAACGTGGCCTTGCTTCAGGTCGTCAACTGACACTTGCCTAAATATGACTTGTGATACATGCTTCTTTGCCTCTTGATCATAATGATTTTAACGCTATTATCACTAATCTTGTCACACGCAACTTTGCTGCAGGTGTTCAGGAAGAATAAATTTATACACGTGCTTATCAAACTTGGTCCGATATCAACTGAAAATTATGTACAGAATCTACATCTCCTCTGTTGGCACTGCACATTGCATTGGTCCAAGTTTTAGTTCATACAACAAGCCGACACCAAATCACAATGTCAGAATGACAATACTTCAAGTTGATATAACATTATGGCAATGAATTATGTTTGTAGTTTACATATTATTAACTGGAAATGCTCTTCAAGGTTTTATCATGTGCATAGTTGGGCTATCGCATTAAATCTACTTTGATTTAACTCTTTCTGAGCATCAGCTATATGCTTTACATACAAAGGGTATCACAACAAACTAGACTTGATCAAGAAGCTTAAATCATTTTGACATAATAAAGGAACGTAATCATACTCTAGAAGGGAACAACAACAGTTTTACGATAAATCACAAACACAAAATATATACACACAACAGGAACACAGTTGATGTAATCTGGAATTTATATTTAAAGAAAAATCTAGGAAACCCTCAATTTCATGTTATTGTTACTATTACAAAGATTAGATATGCGTTAAAGAGCAGTACAACGGATGAAATTTAACACGAGTTTGCTATTTCCATTCATTTTACTTGTGCCAACATGCATATGCATTACATAACCGTAGTTGTAGAGCTAGTATACTTAATTGAGATTCAAGGACGAACATATAGCAAAAACGTTTACCTTACAGCCATGTGCCATTCCATGTTATGACGTGATAAATCACACGCACCTATAACGCATCATATATTATTAAGCATAAGTACACCTTCCTAGAGCATTAACATTAGCATTTGACCATTTGAAAAAGTCACTCACAATCAGTTTGATAGTTAGTTTTTGATGTTTATAATGTTTCCAAAAAGGTCAGTTTTAAGTTGATCAAACAGGCTGCACAGCTTCAACCAAATTCTACTGTTACATGATACATGCAATTCAAGAACAACAAGTGTTTGTGGATGGGAAACCTGAACAAGTCATAAACCGTAAGCTCTCTAGTGTATGTTGTGAAATATTATACGTAACAAAATGAAATGCACTTAAAATATTTCAAACCATAGGTCCAACTGATGATTGCAACTATGCCCATGGTCAACATTTTTATGTAATATCTACATCGCATGAGCTGGAAATGCAATGCAAAAGAACTAGAAAAGTATTAATTGGATGAGTATACAGTCCAAAACCTTTCATGGATTGCAAAAAATTAGAGGAGTCCGCTTGAACAAATAGGTTTTCAAACCAAATCATTCACAGAAAAACTCATTCATTATGAACTAAAGGGAAAATAAGATTAGGTAAAAGTGGTTGCACGAAATGCAATTTATTAAAAGCAGTTCATTACAATCTGCGACTCGAAAGCTACATCATTCTATTCACTACTTATTATAACACTTATTTTCAGAAACTTACTTATACTGTACTGTGAATTGTATCTATACTGCATACTTTAAAATTAGGATGTTACTACGAATCAACTATACTAAAAAACTATACGATCTACTAATTAGTGTTGCAAATAATATAAAATCCTCCTGAGATAATTAAAATCTTGTGAATACAAATTGGAGAGGGGAATTGGGAAATAATTAAAAAACGGAAATATTTCCTTCAATTACAAAACTGTACATACACTTTACATTTACAAAATTCCGATTATCCATTCATTTGCTATTGCTTCTTTTGCTATTGCTGCTCCATGAATTACTTTGCACGCTTCAAGGAAAATAGTTTGTTTAGAGGATGAATTTTGGGAAAATAGCCATCATTAAATACTGGAACCTTAATGCTGCTCTGCAGGTCCAAGGCATTCTTGAGAGTCACCATTGAAGGCCGAGAAATCTTCATATTTGAACGGTTATCATCTATACCCTTTGTGGTAAATCTGGTACGTTTTCCTAATGTCTTGTATGAGCTCTCGAACTTCATTTCCGAATCCATTTTCATGAGCTCATCTTTAGGGAGTTTGCAAAGCTTGAGTGGACTCGGATGAAGATTTAGGGGCTTGGTAAAATTAAAACTGGGATCCAAAGTGTCTTTTTCCGGAGGATTTTGTTTCGGTTGATTGAGAAGAGACCCCTTCATGACTGTGGTTGTGGTGGATGCATTTTCTGCAACATGAGATTCTCCAAATCCTTTCCGAAGTTCATTAGAATTGAGAGTAGAAGCTGCATCAGAGGTACGTGCATCATTATCCCCGCGACCATGCACAGATGGCAAGTTTTCTGTTGGTACTGTGCCAGAGCCAGAAGTTCCAGTGCCACTGGTATTCGAGCATGTAGTGGCAACTTCAGGTTTGGAAGCCTTTTTGCCATATTTCGTAAATTTCAGCATGATGTCGATAACTTTTTAGGGCAGAATCCTTTCAAATGAACCATAACTTGTATCCGGTCTCAGACGATATACTTCACGAGTTCCCTGTAATTAGGAAGAAGAAAAACAAGTCATTAAAGAATACCGATGAACCCGAGTTCTAGTTAAAAAAAGTGAAGCACTTGATGTGCATGCATGCGAATTTGAATGATTTAATTATTCTGATTTTTTGGGTCAAGCCAAGACTCACTTTTGTGCAAATGACGGTTTAGCTGAAGTGATTAACAAAGTTCATCACTCCGGATCATGATCCAAACTTTTGGAAGACCATGCACTTTCTCTTAACGAAAGGTACGTAAAATCACAAAAGCTAAATGTAGACTTTTTCCAATTGAAATTATTAACAGAAATGGATAGAAAAGGTTGTTAAAAATACGGATGCATGTATTTTGTAAAATTGTAAACAGCAACGAAGCCGTTGTGGAGCAGGATGATCAAAGAAGAATTACTCGTAATCTCAACATACCTACCTACCTACGTAAAAATGAAATTCAGGCAGGTGTTTACACGACAGGAAGCTTATCAAAAGAGACAAGAGAATGAAAAAAAACCTCTGTTTATCTATCTTCTTTAGGTCGGCTGGAACGTTGAAGCATGCAAATTTTTCCATATTTTATTTCCATATCCTTAGGTTGTATGTGTACTTCGAGAGGACTTGTGGCCGGATTTTCGTTACTTTTAGTCACACTGGAGCAAGCGTTCTTTCATTCTTTGTTACTGATGATGACTCACGTGTGCTGTGTTCATGCATGCAATATATGTAAGCCCTGAATATATACTGTTTTGGAGGTTTGCTTTTGCTATCAACTATGGTCTTTTTTATCTCAATTTCTTAAATGAGTATTTGCATTATGGCCCATGTTTTTTAAACCATAAATCACATTAACCAGCATATTTACATACGGTCATGTATGTCAGTCCCTAAGATTCAAACATTCATACTTTTGATTTGAACGTTTCCCATTTTGAAGAATCTAATGAATTCTAACTAGAAATGGTTCTCAGGCGAAATGATTTTATAGCTGTTTTCTATACTTTCACTCATGAGAATTTTCTCCGATTAATTCATCACGCAGCGTCCTCAAATGTAGCAATTAATATTCATTTGTAATGTAAAAGGTCATAGTTCGAACAGGTGGGATGGAAAACTAGATGAAAGAGGAATTAAATTTCATATTGCCCCATCGTTGTATACCCATTCTACAGGATTCACCAAACAGCTTGTAATAATACCGTCTCGTCTGGTCCCTTCTTTGTTTTGTACTCAAGTTTGACTCATGCAAATGATGCGGATGACGCATACTTTTCCGGTAACCTACTGCACCACTACATAACAACAAAATACCTGTAATTAAGGGCCAAGACCGCTTGCGTGTGTAGTACAAAAACACTGCACTTTTCGACAGACTCACTATGATACAACTTCCTTTCTCATCCCACCATCCAAAGCCATAAGTAGATGCTTCCCTTTGTGTACCATCTTATAAATGGCATCATCAAGTCAATGCGCAATGAATGAAAATGAGTGCGACCAATGCCAATGATGACCACCTATCGACACAAATGAGCTGGCAAAACTAGAGCAGCTCATAAACATACTAATTAGCCTTGTGAATGTACTTATGTAGAATTTACATTTTATTATTCCTCATTGGTAAAGTCATAATTCCAGAAAAATGGGCAGATTATCAGCCAATATCGGACAAATTAATCATGCTTTCACGCTATGACTCATCGCCAGTAAATGCAAATGTCCGAGTATCACGAAAAGTTTGCAAAATCGCAATGTTGAATGTGTCATTTCCATTTCATGCTTTCAGTCATCCACAAACAAAGATTTTTAAGCCGAATGCATTCCTTGCATGCACGGCTTGAAACCGCTTATCATCAAGTACATACGGATATATATCCCTATGCAAATGTCCTCTAATCTTAGGTACACGCCCGCACACATACCTATACATAAGGAAAGGAGAACGAACTGCACATTTTTTGTAAGAGTCGACTTCTAGCGAGAAAATGGCCAGTTGTTATCTGAATGCAGTGTATATATTGCAGTGTTATTGCTCCCACACATATCGAAATATATATGCCTAGTGAGTCCGTAACCGATATGTACATTCCTATACCCAAGAGCTCAATACATAACGAACAAAATAGCGAGATCTTATTGTGCATTGACTAAACCTTGTGATTCCTTATGTGTAAAAAGTTGCGGTTGAGTTGTGAGTGTACTGTACATCCTACTTTTTTTTGAATAACTATGGACAGTCATTCAAACGAAATGAATTGAGCACATATCCCATCATATTATCATCACATATTTTGTGCAGTACTTGGCAGTTTTGGCGATCCTCGACTTCTCTCCTGTCTGATCTTCTGATGAGCCCCAGTCAATGATTGTGAATATTGCTGCTCCTCTGCTACGTGGCTTCAAAAATTCCGTCGGTCGTTATGTGAAACATTAACAAAAACATATAGTACAGTAGTAAGTAAAGTACACTCAAAACTCACTCATTCAATCACAAATCTGATTTGCAGAGGCAGCCCCAACTTATGTTTACTCATCATTTATCAAAACTTTAGATATCTTCTCCATCCTCCGTCGCCTTCTTCCTTCTCTCTACATTTTTTAAGTGATTGTTTCGTCTCATCAACTCAAGTTCAATCGTTGTGCATCTCTTTTAAGGTATCTCTATTCTATGCTTGATTTGCGTACTTGTGGGATTTGGAATAATCATTTGTGAAGCCGACTGACATTACTTACGTGATACCGCACTTTCCCCTGCTCTCCCATATTGGTTTCGTTTTGGTGTGGTGCTCTTCTTCTTGTCTTTGTGAGAAGAACTAACGGAAAGTTTTTGTTTTGACAACTTTTTAGCCCTTTTGTGCTTTAACGACTGATTTCGGTAAGTAAAACTGGTTTTAATTATAAATATTCGGGTTGATTGGAGGCTAGGAAATGGACAAGGTGAAAGGAGTTGGAGGCTATTTGTTTTGGTTGGTGGACCAGGTGATTGTTGACATTTGATGATGATGATGATTGACGGTTTGTTTTGATATACTGAATTTCATGGTGGTCTCGCAGTTATTATTAGAATGTGTTGTGTTTTTGTTTATGTTGTAATAGAGTAAGATATCGAAAATATATTAGCAGAAGCTGATTGTCTCATTGAGTCATTTGCTAATTATGGAGGAAACATAAGAATATTTAGGAGATTCAGTGAGTTAAATTTTAGTTTACTTCGAGTTACACAAGTTGGTCTTCAAATAATACCGTGGAAAATTTCTTAGCATTCTGTTAATTCTGAAAGCGAAGACAGTTGCCGGTTAGCCAAATAGGTTCAAGGTGTTTATTACGTATTGCTTGTAAATTTGTCGGTTGAAAGTTTTAAACCAAAGATTAATTATAAGGATTTTGTCGGTGCAATTTACCGGTAACCGGTTGCCGGTTTGTATATCAGTGTATATTATATATTAGCTGAGATTTATTCAAAAGTTTGTAAAAAACTTCAAAGTGTGAATGAAAGAGTTAATTACGAGTTTTGTTGGCTATGTATGAACTGAGTTTAAATAATTAATTTAATTAACAATTAGTAAACTGTTCGAACTAAGCAGTTTGTGAGTGGTCATCCATTTGTTCCTTCGTTAGAGCCAACTCAGTTACACTTATTCTTCCATTCCAATTATAAATTTGCTGTTATTAGTGGTGATTATGCAAAATGGAAACCAATGACTGAGTGACGTAATCATTAATGGTAAATGAGTAGGAGTAGGATAAAGAAAGGGCGATGGGTACAAGTCATGATTGATAAATTAATACGATTCCATAAAAACCTTCCTTTAGGATGACAAAACTGGCCATTGCGCTATGCTCGTAAATTTACTCTTCGCATGGCATGGCCTTGCTACATACAACACCACAGGGTTCATGATAGACAATCGATTGTATTCACCACTCCAACTCGATTGTTTCCTGATTTTATTTTTCTACCCAAGTTTCTTACCTCTACCACCCACCTGCCACTATAGGAAAAGAATTAGAATTTGGCAAAGAAGTCCTTTGAAAGGATCAGTCTTTGAAAATCGGAGTGTTGAGGTGAGCCTACGGTTTCATACGGATACATATTTATCCATAGGCAAAAATATTTTTACTGAAAAGCTTTACATAAGTCCAGTAGCTGACAAAGGTGTTGGTCATCAATCTTTCATTTTTAACTTTAGTGTAGTTTAGCCAGTTCTGTTAGTGTCAGTCAGTGTAAGTGCCGAGGAACGTTTCCAATGTCATTTGTCATTCTTTGTCCATGCATTAGAATTAGAAGCTTGTCAGACTGGACACCAGTCGATAAAAGCAAAGCCAAAAGCTAAAATGAGAATGTATATTATAAGCATATACATACTTACGTTATGCATGGGCATAAAAATGTGTATGTTTCTCGAACCGCTTTGCAATCGGCAGCACCAATCTTTTAACACATACCCATTGTTATCGCAATCTAACCAATCGGTAGCATTCAGACGTTCATTAAATTTAGCCTGGGTCTCTCTGCATGGTGAAAGTCGTCAGACACTGACCCTTTTGCAAATCTATTTTGCTTCTGGAATGTAATTAATGTAATTTCTCTGTAGAACAGTTTAATCTTTTGGTAACAAGGCTTTGCTGATTGGAAATTTTTGTTTTTCATTTGTCGTGTTCAAGGGGCTGCGTGAAAGGCATTCCTTCATGAAACTCATATTATTTGGTCAGATGAATTTATAATTATTTGCGAAGAGGTCCGTTACAATGGTATAAAAAAGTAATAACGGGAGCTGGTGGTGTGATATACACTTTAGAAATATTATTAGCTTGTAATACAATCCAATCCATTTGCAATTTTTTTTATTACGAGGCAAAAACTCAAACAAATTGCAGCAGCCTTCACTCGAAAACTGCGTAATGGCATGACTTGTTCTGTTGTAGTAGTCGTGAAAATGTGCTATTTTAGTTTCGTCTTCGTCAAGCCTTCGAGGGTGCAAATGACTTGAAGAAAATAGATGGTCGGTTTGTGTGTTTTGTTTAATGACTTCTCACAGTTTCATCCACCTATTAAAAAGTTTCTGAGATGAAAAAATATAAATATTCCATTTCCAGACACATACAATTTACATGCAATGCATCATGTACTTCGCGTACTGACGTACTCAGTGCCATGTCAAGTTGAAGTCGTAGGAAACACATTTGATTACACTGGTGACCTTCAACCTTGTAGACTGGCACTTGGCAGGCAGGTGTAGAGTTAAACCATGAAATGGAGGTTGCATGCTGGAATGTATTTAATGATTTCTTCAACAACCCTCTGTTGTATGAATGTAGTAAAAACGAGACGAAATAACTGCCTCTGGTGCTCCAACTCCTTTTGCTCGCTCACCGCTGCGCTACCATTTACTCCATTGGCTTTAACCGTTTGAGGTCTATATCGTTTTTCATGTATTATCGCATTATGTTATTATGGTTTAGTGTAGGTAGGCTGAGAGAAATAATAACTTTAATGGTCAGCAATCTCAATTCCTAAAAGCTATGTTTTTACATGTGTCCACTTCCGACGCTTGTGGATTGTGCATCTGGATGAGATTTATTACAAGCTTTCTCCGTTCGCCTTGAAAATCTATTCATGGGCAGGTTAGTGTTTTTAGTGTGTCGCTGAGTTATAAACTTGTAAAGTAAGACTTCATATTTCATTTCATTTTAGGCTTTCGTCATAATAGCCTGCAAATGCAAAGTCAAACCTTTTTGACACAGTATGACCACGAAACACCTTTAAATGGCAATGATTGCTTATTTAGAGAGGAGCGACGCGAGTCTCGCTGTCAGTCCTTAGCTGAATTTCGTCGTGGGTGTAGTTAGTGAGTTAGCACTGCTGCGCTCTGTTCATACAGACTATTTAAAAGATTAACTATTTCCATCATTATCCATTTTAGGCATAAATAGATGTTAGTTGTAAGGATAATGAAACCTGTTTTGAGGGTGTTGCGTGTGTAATATCATCATCATCATTGATATTGATTGTGTTTTGGGTTGCATCAGTAATTCTTATCTCTCTTTAAAAAAATGGATACGTACATTCTGCCACCCATCTCAATGTATCTACATGAACTGCCTCCAGCTCCTATGAGCATTTTAGATCCTGAATCAGAGTATTGGGATCCTCTCCCAATACCAAAGTATGGTAGTAGGAAGTGTAACTGTGACTGCTGCCAACTGTATTGTAATTGTGCGGATTCTTATTATCTAGGAAGATTGAGACGAGGAAAAATGGCTGTCAACGTTTACTCCACCAATGTTACTACCGATAACCTGAGCAGACATGATATGCTTGCTTGGGTTAATGGTTGTCTTGAGGCGAGTCTGTCCAAAATAGAAGAACTGTGCTCCGGAGCTGCCTATTGTCAATTCATGGATATGCTTTTCCCAGGTATAAATGGTATAGTAGTATATTTTTATTTTTATTCATTGTTTTTTATTATTTGAGGATTTTGATTATTTGTCCATATAATTTTGTATTTATGTATGCTAAATAGTTTTATAGTATGTTATGTTGTAAATATCCGCATCACAAAAATTATTAGAGGCATTAAGTTTCAAATTCCAGTGGAGTATTTTAATTAACAGTTTTTGAATAGGTTACCTTGTTTATCATTAGTTAGCGTATAGAATTTCAAAGGCAGAGCAATGGGAGAGAGAGGTTAGAGCAACCTTGCAAAACCACATTTTTGTATGCTTTCTCCGTTCCATCTCGATGCAGAGTATGCTTTGCAAACAAAGAAACATAAGGTTCATTTTAGCTATATGTAAAAGCAGTCTAGGTAGCTGTAGCACTGTGTTGCTTTTTATGGTTGAGATAAAAATCGTGTGTGTGCTTTGTCAAACAGTCAACCTGCGGTTTTAGCTTTCTCCTCACCATGCAAATCTTGTAAACGACAAGTTTGAGGCTTGTGGTTTGATGATTTATTTGAGATTTGAGATCACAGCGAGAAAGTAGAGTAGCGTGTTTGAGTGGATGTAATTTTGCTGCCGTACTACGAATTGCAGCGTTTCAATGTATCAGTATCAATAAATGTCGCAAGGTTCTATTATGAACCATTTTTTATGTTCATGCAACAGTAACCGTATCGTAAACCCTTTAGACTGCTCAGCTCGAACTATATAACATTTACCCTCAGTGTAATTTAGGATAGGGACAATTTAATCTCTCTACGGTATATTTGTGACATGTGTACCTTTTTTCATCTTGTATCAAAAGGTATAGGTTGTATTGTAGGTACATGACATACATTCATTGCGTGCGGTTTTTTTCGTGAATTTGCCTAAGGAATACTTGAAACTGTATTGGTTGATGTTGACTTTCGATAACGTGTCTCGCCCACTTTTTTCCAAAGTGGTTCTATGTAGTAAATGCTGATGTTATTGTTATTGGTACAGCGGAAATGTTGGTAACCTAAATTAAAAACGCTACATGTACTTTTTACAGGGTGTGTTCAGCTGAAGAAAGTAAAATTCCAGACCAAGTTGGAACATGAGTACATTCAGAACTTTAAGATCCTCCAAGCCGCATTCAAGCGAATGGAAGTAGAGAAGGTAGACACGAAAAACAGTGCTGTTCCCGAACAGTTTAATGCAAGTTGTTTGAATATTATTTGTTG
Organism: Orchesella cincta; assembly: GCA_001718145.1. NCBI lineage: Eukaryota > Metazoa > Arthropoda > Collembola > Entomobryomorpha > Orchesellidae > Orchesella > Orchesella cincta. Next base: position 304,892 of record LJIJ01000069.1, on the reverse strand, counting down.
AACTCGGCTTCCCGTGTCTCTCGTTTAAAGGTAATTCCCGTGGACAAACTTGTGAAAGGCCGGTTTCAAGATAACTTTGAATTCGTCCAGTGGTTTAAGAAATTTTTCGATGCCAACTACAAAGGCGAACCTTACTCAGCGTTAGATGCAAGAGGAGGTGTTCCATTAGGTTCTCCAGGAGCTCCGGGTAAGCCTATGCACCGCGTTGTACCCACCACAACCTCTCAAATTGCTTCAAGAACAAAACCAGCGATGGGCCGAACAAGTAATAGTGGTACTGTTGGGATGGTGCGACCTCAACAACTTGCTAAAACATCCCCTAGTAGTAATAACCGTCTTAGTAACTCCCAAGTTGAAGAACTTACAGCACAGGTAGAGGTTAAAAATTCAATGATTTCTCTATTCATTTCTGTATAGTTGAAGTAATTTCCGAACATAAATGAATGTCTTTTGTTGATTGATTATTTTATAGTTAGCAGAAACCAAGTTGAATCTTGAAGGCTTAGAAAAGGAAAGGGACTTTTACTTTGGAAAGCTGAGGGATATTGAAGTATATTGTCAAGAGCACGAGGATGGAGAAAATGGTGTAGTTGCAAGAGTACTTGAAATTCTGTATGCAACTGAAGTAAGTTTTGTTTAATTACTTAGTTTTCTCTTTTGTTCTGTAAAAACTATTTCCATACAGTTACTGTATTTTAACACGAGTAAACCGTGTTATAGGATGGATTTGCGGCACCTGAAGACGGCGAAGGAGTAGTTCCTCCCAATGGCGAAGGTGATGAACTAGAAGAATACTAATCATTGAGCAGACAAATTCGAAGAAGAAGATCCAGTTTTGTAACCTCCTATCAACATTGACAAAGGCTCATAGCTAAACCTTATCAAAACATGCTGTTTACAAACCTTATATTCGTTGACGACTTTTTTAGCATCAGCAACCTCAAAATGTGTCAAGTATAAAATCATTAATTAATCCCTGTATAGTTTTAAATATATCCATGATTGATCTTATCCAAAGATCTTACTAAACAGTTGTGTAAGTAAGTGTGATGAATTATTTGCAGTTGTGTTGTGTATTTAGATGATTCTCATCTTATTTGTGTGTAAGTAAATGAATCCAAATGTTGTTTCTACTTAATTTTATAAACTAAAAAAATCACCTGTCAGTTTACGTTCTTGCCTGCAGTAGTTACTGATTTTTTTTTGACTTTGAAAGCTATTCAGTGTTTGAAGCAACAAGGTGTCTAGCTGAAGATATTGTGATGTATTATGTAATATCACTGATTTAAGTATCAAAAATTGTGTTTGAAATTTAATTAATAATATAAGCTACCTTCATGGACCATGCTTAAATTAGCTAGCCAAAATCAACGCACCAGGGTGGTGCTCCCACAATCAAATCAATGCATAAATAATGTTGTTAAATAAATAATACATAGCATAATAATATTATGCAGTCAACGAAAGAGTTCATTTTTGTTTGCATACTCTATAAAAGCAATCTTTACAATGAATGTTTTACGTCAAATTATTGTTAATAAAGTAGCCACGCCACAAATAGTGTATAAGGCAAAGAAGTTTAATAGCCGAGCTAGTAATAATACTCGTGGTACTTGTTTGTAATTTTATGCTATGCTAGTGCATACACTTTATATACAAAATGACAAGTTGTACTCTGAATTGTTGCCCCTACAGCCTTTGAAGATGTGTGCAAGTTACCACGATAATTCTAAAATATTAAAAAAACAGTTCTGAGATCTTTATCGTCATTACTTTATAACGTAGTAGTGAGTTATGGAAAAAGCCTTGTTGCTAATTTTAACTGCAAAAGTACTAAAATTCTGTCCACGAATGCGGTAGCAGGTAAGAAACAAAAAAAATGACTGAAAGAGATGAAAGTAAGTTTCTTTTTGATGATATCAGTTGTAATATCCTCTGTATTATTAACGCTGTGAAATAAAAAAAACCATATGTATCCAGCCCGCTACAAAAATAACTGCAATTGCCTGTTTGCAGTATAACCTGTATTAATTAAGATTCTACACAGCATTAATTATTCTATAAGTTAAAAAATATCTCTGTAAGTAAGCTTGAGTGGGTATATATAATAGTAAGTAAATAAGTAACAATAATTACTACTTTTAACTGCACGGTGTTTGTATATGACTTTTAATTAAAACTGAAAAAGTGAAAATTCTAACCGATTACATACAGTCAATGCATGTTTTTATTTTAAACAAATCGTGACAATTACGAAATCACAGCTAATCTAGCTAGCGTACTAGTAGGTATACACGATTCAATAATTTCTCAATCTCCGTGCGAGTTGTAGTTGAACCAAAGCGGAGCTATGAGATGGTTGTGGTTAATACGTTCTAGCTCGTAATCGATTTGGCCATTTTTAGACCTTTGCGTGTTACACATGCAGGTATTTGCGAGAGAAAAAAACCCCGCAGGTAGTTTATTTTTTGACAAGTAGGACGGATAGAGCAATATAGAGCAGTGGTGAAATTAATGAGTACTGGATGGAGTGTGTGATAAAATCTGTCCCGAGTAATTCTGTGACAAGGTCAAATTGCTTTGTGCTGTACTACAAAGCTTAAGTAAGAAGTAAAATCAGGCACACAACGTTATCAACTAGGCATTGGCATTCATGAAAATCTGAGGGTGACACAAATAGTTTTTTAACGACATAAATAGATATTCGATTTCAATGAAAGAACAAGCGAAGGCCATACAGTTTTCCTCAGCGATTGCAAAAACCCTTAAATGTAAGTTACCTTTAATGTGTAATTATGCAGGAAGGTAGAAGATATTAACTTTTGGCTATATAATTTCTTTACTTTATTAGTTTTTTCTGCTCACTTCTTCGGGCATCGGAAACGGAAAAGAGACTACTATGACTGTATTCAATATTTTTATTAGGTTTTTACATACGACCTTATAATAAGAATATTTACACATATTTCCAATTATTGCGTGGCCTTCATTTTTGAAGCTATTTTGTTAAGCATAGAATGGACGTCATCGTAGTGCGGTTGCAGGCCACCACGAACTCGTTCCAAGTATTCTTGTAGTTTCGGATGGTTTTCCTTGACATCATATCCCCCGAGAACTGAATATTATAAATATACATGCATGCATTTATGAGCAATGGGTTGAAACCATGCATTCCAATAGCTTCCGCAAACCATCACCGTTGTTGAGAAATGTCAACTTGAATGATTGAGGTCAGTCGAAAGTGGTAGTTTTACCTGTTTGTTCCATTTCTGCAGCAGCAAGTAAATCAGCGATGGATATATCCTGGCCGGCCAGAAATGGACGATCTTTTAACCAAATCGTTTCAACTTGATTTAGAACCGCTATGTAATGCTTTAGAAAGTTTGCAGCTCTCTTTTCATTTGGTGGTTGCTTTGTTGTACGAGGTACTATGTATTTCTCTGCAAAGTACAGCGTTCCAAATGTCCGAACATTCAAGTGCTGCCATTCCAAATATTCATCAACTTTGGCTTGAGAGACGCTGTCTTTTGGGAACCAGTTGTCAGGGACGGGGAAAGTTCTGGCTAAATATCGCAGTATGGCTACACTGAAATCATGTAAGTATTGAGGGGGCAGATTTAATTAAGGTTTTCATGCATTCATAAGAGTGGTATAGAATTTTTAACAGCTTTTCATGTAATGATATTGATTGATACCTTTCCTTTAGAAAAAATCCATCATGTTCAATCACAGGCACTTTCTTTAGTGGATTTATGGTTTTCGCATACTCTTCATTATGTTGAGCACCTGTTAAATTTGCAACGATTGATAATGAGTAGTGAAAGTAGACAAGCGTTGAATTGCCCGAGCTTGAAACATAGCCTATTTAAATTATCAAATCTTCAACTTTGTCTCACCTTTGACAAGGTCAACAATTTTCTCTTCGTGTTGAATTGAATTCGCACGACAAAATAACATTACAGCCCTTGCCGGCTGAGACAAAGGATGTACGTAGATTTTTAGGCTACTCATGATTTCAACCTATATGTAAATAGGCAAAGACACTGATGCTTTAAGACTGGAGTCGTGAACATCTAAGAGATCACAATTAAATTGTTGACATGTGACGCAACTCCTCAAATGTGTTAATAAAAACACTTGACAGAGTTGACAGAATATGTGAGTACATATACATAGGCTGCATGTGTGTAGGCTCATATGATGAGTTGAAATTACATCTGAAATGAAAATTCCATGATATATTCCATGATTTCAGAATGCATGAACATGTGCACGGCATGCATGCCTATGCCTACTTATAAAATTTCTCAACTGAGATATATGTAGCACACCGCACACCGCAAACTGTTGCGAGAGAAATACCTAAACCTATGCATAATAGCAATGTTCATCTTATAATACTTCATATGTAAGCTTGTAACTTACAAGTTGTAAGTTGTGTATGAAAAATCCTAATGAAACGTTCATACCAATTTTCTTGGCTGTGAGCTGCGATGCTTATGAAAACTCTCAATCCCAGGATATGTCTCTTTGCTTGAAGATGAAAGTTTACATTTATTGTGACTTGCTATGAGCTTAAAGTCCATTCATTAATGTGACTACTTTTAATTTCAATCCGTTAATTTGAGAGGAAAGATGCGTATCTATAATCTAATCTCTAAAGTATACCAAACTGGTTGACTAATCAAACAAACTGCTTGAATATCTGGTAGTAGTAATTAACGTATTACTTCACTTCGTTACATGCCACTTGACTCTTGGAAAGGACAAAACGTGTATGTGGTCGTGGTCAAAGTCTGACTTGATGCTATTGAGCACTGACGATGGGAACCGATTATCACGATCGTGATATTACAGATTGAGTGATATGCAATCTCAGGAAAAGTAATCAATCTTCTTTTGCTTTATGTATATTTTAATTAATGTTCTCTTAATAGATGAGATGGAAAGTAGCTCTTCACTCTCACACGTAGTCATCTAGTCCTAGATATGCAGCCAGTCTTATGAAGATGAGAGATCATTTAGCACGTTTTCGTTACATTTTTCTGACGAAAGTTGCCCGTATCTGGTAAAAGTGACTAAAGTGATATGAAATAAAATAAAAGTTGATGTCCAAGTATAATATTTATCTTTATTTTTGACATCCTATCATCAGTCATCTTTACTGTATGATAGTCAAAAAGATACGGCAGTCGATACAGTACAAATCGTAACTACTCTAGTTAAATAAATTTAAATACGAGACAAGCATTAAATGTGAGGCATTATTAAATAACCTTCAAAAGTACCAAAGACGAACATGTTGCAATCGGGGTTAAATATTAATTTGTAGATACGGAAAGATTATATGAAAAGTAAAGAAATCTAATGTCAAATCAACCTGAAATCCGCTCAAGTACTGATTATTGGAGTATTTGCTATCGTTATTTGACATGTGCATTACAAAGTGCATGTTATGCAAGAAACGCAACTACAAACTATCGATTTCCTAATACTCTCATTAACATTTCAGTTTTTAGCTAAAATTTAAGTTTATAGTAAGGAACTTGCATATAAAATACCGGAAATTGCGCGATAAATAGCTTACGGCGAACTAAGTCACAGTTTTATCAGTCATGACTCGGGAAATACATTTATAACAAATGTTTTCATCAAAATGGGGGTCATACTTCATAGAATTAAAGCATAATTATTATAGTAATAAAAATATTCATAATATGTATGTTTGTAGTTGAATTACAAGTTACATCTCAAATCACAGAGTAGCGAAGAATCAAATTTCGTTCGGAGAGAAAGTACATTATTTGAGTACAAACCTATCAGCAATATTTAACTTATTTAAGTACACTTATATAAATTATTCTTGTAGATTCTGGTAGTATGAAAAATAGTTTGAACTAATAGTCAATGTTCAAGTAAATTATTAAACTTATATGTTCTTATATTATATTATAGTAATTTAGTGTACACTTATAAGATTTGCACCTGCTCCATTCTGTATTCCATTCGTAGAATGAGATGCATATCCATTAGTATGTCCATTGCCATTTGTGATGATTCCATTGGACTTTGCGACACCATTGCCGTTAGCATGTCCATTTTGATGCACCTTTTTACTTGATTTTTCTTCTTTGTGAGCTTCTCGAATCACGAGTCGTTCTTCTTTGGAATATCCATATCTTTCCTTGTACTTTTCGTAAAGGTTACGAATGTCGGAGTAAAATTTCTCAAATAGTTCGTCTACTTGATCATCAGTGGGCTCAGCAACAGCTTTCTCAACGCGGATGGGTTTACCAAAGACAACGGACAGGTAGAACTTCTCTTGTTGAAGTGGAAGCCAGGTGAAAAACTTTCCCCAAAAGATGATCAACGGAGTTCGCAGGGTGTCCATCATGAATCTCTTAAACTTTTCAGGTAAATTGAGTTTATGGTACGCATGTTTCTCCCCAAAAACGAAGCTGGGAACGAGATCACATCCATGCTGGAGGGCAAGCCTGATGAATCCCTTTCGAGCAATTATGACTGTATCTGTTGACTCACGTTGCTTTGATTCAAAGATATCTGCACATGCCTCCTAGGTAGGATCAATGTTTTGATAGTCTTGTGATATTGCCGCAAATTGGTCTTATCGCGAACATTGATTCTATCTACATACTGCTCCCAATTAAATTACCACAACTATAAGCAAATCGATCGCGTCTAGTAGAACTTCATAAGGATTTGAATTAATACGGAGTTTTTCTCCTATTTTATATCGATAGGGACAAATAAGTGAGCAAGAGAGGAGTTTTTGTGGATTCGATGTATAATTATGTACACAGAGTGGTATTAATTGATGCGCCCACTGTATTTTTTTAATTGTAAACCAATTCCAAAGAAGAATACATACTGATATAAGTGACCCGTTATATATCAATTTCCGAGGTATAGAGTTCTTCTACAAACTATATAAAGTAAAACCTCCTTAAGATTTCTAGACGTCTTTTTAGAATTGGGCTATGTATATAGTCAGCATCTAGTTATCAGTGTCGAAATTACTGTACAGCCTTCTTGTTCGATTCATATTTAGTACGACGATTGTAACAAATAGTCATCATCTAAGCTGAGGACATAGTTCCTGCATAATCTTCCCCACATTCAACAAAGTGACTACTCACGAACAGATAATAAGTTCTCCAGGAGTCCATAGTGCACTCCTGATTGACTTCATCCCATCTTGTAGATACTGCGGAAGTCAGGTAAGCTATACCAGGTTACAATGACCTCCATTTGATACCTACACAGCAATTATATCAATAGTTTATGTATTGATAATGAGATGGTTTTGAAATGGAATGTGTATCATAGAATGTAAAAGAACATATATGGAAATTGAAGATACCAACCAGGACGAAGTAAGGTTGTAGTTGATAGATTATACGAAAGCTTCTGATTGAATAGTTATCATAATAGACTAGCGCGGATCCTGCGAACTTCTATCTCTTTGATTTTCTAATGTTATTTTATTTAATAAGGATTGGTCTAGTGATTTTTACAGCTTATTATTTTGCGAATCACATCTTATAGTAAATACATCTCGAATCATACGGCTGTATATTGCAGCATTGATGGCGTCCCTGTACAAGGTGTAAACCCAAAGGCCCCTTTCCCATAGCGGAATACACGAATTCTCTGATACTATTTCCCATAGAATAAATGAGTAGCCCGCGACAGAAACCCCTGTAACATCTCAGAACCATGATTTTAGGTGTTTGCGCTACTGCCTGACCTCCCCATTCACATTCCCTAATATTTTGGAGGCAGACCAAACTATCTCCTTACAACTCAGTACATACTCAGTGAGAGCCGCCGAGTATCGCACCGGGGTCTGCGCTGCTTCTAATGAGACAACTCCATTGCACCATGCCTCCCAACATACAAAAGCGTCTGGGCGCACGCTTGCCTTCCGTCCTCCCTCCGCCCTGGCTCAGCTCCTGCCTCCAGTGCCTGCAATGGCCATCATTCCTCGTTCCTCGCCCCACTTTTTCTTTCCCCCCGGTCCCCGTTCATAGTCTATCTCAGTCACCCCTCGACCTTCTATATTGCCTGACCTTACATATCTATCATCATATCAGTCAGTCAAGTCCATTGCACTTCAACTAAATATATACTGATAAAATTTTCATGCGGTCACCCCCTCAGCTATGGTGTTGGATTTAATGTTGCTCTCAACCACACATAGGTTGGTCCTCTCGCCATAATTAAACGATCATACATCAAGTGTGTAACTTGTGTACTTACCTTCATGGAGACTTTTTGGATAGTCAGTCAATAAAGACTAGGCAGTACAAAAAAATTACCATGAAGGTTAAAAGAATTTTACGGCATTGTAGCTTAGGAACAAATACGCAACAAAGTCCACTTTCAGTCACCATCTCATATTTCATTCGAGCATCTGTAATGTGACGAACACTTTAGTGAGCGTGCATGAAAAATCACATGATAGTATAGTTGTAATGTTAAACCATACACATTGCTAAAATTTTTTAGGTTAACTATAACGTATTCTTCTCTGGATATAAAGTAATGCGCCCATCAACAATTTAAATAGACTAAAAATAGTAGATCAAAGTTAACCTCAGAACAATCCAAGATCTTACATAGTAGAGACACCTGTACACCTTCTCATTACAATTACAAGGTCATGACTAAACCTTATCATGACTTACGTTACATGTATCAAAGTTCATTTCCAAGTTGATCATCAATATTTAACCACTTATAAACACAGACAGTGTTGCGTATGCCGGTAAAATTGAAAATATGCAAACAAATTATAAAAGCAAAAAATACAGTCGAATGTCTAACTATGGTTTTCGTTACAAGTATCCCCTCTGAGAAACCATGTAGCGAACCTACCCACCCTGAGTGAAGGCTCAGCATGACAACTTTCAACACAGGCGCCGTGCCTGAGATTCGCATGCAATTCAGGGCAACTATTGTTCTGCCGAATGCGGCCAGAAGCGGAATCTATTTGCCACTACCCTCCTTACCACAACATAATAGACTGAACGTCAGAATCATTGCACAAATAGAAACCTTCCAGACCAATCTCCACAATCACAGCTTCCACCAACTGTTACACACAGTTTTCACCTTTCTTCTACGCCACTTCTAGCGCCAGTCCATCACTGTGCCGTGCAACTGCTCCTCGCGCCGTCCGCGCCGCTCCAGTTACTGGGTCACCGCATGAGGAAACCCTCTTGCTACACATCTGCACGCCTGCCATTCCAGGTTGTTCCAGCTCTGTCACCGCTAGCAAATCTGCGATTGTCAAATCTTTGCCAGCAATGAACTGCTCATCTTTCAACCAAATATTTTCAAGTTGCTCCAAAATAGTTTTTAGTTGGTTTCCGTGATACTCTGCTAGTTTCTCATTTATCGGTTGGCCAGTCATTTTTGGTCGGATGATTTTTGTTTGGAAGAACATGGATCCGTGTGCTCGAAGGGTTGTGTGCTGCCACGCCATGAACTCGTCAACTTTCGCCATTTGCTTACTATCTTTGGATACCATCTGTGCCACTGGACAAAGTACGACAATAGTACGAAGTAGGCTACGCTATTTTCAAATAAAAATTATAGGCTGTATTAAACGATCCTTTTGCAATAGCATGATATACAATATCGCAGAATTGGAGCTGAAATCAAACCTTTCATCCTCGAGCTGTCCACCCATCACTGGTCCATCACCAGCCACCGCATAGCGGCTGATTTTGAGACTTCATCTGCCCCTGCTGCTCCCCTAAAAGGCCCCGCACCACCATCACACTCGCCACACACACACACCGCGCAGACGCCGCCAACCCACACAACCCCAACAATCGGACAAAACCGGAACCGCGCTCCCGAAAAATGCGGTTAGAAGCCTTTGTATAGATCTACAGCACATCAGGATTCATGTCAATCACACAATACATCTCTGTGCATTCAACTTTTCATGCACACCACAACTGCACCACGAATACTGGTTGAAGGAACGTGATTTCCCCCCTAGCCTTTCCGCAAATGCAACCTGGACCTTCTTCACAAGGGAATTACGGGCCTCGATTCTGCCCTCACCGAGAGAGCGAGAGCGAAGCAACAGCCCTTCGCGCGTGACACTTTCAACTACCAGCTCCGCTAAGCCCCCTTTAAAAGATTTGTCACCTTTATTTAACTAGTTAGCTTCACAATGAGTATAAGCTGGTGAGTACGAAGGCAAGTAGCTCCCCAAATGTCACCCTACGGAGTTGACAATACGTCCAGCCCCACGACCGCTATCACATGAAACAAGATCGCCCATAGTAGGTAATAAGTTATGACGAGGATTGGTATATCATGAATATTTAAAACTCGAAATTTATTGCTATGCGAAGCAAATCATCGACAATGTTCATGCATCTCATATAAGGCTCCAAGCTTTTTGATGCTGGAGTTGGTCTTTGCGACTATCAACGCTGCGTTCACTCCCATCGCCCCACAACATACTCCTAAGATCATCTTGAACGAACAATCAACGCAACGCCGCTAACACCAATTAATCATGCGAGACTCGAAAGAAACCTTCGCTTATGCTATATACAATAATCATGCAAAGCAGCTTGCCCCGATCTTGGCTGATTTTCACTATCAAAACATGCCTATCGCGAGAGCGCTCACTAACCGCTCTTAAGCTGCGCGAGAGACGGGTTAGCAAAACTACTACTCGGCCAATTAACCGCAGCAACCGATCAAACCTCATCCTGATCTTATAAAAATGTCCCAGCGGCGGCATCCACTCTCCTACACATTACCCAACGCCGGTTGACAAAACACCACTATGCCGGCTTTACCGGTCAAAAACCATTCTTTAAAACACTCTTCTTCGATACTCCCCATTTTAAAGGAAACTAAAAAACCAAAGCTCCCGCTTATCTACACCAGTCATACACAATCTATTAAATCGTCTGCGCCACCGCCCCGCATCCATACCCTTACGGACGCGTAACACAAAACGTTCTGATTCAACCAGTCTAGCACTGCTTTGAACTACCCGTTAGTGTCACCTCTGTACAGCTACCCGGGGCTTCTTTGCCTACAACCCGGCCAAGCACCTTCACTTCTACGCCCACGTACACAACCGATACGCCAGTTCGCTAGAGGCGGCTCAATCTACGAACCCTCAGGGCCTGACCGCGGTATCCGATCCCACCACGTACAAAGTCCGATATGTAAGCCATACAAAGCCGTCAAAAACATCAAGCAAATGGCGCACAGCAACCTTACCGAAGTCGATAAAACCCATCTGCGTAACTCCCCGCAGCAAGACTCATCCCTTCGCCTCGTCCGCAACAACCTTCAAATTTATTGATCAACTGTTCGTCAGTACCACATGACAACTGTGTGCGCAGATCGTATCATCTTCTACCATGCTACAGGCCCGGCGGAACCGTTTGCCTCCGTGCCTTCTGAACAAAAGACCTCCATACGCACTAACTCTCCGAGTTCGCCCAATCACCTTCGAGTCGCCCTTCTCTGTCTTCTTCTGGAACCGTTCTCTATCACGGACCGCTTCTGCGTGCCCACAGCTCTATCTCCAACATTGTCAACATTACCCCTATGTCTCTTCACTTCGCACGTCCGACTACACCCTGGCCTTAATTACTTCGCGAAACACTGGTTTCACCAGAAATAGTTTCTACATGCTCAATAATATGATGAGAGTCAACTTCATGTGCTTCCACAAATTGCGTGACTTCTTCCTCAGACGCAACTGTTTGAGGTTGTTCAAGTTGACTACGACGAGCCTCCAACCAGGCTTTGTAATTGTTAGGAAAGTCTAAGATGACTTCAGGAGCATCTAATTCTGGATTTATCAAATACCCATGAATCGGGTCTTTAGCTGCTTTAAGGTGGATTTTGTATTTAGTCGTTATATCTCCAATCTGTAAAGTAACCACGTTTCATTTTCAATCTTAATCAACGGCATTGATTCAATGCTTACTTTTACAAGTCACTTTTTGAAACAGTAAGACCACATACCTTTTCACCAGGTGGAAATTCCATTTGAGTATCTTTAGGAATTTTAAGGGCAATGACGGTGTTTTCATCAAATGCTTTTACAATGTCCTCCTGTCGGATGTAAGCATACCTCATGTTGGCAGGTTCCTCCGTTATGTTTCGTAAGCTTTGTTCTAACCACTACATAAGTAATGTTCCAACATTAAATCAAACTCTTCAACAAAGCATTACATAAAATGTCGTTCGTATTTAAAACGCTTACTTGACGATGCCTATCCTGTTCCTTTTCGATATAATCTAATCTTCTAACTTCATCCTTCAGCCTTTCCACCCTCGCAACGAACTCTTCCGTATTAGTTCCAGGACTGGCACCCCTGTAATGAAAGTAAAATAACAGTAAGAACAAGCTCTTTATAACCTCTTCTAACTCTCACTCTCACCATACAGATGTTGGACTAATAAACTCGAAAACTTACTTCCATTGGATGGCATTTTTGGTTTTCTTCTCGATGAGACCAATACCTTCCAAAACATTGGTTATGTCGTAAATTCTCCTCTTCTGTCGCACTTGAAGGATTTCTGCAGCCTGTAAAATTAACCAAACACACGTTATCAATTCAAATCTTGAACCACACTTATGCTCTTTAAGTTTTCCACGCCGATCTTCAGTCATAATACTAAACGTTCAAATGATTTCTTCCACAATTTAGCATGCATTCTTCTGATTGATATCTGAATCAATCACTGTTGTTAATTGTCACAAGGCGAAACTATTCACTAACTCTAACCTGCACCACTTTGTGGCAATGAGCATCACTGACGAAGAGGTAATTCCGACTTCCGGAAGCATTCTGAATCCAGCTAACTACCTAAACGCTAACTGCTTTAACGTTTACCTAATCCTTCAACCCAACTTAAAACAACTATACACTTTCTTATCACTTTTATCTTGTCTTCTTGTAAACAAAACAATTTCTACGTTATCAACAACTTTAGTTTAATAATTGGAGTTTAAAGTCACCACAAATATTCAAACAGCTCTATCCGGCGCTCGCCCAGCTTTTGGCATCAAATTCAACCTCCCTCTAAAGCACAAAGGATACAACAACAACCCAACAATTAACTGCATTACCTCTTTCAGATCCAGTACTCCATCCTTGGCTTTCTGCAACAGGGCCACAAACCTCGTCGTCAGCAACCCCAACGACTTCTCATAACGGCTTCCAGGAGTGATGTGAGGTGGTAACTGAGGTTGAGGAGGTGCAACCATCTCTGACATGGTCACCATTCGATCTTGATCCTGATCAACATCTAGCGAATCCATCACCTCCATTTCCGCTTCGATCTTATCCATTTTAAGTGATTGGCTAACAACAATCAAAACTTCAATTACGCTTGGACATTAATAGTTTGTGATAAAGTTGATACTAATCCAGTCCGCTGCAAATGATAAAAAAGTCTTTTGTATAGAGAGAAGCATACACTTTTTGCATAAATTCTTGTGTTGTTTTTGTTGGGTTCATGTGCTATCTCAAACATACTGGGGCAAGCAGATAGGATGTATGCATAAAATGCTTTTGGATCTCTCTTGGATACCTAAAACGTAAACGGACGTAAGATATTATTCTCACAGATGCTGAAAATGTTGTAAGCATCACGCCGCCACCCAATTTGGATGATTTGACCACCTAGTTTGTGCTTTTATCAGTAGAGTGCATTCCCTTGCTCTATTGGAAATGCGTATTGGATGTTTTTATCTGTACTTTTTCCTTGTGGAAGTTTTTATTTACTTACTCGGCATACTCATCTGTTTTGTTATGTCGAGTCGAAATAACATGAGAAGCAGATGACTGATTGAATTGTGATAGTTGAATAACGTGAGAATTCTTAAATGGGTTGATGTAGGCTTGTTATGTTGAGTTTAATGATTGGTTATCATCGGGGAGATTTAATACAGTCACCCACCACCACCTTCTAGTCTTTGGACTTATCTAGTGAATGAATAACTGTGATTGAGACAGCGAAAGGATAATGCTCTTACGTCTTGGGATAAATAAGATAAAAGAGTTTTGTTGTGATGTAAGTAAGTTCGCAGTTATCACTGTTAAGGTGAGTTTTTTAAGTTACTGAAGTTTAGATGTACAAGCTCTGTCTTAATATTGTGTATCAGCTTCGGGAACCCTTTCTCTTTGAACTGCCAAGAGTTTTTTGGTAGTTTAGGTGTTAAATAGTACAACTGCCCACTAATTGGTTTTTTCTTAATTGTCTACAGTCTTCTTCTGCTAAGGGATGGATTGATGAACGCTAAAAGGGATTGACAACGCTCCAGTCTTCTCTCGTTTGAGCTTGCTCTATCTAGTCCGGATTTGTTGTGTCCAATTTAAACTGTCGTTTGTCGTCTTTGGAAGCTTTGATTATTCGTGAAATAGAAATGAATTTTCCAGTCAAACCTTGGGAAATGGCTAGTTCTGGGTTAAACGGGGTGCCTTTTCCAAACCCCACCTCATCACTTTATGTTTCAAATACGTAAGTGTAACAACGAATGTTATTTGCCTACTGAAATTATGAAGATATGATGTGATTGAGATTTCATTGAGACTTTTCGAATTTATGTAGAGATCGACTACACAGCTCAGCTGTACCATTTCCAGGCACTGGAGGTGGAAGTGCTACATCGACTAATCAAGCCCCACCACCACTACCACCCAGACCTAATCAAACAAGGCCAATTTACTCCGCTTATAACCGCGGTTCTATGTCTATGATGCCATATTCTTCATATTCCAGTCCGTACGGTGTGGGGGGCTATAGTAGTGCTTATGGAGGATATAGCCCTTATAGTCCATACTCTTCATACAGTAGTGGAGGCATGTTCGGAAGTAGACCATATTCAGGATATGAACAAGGAGGAGATCCTACGTTTAGTCAACTTGCGGAGGAGTCATCAGCCTCTGCATTCCAGTCTATTCAGTCATTTGTCAGCGCGTTTGGTTCTATAAGCATGATGTTGGAATCTACGTTCCACGCTCTCTACTCATCTTTCAGAGCTGTTGTAGGAGTTGCAGATCACTTGGGACGAGTGAAGCAAGTTATATCAGCTTTGGCAATATTCAGATTCTTTAAGTGGACGTTTAGACGTATAATGTACTTAATCGGTAATGGCAGAATTCTATTTTTGACTCTACAATCGGAGAACAAAAAGTTGTGAATAGACAAAATTATAATAAAATGGGTTTTATTACAGGAATTTCGAAAATAAAGCCTGAAACAATAGAGTCACTTTGGAGTGAAGTTGCAGAAAACCTGTCGGGTACGCCGGAAGACGTACAGGACATATTTTTAAGTGGAGAAGGAGAAACAGCAAAAGGTTCTTCATGGCCAATATTGATGTTCCTTGGTTTTATATTTGCTGGGCCGTATTTGATGTGGAAGCTGCTTAACTCGCTAAAACTTGATGGATCACAAACAGGTATTAACTTTAGATTAGTATTGACTGGTGAAGGAGAAAAATGTTATCGTAGTTCTTATCATCAATTCTTTCAATTTTTCAGGTGCGGGTAGCAAAATGTGGGCTTCAGGCGAGTCTGAGCATTTTGTAGCAGAAGTTAAATATTCGTTTGATGCAGGAAGTGACAGAGAATTGAATTTAAAAACTGGACAAACCATACGGCTAGCACCAGCCAAGTGCCAACCGAAAGAAGTTCGAGGCTGGGCTTTGGCATCGGATGGAGCTAAGATTGGGCTTGTTCCTTTGAATTACATAAAAGTAATGGGAAAAAGGCCAGGAAAGGATTCGCTTGCTGCATCTAGGCAATTTCAAGCCCCCAAACCAAGAGTACGCTTTGATTTGAACCCACGACCACCAGAGAGTTCTTGCCCCAAATCAGAACCAACAGGAATACTTGTACGAAATGGGAACCATGTGGAAAGTGAAATAGTAAATCCCAGCAGTGAAAATAACTCTGGAACTGAACAGTCATCTATGGAAAACAATTTCGACACAGTAGAGTCAATTGTAGAGATCAGTTCAGAGACGTCATGAGCCACTGAATAAGCAGAGTACCACTCTGAGAGTGGAGTGTGGCTGTGTGTTTAACATAGAACGACCTTTCCTGTTTACCATTATTATGGTTCTCCCTGATACTCATTTGAACACATACCATTTTATGTACCGCGACAGACAGCTATACCAAAGATAGTTAAGATATGTAATTGATATTTGTCATTTATGCTCATGTCACAAATATTTAATTGAAAGATTTTGTTATATGCATTTCTAACGTTATTAGTGACGCCGTTCTACACCGTTATTAATGCTGTACACTAGTTGTTTAAAATGCCTTTCGTTTTCGTTCAGTTCAAACATGCAATAAATAATAGAAAAAACTCACATTTAAAAATATTGAACAAAAAGTTTCGCCTCAAGATGTCATTTATTCTATTAACCAAACATTGTTTACAAAAGAGGTTCTGGAAATTCGAAGGTGACGTGTTTGCCCGTCAACTTTTTGTAAACTGCCCCGAAAGTATCGACCTGGAATAGATAAAGAAAAGAAATGATTACTACAAAATTCATAAGTCATGCATATTGGATTCTGGTTAACTTTATCTCAAAAATAAACTACTAGCAAAGTAGCAAAGCAAAGTAGTAAGATTTTACACATTAGGAATCACCGATCTTATTCAAAGTTATGGATCAATGAACTCGGATGTGCAAACAAGCTGACTACATTTACCATTATTGTGAATAGACAAGTAAAAAGACTACAAAATTTATAAATCTCACCTTATGTTCAATGGTGGTCTGCTGACTCTTATCCAAATGAACCTTAATAAGTCTACTTCCGTCCAGCTTGACCCGAATGCGCTTTCCTACGATTTCGGCAGGATACACTAAATCTTCCAGAATAGCGTCGTGCACTGCGGTCAAGGTACGGCTCCTTGGTCTCTTTTGCTTCGACTTGCTCCTGGTCTTACGGGTAGGCTTCGCCAACATCCTCCTCTTAGCAATGAAGACCACATTCTTTCCAGAAAACTTCTTTTCCAACTCCCTCACAAGACGAATTTGGATTTTCTGAAAACTCTTAAGTTGAGGAACAGGAACGAAGATGACGATCGCCTTCTTTCCACCTCCAACATCGATTTCCTTTGCTCCAGTGATGAAAAGTTCACGGAGCTGTGCCCGCAAATCTGAGTTCATTTCCAACTCCAGCAAAGCAGTGGAAATACTTTGCTCGAAGTTATCCGCCTGCTCGCCCGCAGGCTTGATGATTTTAGTTCCAGCTAACATGCTATTGAAAAAAACAAAAATACAGCCATTAGATTATTAGATCATCACATAAACACAGATCAAAGTCAGACAAATGACCTAAATAATGACTAACTAATTTCTATTAATAACACTACAACCCCCATATAAACACTTAGCTACTTATGATATCATACGATGACAATTGACAACATCTCTCTCTCCCTTCATACTTGACAAGTTTCAAAATTCACTAACTTTAGACTCGCTAAAAATTTGCACAAATGAACGCTTGTGAAGCAAACTTTTAATTAAATTTTCATCCAAAACTGAACAAAATGTTCCGCAATTAACAATCCAGTCAGTACTCTTACTGATAGAAATTAATTAACAACATCAACATTACTATTGACTATACATTTCACATGCATTCCTACGGTGTGGGGGGTTAGGGGACAAAACTTTCCTAGAGATTTCACAGGTCAACAAACAAATTTTTAACAACCACCTGCCCTTCCTTTGATTTCTAAATTTATAACAACAATCCGACAAAAATTAAACTTACCCGAATCCGTTATTTTTAGACAATTTCACTGAAAAAGTTCAGTTGATCTTCCTCTCTTGACACCACACCACTCCAATATGGGATAGTAAAGGTAAAGGAATACTGTAGTGCATGCAGAACTAGTCTAGTCGGCTTCTCCTTGCTTTGAGAATGAATGCCTCTCTCAAAAAGACTTTTGGACATGCTTCTCATTTGAACTTGATGGAATCAGAGGGACGTAGCTCCGTGTGTGGTCACTAGACGTCGACTCTCACCAAAATTGTGAACAAAGGTAGCCCGGTTGTGTATAATGCACAAGAGCCAATAAAAGGTGTATTTCATCATTTTCATCTCTTTCTGCGGGAATGCCCTGAAAGTTTTATCTTATCTTCTCGTGTGCGAAATATCAGCTGGCGAGGAATAATTTTTTGGAACTCTGCAAAAAAAAGTTATGATTGGAGTCACAAAATTGTTCGAAAGTTGAGAAAATACACCAAGTAGGGTGTTGATGGTGGAATCGTGAGATGTTTATGTGCATTGACAGATCTATTCCCCCAACTTGGATGGATGTCAGGTTTATCCAGACGGTTTATGAATATCTTTCGCCCGTCCCGTACACGGTTTTGTGATTTAAAAGCACTAGCTTTCCCATTTGGTAGTGATTCATTGAAACTACTGCATCAGTATTCACGTTCAAATCTAGGAGACTGTCAAAGGATTTCTCGGTCTTTGAAGTAAGTTTATATTGCGATTTTGTTTTAGGTGCTTACCAATTCAATCTTTATATCGCTTCATGAGCATTGCCTCAGTATAAATTGTCTTTTTGTTTGTGTTTTAACAGCAATCACAGATATTGGTCTAATCACAAGCAGGCTTCTTGGTTTTCGAACAACACAGTGACAGCGAGGTGTAGTAACCATTACATTCCGACTTCAAACGTTGACAATCACCTATTCAATAACTTGTGTTACTCGCCAGTGCTGACAATGGGGAAGAAGGCTGGAGGGTTCTATGCCGTTGCAAGAGGTCGAAGCGTTGGAGTATTTCTCACTTGGTTAGAATGCATAAGATACTCTTTTCAATCACATTTGATGGAAACAAAAGACATGATAATTAACGGTGTTTAAATGCCTTTCCTCAGGGATGAGTGTAAGGCGCAAGTAGATGGGTTCCAAAATTCAAGATATAAAAAGTTTTCAACAACTGAAGAAGCAAATTCCTACATTGAAGAGCATAGGGACCCGAAGGATGCCTCGACGCCTGCAGCATCAACTTCATCCAAAACAGCACCAGTTGTTAATTCCAGGTCCAAAGGTACCTCGGGTATAATCGGCTTTGGGGCTATAGGAATGCATAAACCATTGTTATCATCAACAAAGAAAACTGTTAGTACGAATGGTACAGCACTCAAACGGGACTTTAGTTCTTTGAAAGTCACAGAGGATAGAGTAGTCAACAAGCGTCCTAAAATGGATCCAAAAGCGTCCAATTCCAAGGCTGGTTTGAGTATGGCTATGGGAATTCAGAAACCATTGTTATCATCAACAACATCAACCAAGAAAAAAGTTAGTAGGAATGCGGCAACACCCAAACGGGACTTTAGTTCTTTGAAAGTCACAGAGGACAGAGTAGTCAACAAGCGTTATAAAATGGATCCAACTCCACCCAATTCCAAGGCTGATTTGAGTGGTTTCAGCGTCGATGAAGAGGGCTATGTAGTTGTTTATACCGATGGCGCATGCACTAAAAATGGGAATAAAGCTGCCAAAGCTGGAATCGGAGTTTGGTTTGGAAGTGGTCATCCGCTGTAAGTCATGTACTAATTCATTATTTATTATCAACCAACAAAATTAAACCCCTAGGCTGTTTAAAGGAAATATTTACTTGATTTGAATTTTAATGAATTTACGCAGAAACATTTCCGAACCTGTGGAAGGAAGGCAGACGAATAATACGGCTGAAATTCAAGCTGCTGAGCGTGCTATAAGGGAGGCTAAACTAAACGGTAAGTAATGCTTTTTCAAAGTTAAAATGTTTTTTCTTGTATGTCATATTTACAATACTATCCTCAAATTGTTATCAATGCTCTGTTTTCAGGAATTAATAAATTGAAGGTTAAGACTGATTCGCAATTTACGATCAACTGCGTTACAAAGTGGATATTTAATTGGAGGCGGAACAACTGGCGACTTAGTTCCGGAGGTGATGTGAAAAACAAGGAAGATCTTATCAAACTTGACGATGCAATGCAAAATATGGAAATAAAATGGGTAATTTTCAATTTTATTACTTTCTTTCACTCGTTATTAATTCAGAAACCTAATTATTGTTCGCTTTAATCGTATTTTCTATAGTCATACGTCGCTGGCCATGCTGGAATAGAAGGTAACGAAGCTGCTGATAGATTGGCTGTTCAAGGAGCTGAAAGATCTAAATATTAAGTAAGCTTACCCGATAATTATGATCGTTTCTACAAATGCACTGCAAGAACTTTAGGAACTGTTAGTATGTGTTAAGTTAAGGTTTTGATAACTGAGGATGATTGTATTAATTTGGAAACGATAACCGTTATTTTATACTAAACTTGTGAGTAAACTTAAGCTGGAGATGACTACGTGTAAATAAGTATTGTTATTGTACTGAACAAAGCTATTAGCTTCAACTATTTATGATTTTTAACAGGATGAAATAAAATTGTACATTTAATGTATCATGATCATGTCCTGTCGGTGCATAGTTTGGCAAAGTAAGCATTTAATGTTGTTTTGGCATTTCATCAGTCGCCAAAAGTTATTTCTTTGTGCTTTCACCGGAAACCATTCTGGACACGTGTAATGGGATCACAATACCCCAATTGATTCATGCATCGCAATATTATCGTATGGTGTGAGATATGCGATTATTTCTGATGGCTTGCTAAATCATTCAATTACGCATGGATGAACTTGAAAATAGTTGAAGCATTTTAGTTAGAGCAAGAAGCAGTCGTATTTAAATTCGATTATATCTCTATCCACAGCCATGCATTTCTGACTTGGCTCATGCCATTACATTTCTATATGTTCAGATCATGCTTTAGGCGTAACTTTCCTTGTGTTTTATCATTCAAAAGGGAAAGTCCAACAAATTCATTGAATTCGGTCATTTACGTCATAAAATAGTCGTACGGTAAGAGCTGTGTGTTCAGTTGTATTTTACACCATAACATCAAAACTATATTCACCTTATCGTCTACTCGATAGGTTGGTGTTGGTCTTTGTCGTGTGCAGAAGCGAAGCACACATCTTCAAATTTAGTAACGTGTGTGCGTCAGCGTCGACATCAAACGCAGATGTAACAATGATTGAGGTCATTGTAAGGAAACCAGTTTTCACATACATGCCGATATGCTGCGTTTTGGGTTGTATTACGTGGCATACTGCTTTGCACGCACACTTCCATGCAGTGTGATATCGTGAACCTATTCCCATTCTGCATTTTAAATTGTCAAAATTTTGATTCATCATGATAATAGTCGTTGTCTAGAAAAACGTTTGGGAGAACCATTATAGTATAGAAAACTAGTCATAACCAACCTAATCATAAAACGTGTTCATGCACAAGAGTCATCCGACCAGGTTTGATGATTCATACTTCATACAGACTGCAGACGCATTTCAAAAATTACAGAAATTTCGTTTGCTTAATACAAGCGTGAAGGGAGAATGTTGAGAAAAATTAAGAAATAGTAGCGATGAAATGAAAGACTAAGCCAACAACGCTTAGTTCAACATCAATATGACCACAATACAATAATCTGCCATCATTACTGCATTCTTGTAAAGTGATCATGAACAAGGTTAAGGTTTCTGGATATATATTAGCAAAAAACACGCTAATAGAGAACGTAAATATAGATATATTCCTTCAATGTCTTTTCGATTTCCTGTTCACTTCCTGTGCAATGTCCTCTTGAGGTCACCAACAAATTTGGCGATATTTATTGTAGTTTTTTATTCGTTCTGTTATCTATATCCACCCATGACTTTTTACATCAGAGAGATATCCTACAGGTGCAAATTGGTTCGTGATTTTGTTCACGTTGATATAATGTTCAAATATCTTTCGTCCGTTAGAATTAGAATGAAATGGACGATGCAAACTGCTGTATTTCCTGAACGGAGCAGATTATTTGATCTTCTTTTATCATTCCTCGCTGCTATAAAAAGAGGAAATGGTGAATGGAGAAGTGAAACCAAAGAGCTGACTTATGTATTCAATTCTCTAAATATATTATAGACTTTTGTCAAAATATTTTCAGTTATATATTTGTTTTCAGTTCTCACTGGCATGTTCCAAATTGCTTGCAATCATTATTGTTTGATTATTCCCATCTATTTACACAATAGGCTATTTGCAGTCATATCGTGTTCGCTTTGACAGCAGTTTGCATACATCATCAAAATATCGTATAATATAAAGTTTTAGCTATCAACTCACAATATGACAAAGACTCGATTTAAATGATATATACGAAAATAACGCTCGATTTCATTTAAAATGCGTTGTACTTTTTGAAGTTTCTGTTCCATTCTTAAAACTAATCTGGGAAAATTGGTTGGAAGCTAGACTACTACATTCACCTTTAGCGTGTCTTGTTAGTGGCATTCGTTAAAATGGGAAATTAAAAAGCAAGCGTCTGGCAAAGCCACAGGGAACGACATGTGGAGATGAATCTGATGAATCATGGTGCTTCTATTTGAAGCTTCCATTTCCATTCTTTGAATCATAATTAAAGTTGGTTACTTCCGTATATGAAAATATTCACCTTCTTTTGTTGTCTGTGGAATGACTTGTCAAAATTCATTATATGTATGCTTTTGTAACTTGAAACTTGTTCAGTTTACTTCATTTCTTTTTAATTGTATTACATGTATTATATTCATAATATCATAATACACAGGACGCAAGCATAATATATATATAGTGCATTGTTATGTGACACACCACGCCACTTTCACTACTATATTTGCTTATGATACGCTTCATAAATGTTTAAAGATTTTGAAGATTTTATCCTGAGCTTTTGCAGAGGCGAACAAAAACTTCCTGGTGTCCCCGCATGCTTTATGTGTCTGGCCAAACACCAAAATGAGAGACAGCGCTTTGGGTTTGCGAACCTGAACAAATTAATGGGTGACCCTAATTTAAATAATGTTATGCTGACGCTAACCCAATAAATATTGCATTGTATGTTTGCATACGTACCAGCTAATATGCATAAGAACCTCTAACAATATGTGTCATCATCACTTACCACAGCCGTATTCTTGTGCAGCAGATCTGATATGGATTGCTCGATTGCATTGTTTCTTTCATTGTTGGTTATTGTTACATTAAAGTTGGTGATAGTGGTGATCCGCCTTTGAGCAGCTGCATTTAAGAATGCCGTGTCACTTGAGCTATATCTTGTGCATGCGCTTGCGATAGTAAAGTCTAGCAATAAATGATAATGGTCAGGATAATGCGTTGCATGCAATGCAGTTAAGCTTCGAAAAGTTTTTTATATTGGAAGTTGGTAGGTACATATGCATAATGCATATTATAATCAACTCACTTTCCACTTCCTTCCCATCATTGTTGAAATGTTTGTATTTGTGCAACTTCACATCATCTACTTCACGAGTTTACGACAACGACACAATGCGCAGTAAATACTCTCAAGTTGACAGCACTAGCTAGAGTATGAACGAATTGTAATGAAATTATCGTTCCGAAACAAAAACCTATGCTTCAGTTCAGTATAAATTTGACCCAATGCCCGACGGCGATGGTTTGGTGATTTTTTAAAAATTCAGTTCAGTAAAACCAATAAATTTTAACCACGAAATAATATGTACTTGTGATACGATATAGTAAAGTCAAAAGTGTAAGTTATATATGATAACAGAATGCTGTTTCAGCTTCATAGATGCGAATCCACTACTATAAACTACCACAGAAGTGAGAACCGTATTGTTTGTAGAATGATAACTTTGAGTTCAGGATATTGGAAATATGCTTATGGTTCCGCTATGGTCGCAATTAAAAATTGTTGACTGAAAAATGACCAATGTATTTTACTACCATTCCAAGTTTCTAATTTAATGCAGTTTCTAAACTTAATTTATAGCCATCTCGGTTGTCCTTTTGTTGAAACTGGTCTTTTTAATATTTTTCATCATTCATGTTCAAATATTTTCTAAGATGCTAGCGACTGCTACTTGCTACTAAGCTGATGATCTGCTTACTGTTTGTTATGGGTTTCTTTTACTAAAAGGAAACTGAAGACAGAAATTGAAACTTCAATGTAATGTAGCATGAAACGAACAATCGAGATTATTCAGGAGCTCGTCAAAGTAAAGAAATCATAATTTGGTAGTCATCAAAACAATCCCTACCTTCCGTACTGCAGGTCCACTTAGACTATTCCGGTTGGTGTGGTGTGGTGTGTCAGCTATAGGTACGTATATAAAACATTCATCTCGCAGTCTGTCTACGGTGCGTGTTTCTTCCTATATAGTTTATGCGCACATGAAGTCTTCCATGTGAATCTTTGTTGGCAAACATATAATTCTAATGTATTATGAACTATACAACTGTCTACCTTGCTAAAGGTGCGTTTCGATAGCAGAAACAATATAGCGTCCACCAACGGTACAGCTAAAAGATCCGTTTCCTTCTGCTTCACCTAGTCTCAAGTTGCCAATGAATTGAAGTGCCTCAGTCAGTTCTTCAGAGAGATTGAGAACGCCACAAGTAAGAGTGCGCGTTAGTTACGATGAGATCAAGCAGTTGGTAGAATAATGTGCCACGTTACGTTGCGATACGTATATGATAATTCCATTCCATCGCATCAACATCGCCTGTTGTTGAAAGTTTAGGATAATACATGAACTGAGAGAACCCCGTGTGTTGTGTTGTTTGACGCAGTCAACAGTGACCAATGATACATAAATATAGGCTCTAGCCAAAAGGATGAAGGAGCAATAACCAATTTTATTTTTGCATACCTCAAATCTTATAAGCGCATCAATCTGCACATTAAACAAGGTGTGAGGCGATGCGAGCAAACAGGAACTTTTTCCTGTGTCTTGTTGACAAAGAATAAGTGCGTTCGCTGTTCCCATTATTCCGTGTCGGATTCCCTTTCACAATTTCTGTATCAATACCAACATAATTGTGGGGTGCATGAAACAAGTGAAATAGTTTGATTAGTTGTGTTTGACTCTTTCTTTGAATTAGTCGTGTATTGTTATTTTCCTTCCGGATTGGAATTGTTGCGTGCTAGCTCCTCAAGGATTCCAGGCTAGACGGATTTTGTAATTTTGGATTGTAAACGGAGGAATACACCGTTAAATACTTGTGGTAAGTGACTTGATTAAGAAATCGGCTTTAAACAAGCAGGCGAGTGATGTAAGAACAATGAAGTCTGTTTTAACTGCATAAGTCTGTGGCTTGAGGTTGCTCGCTTCATTGATTCTTTAGCATAGTTGAAAATAATCAAGGTTTCAAACAGATCTTTTTTTAGACAATTGCATTCTGCATTAATTTTGACAATTTCATGGTATTTTAACTTTTCCTTGACTTCAATTTACATTCGATGATTTTTTTATCATTCAATCCAATTTTCCAAACATTTTGGCATCAGATCAGGAAAACCTTTGTGTGCTTACTACAACTTACCTAAGAAGTACGTATGCCGAGTCTATGGTCAATATGTATGCGCATTGCATAAAGGAATGTACAAGTATGCCATGGAATGAAAGTAAGGACCAAAATAAGAGTTTAGAATGAGATTTAACTACTTTAGTTAAATGATTACTTGAGTGACAATGACATCACGTGCACAGTATGCATTTCTAATTTAATAGATGTAATTTTCTCCACGACGCAAGTCTAGCTGCGATATGACACCTGCTATTAGTCGCGTCCTTTCGTTTGTGTGCATGTAATTACTTTCATCTTATCCTTGGCAGTAGCAGTGAGTGTCCCTATTAATTATTACACCCTGGTTTTGGTGATGTCAAAACAGTAAATTACCGGTTTAGTGTGTAATAAATTGTTTAAGTGCCTGCCTTTTTGTGCAAGATGTTAGCACAGGAAGATGTACAGTTTGAGGTACTTCATCCATGCTAAAATTGAATGACAATGAGCTGGACTGACTTAAGTGCTGTTATAAACCTGTGCTCAGATTTTACAATTCAGATCAGGGACTTTGTAGCTGAAAGAATAATTTTAAATGTCTAAAAATGCCAAAGATGTACTAGGAAAAAATTGATATAATATTAAATCTTTATGCTGAAACGGAATCACAGACAGTCAAGTCCCATCCGTCATTTGTAACAGTTCTTATAATGTATTGGATACACATTCTTTCTAATCCAAGTTGGGGTTTCCTCATGTAGTGGCTTTTGAACCTTGAAATTAGCATAAAATTACGATACAATCACACTGATCCTGATTTGATGATTCATCACGTTTCATCATGCTTTATCAATGCTCATTTTCGCTGATGAGTTCTTTTCTTAGTAACAATATTTTGTAACGGATTTCCCCACCCACTTGCCATTCTTTACTACAGACGAGGACAAACCAGTAAAAACCCTGTTTACAATTAAATTCGACCTCCAAACTTTGAGAATGAGATTGTGAGACGAACCTCATAAAAGCCAAGGGGTTGGGGTACTTTTAGCAAACCATGTCAGATACTAAACGAAAACAGTTGAGACATAATGTGGCTTTTCTATTGATGACATTTTATGTAAGCCAAGCATTTGGCAATTCCAAGGTTTGTGTTTTAAAATATTATCAGAGAGTTATTTTGTCATTGTGTACTACAATCTGCAATTGATAAGGTTTGTATGTTACGATCATTTATATGAAGCGTATTCAATCGATTTGCAAACTCATTCGAATTACACACAGGTTGCAAACTAATGTAAACTGTACTTGTGCTCTGAAATCGAATGTAATGAAAAGAGAATCACAAAGGTTCAACTTTTATTTAACAGAAAAGATTTTCTAACGTGGTTTCAGTTAAAATTATTCGTCGATTCCTATTATTTGTCTGTCCAATTATTTTTCTGCAGTTTGCATAATCTGACATGTCATTATGGGAAATTAGTTATGCATGCTGTAATTTTGATATGTATACAAATTTGGAGTTAGCTCAACGCAACCCCTTTTACAAATGCATTATTCACACACAATAATCTTATTTCTTATCCATTTTTACTAATTTGCAAGATAAAAGTCATGGCTGGTACAAATTTCCTTGGTTGAACTTCATTTCCTTGTGGCTTCGTAATTTGTGTATCATAACCAGAACCAGGACATTCTAAGTGGTGGTCCATCTCTAATCTAACACAACAACGAAGCAAAAAATGAGAAATGCAAGATACAAGATTGCAACTAGTTGTGCAACATTGAATTTTGTTAGATTTCTAGACGCGTTACACGTTGTTCGTGTAGCAAGTTTCAAGTTAAAGGTTGTAAGTTAAAGAGCTACTAAAAAAATACAACCATATATTTCACAAAGATTAGCAAATAAAAAATAATGCATTAATTCTGGTGGAATGATAGATTCAAATGTTGGATATGGTACTGCATGCCTAATGAATTTTTTGCTTGCTTGTTGACATGAATTGCATTGAAATAGTGAACAAAGATTAAAGAGTTGTTGAGTATCCTTTTTGACATTTTGATGCAATTGTAACAATTTTAGCAGCAGTGTCTATATCCAATTCAGAAAAGAAGTTGCAAGTCAATTTCTGGTGCAGGTACCGCACTGCACTGTGGTGTAGTGAATTTTGCAAAGTCCGAAACAATTAAAGATCCAAAACAGATTATAATATAGTTGAAAATGCTTGCACTACGACATGCAAACTGTTTATGAAAATGAATGCAGCAGGAAAAACAATAGAATCATGATGACACGTTTAGTAGTTAGTACCAAATTTTGGTAAACATGTCTGTTTTCGCATTCCTTTTCATTTCTAGCGAAGGCTGGCGTATGAATGTAGAGCGTTCACTCATACTACTGACAAAAGACAAAGATCTTTCACCTAATTAATTTCTTTTGCAATTGTCAAGTTGTCTAAACTTAGAGATTTCATGATGCCCATGTGCAATAATGTAGAGTACGCAGTTTGAGAAAGAACTAAAACTACTTGCGAAATTGAACCCTTTTGTTTTCTGTTTACATCTTTTAAAACCATTAGAGCGAAATGATTCATCCCTTGCAAAACATGTCTTTAGATTTAGTTGTTACATAATTTTATTTATGAGAACCTACTACGTCTTTCTTAATACATATTGAAAACTGGTCAGTTTCGTGATATGGGATATTGCTATAACTCATTATTGAAATTCAATCGTGTTCAAAAGAAACTTGACCAATGCAATGTTTAATATGCGCTCTTCGTCAGCTTCGTCTTCGTCGTTTCCGATGAAAACTACAAACATTAAAAAAACAAGATAAGAAGAACAAAAATAATAATATTTACATAAACTGGTGCTTCCTGGAAGTATGAAGTATTGAGTTGGCACACGAACGAGAACAGTTCATAGCTAACGACTTGAGACAAAATGAGATATTTTGTACATGCATGTAAAATGCTAATGCAGAGCGTTTAGGAAGGATGCTTCTAAAGTAAAGCTGCTTGAGGAGCTATATATTCTTTTCTAGTAGTATATATCGGAAGGAAGCGATTATTTAAGTACTGCATGAAGGACCTTAATTTGCCATTTATGCATGCAATCATGTCATACCATTCTTTTTAAACCTATGGCACACGGCACCTTTTCATTGTATCGCAATCGCAATTCTGATATATTTTACGAAACACTAAGAAGCTTTGTTGTAAGAAAAAATTATTCTTTTTACCTTTTGGGTGGTGCTTTTGGTTACTTATTGTTATATTTTAATACTTCATGGGATAGGATTTTTATTTATAATCTCAGGGTTTAAATGTCGATGAGAATTCATGTAAGGGATGAAATGGCCAATGACTGTGGTATCTTGTCTACCTTCATAACTGAGTTGGTATTGTGTATGACTGCGTGCGAAATGTATAAGAATGAGTACAAAAATCATGTATATAGTCGTAGGACTCATATATACAAGCACTATAAACTATTAAATGAAAGCCACACTGAAGGTTATACATCTCGGAGATCAAGGGCAACGAAAGGAAAACTTGCCGATGATGACTATCCTTATTTGTCAGTTGAACGCAGCGTGTTTATGTCATGAGATTGCTTTTTGTTTAATAAAAACTAATGCTGCATACCTGTATTCTGCTGATGTATTATCGTCAATTACTGACCTAACAAATCGTGGGAAAAAACATAAGTTGTCTCATTAAATTCTGTCTTAAATTGTTTTCATCTTGTATACTTACAGTACACGCAATGTGTACGCAATAAACTGAGCTTATGCTAATACCAGCTTGTTTTTTTTTTGCAAAACCAAAATACACAAAGGCCTAATTACAGTTAAAATTAATGACAATCATATAAATAATTTATTATGCATGCACGCACGTTCTTTGAGAGAAGTAAAAACTTTGCAATCTTGGTCTGTAATGAAGTGAATTCTCAAACAGTTCCCTATTATCAGAATTGATAGATTCGTACGTAATACATACATACGTACGTATATGAAATTAAGATTAATTGCAAAGGGTTGCATGTAAAAAGTAAAAACACGGAAATTTACGTGAAATACTCTTTTGTTTTAGGAACAAGTGTTGATTCTCATTCCACTGGACACCAGAAGACCCCCAATTTACCTACTTGACCATGAGTGCAAGATCTAGCACAGGACCATCTCGTAATGTCATTTACGACAAACAGAGGATGAACAACCATGCAGACGACAGACTTGCAGCAGAGGAACTTCCAGATCCCGGAGATTTTCAGGCAAAGGCCATGGATTTTGATACAAAGAACCCTCAACCTCAACATAATCAAAAGGATTCACTAATCCAAACGAAACACCAATACCAACCCTTCTCCTGCTTCAGATTTCGGAGACCTGTAATAGGCTCAACTACATTTTTGGACCCTTCATTGAAATTCATTCAAGTTGCAGCGAGAGAAATTGGAGTGGTGCTGATTTTATTGGAAACATTAATACTCTTAGGAGGGTATTTAATGATTTTAGGTGTTCATTACAGCATACGAATATGTATACGCAAAATCAGAAACAAGCGGCATGTTGAAGATGACGAGGTTTCGTATATGCCAATAAGAAATCGGGAAGTGAGACCTGTGGTTCCGAGACGCTTGCCACGAGGTCGTATGGCTGGTGGTTAATTGTCATTTTTGTAAAGCATATATATTTACAGCAAATGATGTAATGTAACTAGTTCCAGTCACTTTAAAAAAACTGAAGTTTGAAATGGGGGTGGGTGGGGATTTTATTCTAAGGATGCTGGTGTGAGTTGGAGTTTAGGATTAAACAAAGTTTCCATTATAGTTAGCTGACTAGACATTATACAAAATGGAATTCTGGTAGAACTTACTTTCACGCTATATGCCACTGTCTGGTATCAATGCAAAATGATTGTTGTGTGTTGTAAACTCTGACTGCTTTCTCTTGCATACACACTTTCAATTGAACTGTCAACTAGCTGTTGTTGCGACGAACGAAACTTACCGACGGAACTGTGATATATATTCGATTTCGATAAACATATTTTTGGACATGCAAAGAAGGTGTCATTTTTTTCTGCTACACTTTTCTGGTCAGTTAACGTGAATGTATTCACACATAGAGAAGAATGAAAGTATGCGTATTATACACCAATGCATCCAGAAGAATCTACAAGAATAATTATGTTAAGTAACGTAGTTAAATGATTGTACGGAATAATGATGTGTTTATCGAATATGTAATAATGAGTTAATAAATGAGCTATAAATGCACAACAATACTAATTGTTATACAATAAGGACATGCCCTATGAAATGTGCTTAATAAACAATATAAAATTATCGATAAAATGCATATTTGATCATTTCTTCGTGCTGTGCTATTTCCGGTCCCTTTTCTGTTTGAATACAATGAAATAAATCGTCTTCCCAATATTCAACGAAATCATTTGGAATTTTTACACCTATTTTGATTAAAATCAGAGCAGGTGACCATTTGGTATGTTATGAGCTATGATGTTATTACATACTAAAACTTCTTGTCTGAGCAGTGAAAGCTGACTTTATTTATTGCATAAATACTCACGTATATAAATACGAAATTCTTCATTATACATTTATCGTCCCAGAAATAAAAATTGATGATGATTCACTGTTCCTACCCCACATATTTTGTTAAAGCAACAACGCTCGCTTGAATGAATGAGCGATACGCAACATGCACATAGAAAACAAGGTATAAGATGGCGAAGAAGAAACTAATACACATATGGATCAAACAACGCATATAAAGAAAATATTAAATTCAGACTGTCATAATGCATACCAAAAACATAAGAAACAAGCGTATTTTGCAACATTATTTCTTTCATGGTTAAATGATTAAAACGTTTAAAGTATGTTGCATATCAAATATTAAGGTGTGGCTCTGTATGTCTATTCTGGACCTCTGGACAAAACAAGTGTGTCTGGAATTCATACATATTCGTGTTCCAGATTTTGTTTCACCAGATCTGTCGCATCTGCTCTATCTCGTCATTACAAATTATCTAGTCTGATCACAATTGGATCATTATTTATTGCATAATGAAAGTGTTGATGATGCATGATGCATGATGCAGTAAGGATGGATAAGCTGATATTTTTTGATAACCTGTGAAATGGGTGAGTCTGCAAAAAGCAAACACTCATGCATAAATCAGATATCAGGAAGCACGCGTTGGTTTTCATTACTCAGATGAACAAAGGAGTCTCACCATTGAGCAACATAAGCGTGCGAAATTTAACACTCTTATTTTTTGGATTGTCAATGTCATTGAATTTACTAGAAATTTTGAGAACAGTTGAGTGCTCATCTCGGAACAGATTCAAAAATTTATTTTAAAGTGTTTTTAGTATATTACAAACAAAAGAAAGTCGGAATATTAAAAACGTTCGGTTTTCTCCGGTTCTCAACTGTATCGAGACTTCAAAGCAGCCAAATCCTCAGCACAGCCAAATAATAAAATCATATTCAATTTGATACATAATTTTCAAAGCTAAATAATTTAATCACTGAGGAGTTGACACAGCAGCCAGCAACATGACAGGCCCTGTACGTCCTCTTTTAATTGTCGATGATAACATCGAGGAAGAAGTTTGGTCCAAGGAGCGTAACTCCATGATTGAGAAAGGATTACCGGAAGTGGAAATAGTTCACCGAGCTGCGTTACCAGATTTCACGGGAACACTCTCTTCTGAAGCAGTTTTTCTGGTCGGGGATGTTCAAAAGCTTATTGCAAATTTCAAGGTGTTGGCTGACATATCTGGAAAGGTCCTAGCTAGAGGTGGCAAGATAAAGGTTAAGGTGGGACCACTGGATGATGAAACGAAGGTCCTTGCAGTTCGCAAAGTGAAATATAGCTCCTTTATCAATGTGGAGTACAAGGACGAATACATCTATGGAGAGACGCAGTTAGTTGTGAGTATTATTCAGAAGCATATATAATATTTTAAAAGTGTATCATGAAGTTTGACCAGTCTTAACTATCTTATTTTTTGATGTCATAAACAAGGTTGGCGGAAGTGATCCTATTAAATTCAAGAGTCCAGGACTAGCTATGTTGAATGGTCAAATTATTGATTTGACGAAAAAATTCCCGAAAAAAGTATCCACAGATGCTAGCAACAGGATAGATGAGGATGCATTATTGACTGAAGAAGACAGAAAGAAACCGGATCCAGCTTCCTTGAAAGGTATCTCATAGTTTAAGATTGTGTATTGATATTTTATTTATAAAGTAATAATCTTATGATGAATTGTCTGCTATCAGTTTGCGGCACAACTGGCAAAAGAAAGGCATGTAAGAACTGCGCATGTGGATTAGCCGAAGAACTTGCGAATGAAACTCGACCTGCAGGACCACCCCCTGGTAAATCTGCTTGTGGAAGTGTAAGTAAAAGGATGACAATAAAACACACAAGTAGTTGTTGTTTCATATTTATTGTGATAATTTACAATTTTATTGATTTTGCAGTGCTATCTTGGAGATGCATTCAGGTGTGCAACCTGCCCTCATCTAGGCACTCCAGCTTTCAAACCAGGCGAAAAAGTTGCTCTGTCGGATGATTTTCTTTCAGCAGATTTGTAATGTGATGATGATGACATGTAACGAACCAGGGAAACTTCCACCGATGAAAGTTCCCGTTTAAATATTTAGTTTACAAGCTGTATGTAGTTTTCTCGTAAATCAAATTAAAACATGTATACACTTTCTTTTTCATACAGTAACAAAAGTACAATACAACGATCAATGTAGTGTACCTTACATCATCGCATGACTGAAATAAAAAACATTGTCAAGTTCCTTGAATTTATGTAGAAATAATTTTGTTCCATCCATACATAAGAAGACAGTTATAAAGTTTTTTTTTGTAGGTATTCGGAAATAAGCTTTGTTTATTTGCTTTGACAATAAGGTATGTAATCAATGTTTAAAGTTAAGGCCTACAGGTCAGTTAATGCCAACAAACATACAGATAGTGTTCGTGTTGGTATATTATTTGTTTGAGATTTCTATACTACTTACAGTACATAATTTTCAGTCATAATTTCCCCAAAATCTTATAATTTTAAATAATTTAAAACAGCAAAACGTTTATAAAGCTGTGGTAAAATGTGAACCTGAGCCTGTTTCATCTATAAAAACATAATCATTAATATCTCATCAGATGAATTTTAACCGTCATAATTCTTCTATAGCTTGCTAATTACTTGGTTGGGCGTGCGATAAACAGATCCGAAATTACAAACGCTTAACTCACAAATTTACAAAAAAAAGGCAAACGAATAATTAAAGTTTCCTATAAGAAATTACATTTAGGCCAGCATTCTGTACTTTCTTGGATTTCACAAGGGCTAAAATAAAAAAGACCCTCAGTAACAAGCAAAAATATATTGAAATTGAACTAGCTTCAGTATTCGCGTGCCTGCAAAATAATTAATGTCCTGTCATGATATTATTGACTGCCTTCCTCCTCCTCCTCCTTCCTAAATTGTGCTGTGTGATTACAGCATAAAGTACACAATGCATAATCGCTTTGCAAAGTTTTCAAGATAGTTATGTTTCTTACAAATGAGATTATTTATTTAAATACATAAACCGTAGTAGTAACTTTGCGATTAAAATTCAAATTCAAGTTTTCTGGCTGGGGAGAAGATTCACTTTCAAACAAACTTCAGCAGTCCAAAAAGTTAGCAGCCATAAGGAGCTCAAGTGCTATTTCAGGAGCGATGGGGAACTCAGGTATTTCAGTGGAGCTGTTAGTGTATCGCACTTTGTATGTGAAGAACATGCACACCTTCTGAAGAACGTGGGATCTGTAACACAATTTTAATATTGAGTCAATTAAAGTGCCAAGCCAAGAACAAACATGGGTTTGGGTAGTGCTTGACATGGACAATTAAGAAACTTACGGAATTTCGCGAAAGTTCACTTCGTTCGTTTCATTTTCTGCAAATTGACCAGGACCACTAAGCATAGCTTTAATTGTTCCTGAAGTCAAAGCATGCTCACGCTTAACGATGAATTCATGACCATCTGAAGAAATCAGCTTAACGTACATCGCATCCGGTCCTTCACAGCCTCCATACTTTTTGCTCAAGTCGTCGACTTCCTGTTAACGTAAATAGAACATGACAAAATTAATACGATGATAGTTGCAGCAGTAGTAGCATTATCTTAGTGATTAGGATTCTCAGTTGTTTATGATATATTATAATGTATATTATAAATTACAGCTTCTTCTGCCGCAGCCATAGTCATTCGTTTACTAGCAGCTGCGTCAAGTTGAGCCTCAGCTAAAGCTGCGTAATCAACTCCCTTCTTCTTTTTCTTTGACTTGCCCATTTTAATTAAAGTGCTATTTACGTACTACTTTTAATTTAGAGTCGAGTGAGAATGTGTGTGGAGTGAAAGCAATTTCAAGGCAAACTAAACCTCAAGTCTTAAAAAATCATACTCTGACCCCTCTTTCTCTACCTCTACCTGACTTGTTATTCAACATTATCATAATCATGAGCATTATTATACATTCATTAGTTTAGAAATACGCTGTTGGCTGTATTCGAGCACGACCAAAATCCATGGGAATGTCTTTCGTACCTTATCAACATCCATATTCTCGCTGGTGGGCATCGTGCTTGACATCCAGGTTTTCCCTTTAGTGTAATAAAATGACAAAGACTAGCTAGCCACTGGTATCCTTTTCAAAACCTGGAATGAAACAAAGACATTATTATTCAACTGCTTACCAGAATATCGTGAATTAAAAATTTTTAAGCTTAATCTGCCTGCATACATGATACAGCACAACTTAAACATAATTCACTTCATATAATACGATTAGCTTAAAGACAAAGGAACAGTGAGGAGTGCAATCAAATAAACAATCTAAAAAGGTTTTTACATGTTTCTAAAGTGTATTAAAATCCCCAATAAATATTTCATGAGCTGCTTCATAAAACCCAAATTCTTCTTATCTTGATTGAATAGTTATTACCTGAAAACTTACAGTGATAGTGAATCCCCTTGGCCAAACACCCACCAGGACAGGAAATAACCTAAAGATTTTTTCCTGCGTTGCACAATACCAAGCACACTCAGATTACGAGGAATGAATGGATAATAAGATGTAAGACTTCTTGGAATTATAAGTATCCCAACCAAGAGCACTGTTGTTGACTACACTCTTTGTTATGTACAACTAACTTCTTTCTTTAAATTAAATGATTGTTTTTTTATGCAGCTCTTCCGAATGATAAAATGATTGTTTTCCGCTGCTGCTGCAGTACTCCTCTGTACGGTACACACTCACCTGGGCTTGACTTGACGGTCGTCGGTATCAATACTACAAATATCAAGATCACACACTATTTTTATATCATTATAACAAAGTATAAGTCATATTTAACATAACAGAGTAATACATTTTATATCAGTTCGTATATTTTGCATGAGGCATAGCATGATGATATGACCATAATACTACATAGTCAACCCAAGGCGATGACGATACAATGACTATGTATAAAATTGTATATAAAATTCACATTGTCAATGTTATAGGATACGATAATTATATTGAAAACACTGCACTATATACACTTCATAGGGCAAGGACGTACAGAATGGGAACGGAAGGTTTTCCTTTTCTTCCTTAAAAATATACATATTGCAGTAGTAGTCGTCTTTTTGTTCAGTTTTTACTCTTATGCACACCTTTTTGTGCAAGTGGCCCCCCAGAAGTTAAGCATATTGAGGGAAATGTGAAGGAAAGGTGCGAGAGATTTGGATTTGATTCATCTGTATTTCTGTATATAAAATTTTACTCCTACCGACTGAATTAGGTACATGATCGGATAAATATCGGTATTCTTATAGCACGTTCAGTCTTTTAGTGACTCAGTTGGTGGTATTTGGTGTTGTTTATCAAATACTTTTGGTTTGAATAAACATCATCATCATCCTATTTTGGATTCCGGTCAATAGACGATAAGTTGAGGAACAAAGAAAGATCAATCGGTTACTCCATTAAAGTAATGAAATACGAACGGATGAGTACATCAAGTTAAGTAGCAATCACATCAGGAGAATCAAATTCTAGTTGCATAATCATGAGGTGAGTGATTTTGATTAACAATGTTGTTCGTAAGTATAGTAGAAGAAGCAAAGTTTGCGTGTTTGGAAGGTAGATCTAGATGGTTGCATGAGATGGGATTTGTTGTGGTTGTGAGTAACTGAGATGGGTTGAGGATTAATTGAGTCCGTATATTTTTGATATCTTCGTTGTTTAGGCCCCGAATCGAACTTGGAGAAGTCACTGTCCACAACATTCGTCAGCTGAAAAGGCTAAACACTGTCGTGTTTCCTGTGTCATACAATGATAAATTCTATAAGGATGTTTTGCAAGCTGGAGAACTTGCTAGGCTCGGTAAGTATTTAAATTTTAAACCATCAACAATTATGAAAATGGTTGGTTAATTTTTTAAATTAAAACTGAGTTCCTTTGGTGTTGTTTTAGCGTATTACAATGATGTCGTTGTGGGAGGCGTCTGCTGTCGAATAGATACAACAGAAGGTCAACGAAGATTGTATATTATGACGCTAGGATGTTTGGCCCCTTACAGAAGATGCGGGATTGGTACTGTAATGCTTAAGCATGTCCTTAACTATGTCGAGAAGGATGGTAACTTTGATGCCCTTTATCTGTAAGTACAAACAAATATGATATGAACAGGACTATTTCAATTAGACGTGTTCAAAGAAAATGTTTTAAACTGTTTGATTGGTTTGTTTACACTTGTAGTCATGTTCAAATCAACAATGATAGTGCGATAGCATTTTATCAAAAGTTCGGATTCAATATAGTCGAGACGAAGACGTCATATTACAAGCGAATCGAACCTGCAGATGCTCACGTGCTTCAAAAGAATCTAGTTAAAGGTGGATCAAAAGGAAACAAAGCTGTCGTAGGATAAGATAGAACTGGTACTTAGGGGCGGCTGGTCATTGCAAATCGATTGGATTATCCTTTTTACCTTTGTTCGTAACGTAACCCAAGATTTTACAAGAAGGATCCAAGAGCAATACCGTTTTAAATTTACAAGTGTGTTATGTATGTGCCGTTTGCAAGTGTCCGGTCAGAATGTTTTTGGTTTCCCGTGTTGTGAGTGTCGTTATATGTAAGGTAACGAAAAATGTATAATAAATAATCAACTGGTCAATCGAGTTATCCACAAAATATAGTTTTTCATTTCCTCATGAGTTTGATATTCATTACTTTATTAATTATAAGGTAAAACAATGACAAACAAAACCTTCACACTGGAAAAATGTAAAGTTCCTGTAGAAGCATATTGTTGAGCATTCTGTGATGCTGAAGCCTCCACAGTAAGACGACTGACTTCCAAACATGTAGTGAGCTCCTACAATTTGTCCACAGTAGTAAGGTTCTATACGTTTACAACATTTCCGACTGGATAGTGACGTTTAATCAAAATAATTTCATGATTTTTACGTAATCAATAATACCTGGTAATATTCCACGTGTTTGTGGTTGTGTCCCATTAATTTTAATCAAATTTCCTCCGGAAGTGTTATAATGCGATTCCTAAGAAAGACAAGACTATAGAACTGAAATATGAGTGTTACGTGTGCATTACAAAAAGCTTGGAGTGTATGTGTTAAATCCATACAACTTACCTGAAGCTGTAAGGAACTGCTTACGGTCATCGTTGAAGCTGCAACCAGTGTTAGAATTGCGAAAAACACAAGCTTCAGTTGAAAATCTTCCATGCTGTTGCATGGCATGTAGCATACTATTACTGAATCGGGACTAATTTCATTCTTTTATTTATTCTATGAACTGTATTTCACAGTAGCAAAAGGCTTCGGGACACAAAATACTGAAAAATTGCGATGGATTGCGAATGTTTCAGAGTATTTAAAACGTACGAGTACAAAAGGCCATAAATTTTAATGGGAGCGGGGGCGTACCTTGTTGATTTGCATTTTTATGATGTTTCATTCATGCCTTTTAAAATAATTGCATAAGAATGCATTTGCGCTGCATGTCAAGTCAGTATTATAGCATATTACGATTAAAAGGAAAATCATGGATTTAATGTTAAGTTATGGCAGATGTGCAAGGATTTATTCTTTGTTATGAAAAGTACGGTTTGTTGCACATGTTTTACAAGGCAAATGCATAAAAGTTGCGAATATATGATAATCCAAGTTCCAATCTGTTCTGTTTTTGATAGAGCTTATTATTGCAGCTTTATGTAATGTATTACAATTTAGAAGTTAAATCGGCTTACAGGTGCAAGCAACACGAAGAGGTTGTTGATATTATGTTGCTTTAAATAAAACAATATATGGTGCGTCATAAATGCAGACATTGAGATACTTTTTCCTACCAAACGGACCATTAAAACCGGAAATGTAACAAAATCAGTATAACCTAAACGTGACGTCTTATGAACAAAGGAAAATCAGCAGCGTAGCATAGCCATGTATATGAATACATCATAAGTAGTGTAAGCTTTTTTGATGCGACTGTCATCGTCAGAGCTTGCAGTGAAAGTAAAACCTACGCACGAAACAACACCCGAAAGTGAGTGGCTGTTTTAATTCCTTGTGTAATGTAAGCGTAAGCCACTTGAAGTGGCAGCACAAAAGATCTTGTATTAAGGGAGTTAATGAGGAGGCAACAATTTCTGAATATGGACAAAACATGTGAAATGGACCGGCCGGCAATTGAAATACCAACCAAACTGCTTCCAACCTATAAGGATCTCATCTACATTCTCACGTACTTTCAACTTTTGTATGCCCTCGCACAGGCTGGCAAGGAGCAGCTCAAGAGTCCAGCGTGAGTGTGTCTTGTCTTGCATCCAGTCAAGTCTGTCCATGAAGTATGCATCATTGAATGGGAGACCATAATGAATGTGATGAGCTGGTTGTTAGAGGTGGTCACTCCTTGATGAAATACTGATATCAATAATTTATTCATCCCAGGTAGGCATTATCAGGGCACCAGAGGCGCACTCATGGCTCATTTCATTTTAAACACTAGTTGATAACATGGGAATCAACTCCTCTGATTAGAATTTTAAATTGCTGCCACACAACCTGGCCATACGAAACCAAAGGTTGGGCTCCACCATGCCTGCCACAATGAATTATAATAAATACAGTAGCAAGCACCCTTGCTGACAGGCCACCGGCATTGTTCCGTCTGTGTGGCAAAAAAAGAACAATTTAGACAGACATATCGATTGCTGAAATAATTGCTCCATAAAGAAGGAGGCGTGCAGGTGTGTGCTGTGCATCACTTTGAAATTGCAACCTTACAACAAGACTCACACAAGGAGTCGACATGGATCATGATGTAATCAGGAAGAACACCTTTTCATAGGTACAAAGGTGGACTCAATATGATTGTACATACGAGATTTGATCCCATTCAGTTCCACCACCGTTCATTTTCACCTAACAATCTACCGAGAAGAAAGGACGTTAAGTAACTTGAATCTTGAATTTGGTAGGCAAAGGTAATGGATAAAGCAGAACTGAAATAATTGATTGCAATCAGCAAAAAGAAGTCATGTTTGACCCACGTATTTTCGAATCCGAGTTGTTGAGCTTATCTAGTAGTTAGAATCGAGCATAAAAAATACAGTGGGCACCCAGATTTCGTCGTGATGGTTGACAAAGTCTCTGTTATAAATTATGTATTCTCATTGCATAAGAATGAAAACGGAAAAATATTACTATATCCCCACATAATGTATCCAGTCTGCTAAACCCAGAGATTCAGATTGGCTCAGACACTCAAATCAAAACTTTTCTTAATTGTGGGATTTTAATTGAGATACGAATTTAGTCCGTACAAAGATTGCATAAGCAAGCAACTCAATAAACTCTAGTTTTTACCCATATGCGAGGCTAGTCAAAACCACACGGAAGTGAGGGGTAGAAAATCATGGAATTCAGATTTAGAAAGCCTCTCCAGACAATAGTGAGTTATTGCTCACACAATCTTGACCATCTCGAGAGGGTTTCCTCTGTTGCATTGCATGAACGTGCAGTATTATAGGAGGTTTGCTTCGAGATTACTAACTTGTGCTTTGAGTACATTTTTCAGATTTCCGAATAGCTTCTACTTTTGTGTAGTGATCATCGAGCAACTGACTTGCAAGTGACTGAATAAGACTGATGTGTGGCATCAGAATCTTTCGGTCCGTGTTTTTTCCACTCTTCCCATTTCCCTATAATCTTCATCATTCGCCCCAAACTTTACCACATGCCACGCAACCCTGATGATGATCATCATCGCAACTCTGATGTGACTGATGTTACCACCATCCATATCATATACTCCTCCACTATAGAAGCTAAAAACATGATTGCATATTACATGCCTTCTCCCAAAAGAAAAACAGAGGGGAAAGAAAGATGGCTGTATGAACCACTAGTTAGTACGTCTTTCTTACGAAAAGGAAAGCTGCACTTTTTCATCCGGAATTGTTAGCAAAAAACAGCATCTCTGTATACCATGTCCACAATGTCTGGCAAAGGAAAAGAACCTTTTTCTCGCAGTTGGAGATGGAAATAATGTGCTGACTTTTGAGAGATGCGAGTTGCTACATTTTCTGATAGCCAGACACCCTGTTTCCAAGATAGAGTGTATGTGGAAGACACACTTATTCCAATGCGATCACAATCAACAATATTATAGTTTGGTCAGCAATCATTTTATATTACGTGCAAATGGGTCTTTTCCATTGTCTTAATTTTTTCCCCAAAATTATTGTTTCCAAACTCGGAAACGGTTTCTGGGATATGTATGCGTTTGGGAATTTCAGAACTTTGATAAATGTGCATGCAGCGAAGTTTCAGATGAAGTGGAAACCTTCTACATTGTTTCACGCATTACTTTGATATTGAATACATAACCAAAATCTTTTTAGTATAGGCTCAATATTAGGGACCGCATGCATGATCCGGTAAAATAATTCGCAGTGATGAAGTTAAAACGATTTCGTTCGGGAAACATTGTGGGTGAGCAAAACAAAACGTGTTGCTTGCAACTTGAATGGGGTATACTATCAGCTATGCGTTTCTTAAACTTGGTTCAAAACCTACCTAATTTTGAGAAGGAGAACCCAATTGTGTGTTCTACGCTGAAGTAAAGTTAGGCCAAGTTAAGCCGTATAAAAGCTTATTAACGTATGATTAATGATTTACGCTGACTAATTACACGCGACATATCAAATTTACTCCGTCCTACGCTCTCCTTTCCTGAAAAACTCTAATTAGCTTAAAGTACCAAATTACTTTGGTATACGGGGACGTTATGTAAAACTGTATGAACAAACATATATGATCTGAAGAACGATTATTAGTCTGAAGCAATCTCCAGTGTTGTATTTACGCATTTCTTTTTATAATTTAGACAGTTTAAACAAATTTCGAGTGTACCTATTTACCTGCTTTGTCATTTGTCATATGTACATGCAATTTTTTCCGATTTCAAGCTCAAGCATTTCATTCTAGTACACTATTCTAACCACTACTTTCTCGGGAAAATTGGCATTGAATTAACGAAGCATAGTGTTCTTTCAAACTTTACAAATTATTAACTACGTAAGCAGAGTCTTATATCTAAAAAAAGTTAATCAACTTAAAATATATATGCTATGTTATGTAATATACATTCGTTTTTAGGTTTTGATATCCCAGATAGATACTAGATGGATTTGGTAATTGCAAGGGAGGAGAATAAGTTATAAGTTGTTATAACGCATATATATCAACTATTTCTTTTGGTAACAGTTCAATTTCACTCAAGCTGCTCCTCCAGTCCAAGTTTGACAAAGACAGTGGAGGTAGTGCCCACGATGTGTACACACGCACGAGAGGAAATTTCCTATTTAGTTCCATAATAATAATTCTGCTCTCATATCTTTTTAACCCTTTGGCTGTGTTCCTCTGTACATATTACATTAGAGATGGGATTGGACGTGAACCGTATTTTTTGTGTGTATGCCTCCTCCTAATTGCCTGAAATTATCTTGGTGCTCGGTGTGTAACAAGTGTTTTTGCTGTCGGCCCAAACCATTCCGCTACATTATGTTCATCCGTCTGTAAAACAAGGTTAGACATCCTGCTCTTTTCTTTTCCTCTTTTTTCTCTCTCTTGTGCACAATGTATGCAAGTAAAAAGAGTGCGGATATGATGTGGACGTGTGGATTGTATTGTATTGTATGCCATAAAGAGTGAGGTTTTAACTATGTGATATGGAGAGAGCATGCATGTGTATATATAAAGCGGGCAGAAAAGAGTAAACCACAGACCCAAAGAAAAAGGCTATGGCAATGCCTAAGCTCGTAGCAAAAACGGATGGAAGCAGCAGTTGAGTCAGACCACTAGGGAACGAAGTATTTCTGGTTCTGCTCTCTCTCTCTCTGGTCCTACTCTTCTAAATGCAGACAGGCGTTCCAGCAGGAGCAGCAGGCAACAGAACAGAGGAGTCCTTCCATTTACTGCCGAGAAGAAGCTGCTGGCATCAACCAAGCCTTTTACAATTATGTATTATCTTCTGAACCAGGAGCATGAGAATGAATAGCAAGGCCGACGTATGCTTTTTGTGTGTGTATCTTATATTACGAAGAGCCCAGAAAGAAACTCATGCCAACAACTGCATCAGCAATTCCAAAAACCCAAGCGTATCGTGTACTCAAATCCACAATCTCATTCTGATCCAGCAACCATTCAGACCTGTATAATATGGCTTTGCTGTTGTGTTTAGTGCTCACACGACAGCACAATTCCTCTTGATCTGAGCTTCTTTCCTCATCCCTTTTTTCATTGTCATTCTTCCAGTACTCTGCACCGTGTGTGCTATTGTGTGTCTTCTTCCCTCATTCCAGTGAATATGTTTTGATCGCGTTGCGTAAATTCTCACATTTACTCCGTTTGCCGAAACAGGCTTTTTATGGGAGTGTGAATTGGTTACGGTGAAGTTTCACGTTGCCCCAACTTGGATATAAAAAAGTGAAAGCTTTGGCTTGGAAGAGAAATACACTCACTCACACGACTTGTGACGGTTACTGGAAGACGTACGCTTTTCCCAAAACGTCCATTCCAGCTGGATACGTGCATCTTATCAAGTGAAATTCTGAAATATTGACGTAATCTTTTGTGTTTGATGTGAAAAACCTTTTCCCGTCTGATCTTGTGAGATTTTAGCTGTAAATCATATATATATTCTGTGGTTATTAAATTGTTGT
Source organism: Orchesella cincta (assembly GCA_001718145.1). NCBI lineage: Eukaryota > Metazoa > Arthropoda > Collembola > Entomobryomorpha > Orchesellidae > Orchesella > Orchesella cincta. Next base: position 261,068 of record LJIJ01000069.1, on the reverse strand, counting down.
CAGTGAAATAAATCTTTGGCGTGCCATATAGTTGGACACAGATGGTCAGAAAGATAAATAAACGATGAAAGGTTGTGCTCTTTGATCTGACTTTTTTATGGGTTGGAATTCTCATCGCGTTTACGCTAACCACGAGCACCAAACACATCACGCGTATTTAGTTTGTACGTGTATATATACAATGCTGAAGTCAAGAATGAATGCTACTGGCAAAGCATACCATTTCAAGGTTCGGGACGTCCCACATGGGAATTGATTGTTTCATTCGATTTTTCTTTCAAGAATGGCTAGATCCCTGGAATTTATGAATAGAAACAAGACTCTGGTTGCAAATTGAATTTTATTCAAATGAAAAACATTCAAGTTGCTGTGATTTCGACAAAAATAACCTTTTGCACGTCAACTTGGGAAATCTGGTGAAAACATTGAGGAGCCTTTTGAGTTTCTAAACAAGTGTGGTGTATAGAATTGGCTCAAGTTCTGGGAATACGTGGGATTCAAGCAATGGTAATAATTTCTATTAATTGCTTGTATGAAAAGTGTCTAGATAGTAAAATCAAATCACAACCATTATAGCATGAGAGCACTTTAGAGTATAATATTGGAAGGTTATAGATATACATATTATAGTACTCGGAAGAACCAATGGAAAAATTGCCTTGTATTTCTTATAAAGTACAGAAATAAATTCACAAAATGCGGAAAGTGAATGAAAATTTAAAAATAAAACGCTAAATATTTAGATGTTGATTATTGCGCATCCAATAAAGTACCAATAAATAAAGCACTGAAAGTCAATAAAAATCGGTATACCGGGCATCCCAAACCATGAAAACTCTGCTGTTATGTTATTCTCAGCGTTGTAAATAATGGGCTATTTTATATATGCACAGCTCACGTTAAAAAAGAAAAGCGGTAGAAGCAATGATCTAATAATTCTTTGTGAGTAAATCACACCTGTAACGTGGTACGACTATAGATATAATATACATGGATAGGAGCGTTGCTCAGTTGTTGCTCGACTATCAGAACATTGCACACACCTCCACCTCAGAATATTCTAGCCTGCCTCCTTTCGCTTCTTTGCCGTTTTTCAAAAATTATGGACACGGAAGCAGTGAAAGCAGAAAATTATGGGACCACACACACACACACATTACACCTACGTGAGCGAGCGAACAAATAAGAGCGCAGTTCTAGCTCTCTCTACATATATAGTAAACAGACAAAAGTAATACGTTGTAGAAAATAAGTTTGAAAAGCGAGAGTTTTCACAGATTGAAAATCCATAAGAAAAGAGCAGAGAAGCGAGGAGACTGGGAAAAGAATGTAGCTTCACTTTCACTTCACAATCACAATACGCTCCTATTTCCGTTGCTCCCAACTAAATAGAATACAGCCCACCAAGTAAATGCACGAAGAAAGAAAGAAAGAACGAGCAGTAGTAATCGCGTGTAACATACCGATAGATATTCCTAGAAAAACATATTGCATTGTTGGGCCACAAGATATTTATGTATTGAGAGTAAATAGAATAGGATATTTGGCCACCTTCTCCACAAAAGAAAATCCACACAAGATTATATACACCTACATTACATCCCACACATAAATATATACTTTTCCTTTTCCATTGGTTTGCTCTTTGAATTGTTCAGGATAGGAGGAGAAAATAAAATGCATAAGCATGAGGAAAGGAACCTCTAACCCTTGGTGATTTTATTTTTCAGGAAACATCACATTGAGCCTTGTAAAAACCTTTCTCACCCGCAAACATCCACCGCAAGAAAACTACGTCTCCTGAACTTTACTTACTTGCTCCGAGAGGAAAAGTACTCACGCGTTGGGTTCTGATTCAAAAGAATTATATGCATACAACAAAAACTTCACCCAAACCAAAAACCCAGAGTGGATGGAGTATATTTGATACATGTATCATTGTGTATTGGGGAAAGTGGAATAAAGTGAGAAAAAACTTGTTCTTTCTTATTTTGTCAAAAGTTGTGAAAACTCAACTCTTGTGACTGGAGAGAAAAAAGTGAACAAAAGTAAAGAAGAAAAAGTGGCCATATGTAATACTCCAGCAACTACTACTATACACCTTCGTTGGTGGTGAGAACTGTTTCTGTTTAGTTTGTACTTTTTTTCTCCTTGAGAAAACCGAGGTTGAACATTTATTGTGTTTGGTGCTCCGTTTACTGCTCCGTCTCAAGAAGCTGAGCAGCCACTTAGCATTATTATTGTTGTCGTTATTGTAAGCTGGGAGTATATAAAGCATGAACGTGGCTATGATAGGAGAGGTTACAAAGTATAATAATAATAATAATATTTTCTGCTAGTTTTCCCCCATCAACTTTCTCCAGACGGAGACAAACTCAAAAGTGAAAGTCGGATATATATATATACATTTGTGTCAAATAGTATAGTTGTTATCATCATTTAAGCGTAAAAATGTGCGAACGTGCGCGACGTACTCGAGACGCTAGCTCTCGCTACTCGATTGACACGCTATTTCCGGGATTGAGTAATAATTCAGCTCACGCCCGGAACACACCAGAAGAAACTTGTGTCGTTGTTGGAGAGGAGCCGGTGCCTCCCCCACTAGGAGTTGGTGGAATGATTGAGGAAAATACAAATAATAATGTTGCATCATCAGCAGAACTCCAAGTTGGGACGGATGGAGGTAGTAGGGGAAACTTTCGAACTCCTGCTCAGTCACCTTCCCCTCCGGTAGCAACAGCTAGTGGATCATCATTACCAGGAACAACTACTACTACTACACCGTCAGGTCGGAAAAGAAATCAAAATAATGGCAGTGGCTCTAATGGAAGTAACCACAAAGGACGACAGGGCAAGAGAGTGAGCGAAGGGTCGGATGACAGATTGGTGAAGGAAGCAAAATCTTCAAGAGCCACTTCAGCCAGGGCAGCTGCTGCTGCAGCAGCAGCAGCATCAACTTCTGAAGACAGCGTGGATAATAATGGAGTTTGTATGTCAAAACTGAATTCGGTGGGATCAAGAGCAGCGTCATCATCTGCTAATGGGAATTCATCCAGTGGACGAGCTAACTCCCGCTCCGCCAACAACAACACAACAACCACGGGAAGAAAACGGGCTGGGAGTCCATTGAAACCTACGACAATACAGCCGAAACAAATGTCCCTTCTGTCAACGTCGAAAATGTCAAGGAAAACTATGTTTGAGGCATTCCAACCATGGGTACTCCGAACTTATGGGGACTCGGCAAAGACAAAAACAATCACAAAGAAGAAATACTGCCGGATCGTGAAGACTCTCAGAGGAGAGGAGATAAATAATGCAGAGAACTCAAAGTTCCGGTTTTGGGTTAAAGCCAAAGGTAACTTTTGCTCACAAATATTGTACTCTTATCCTATACTACCTACAACCTCAATGATAGTAGTACTATGCGGGAATTTGTACAAATTCTCAGTTCCATCCAACAAAAGTTGATTTTTTTCTCTAAGCCACGAAAACCCAAAACACTGAGAAAAAGCACTGTCTATTTTATATGTTGGAGAGAGTATCATCATGCATATCTTGAGTTGCTCGGCTTTCATCTTTCCTTTTTTTATCATGAAACCGCATTGCGTTCTTGGACGCTTTGCTTTCTCTCCATTTTCTCTCCTTTTCCTATATCACTTGACACAATGACTTTTGCCGTCTGTCGCCCAATTCAATTCCTTTCTCCGCCAGGACGTCCTTGTGTGTGCTTTAAAAATGAAAATCAAAACACGTTTTCTTTCTTTCACCCGTCCCCTTTTGTTGCAATCAAATAATTCATTATTAACGCTGAGGCTGCCCTGAATTGATTTTTTTTATTTGGGGTGCTGTTAAATGAATTTTCTCTATATAGGTTTCCACATTGGACCTCCTCCAGGACACCCACACTTGAATGATGATATCCTTCCCTTTGCAAATAATAATAATAACAATGTTGATGGAGTATTTGGCTGCTATATGGATCCAGAGCTGTATGTGCCCACAACTGTCAAGGTAAGCCGTATTTGTCAATGAAACTGCTAGTAAAGACATGCTTTCCTTGCTTAAATATAATATGGGATAGCAGCATTAAAGTTGAAAAGAAATCCAACACCATCTGCCCATCAGCATAAATATGAGTTTGATAAGGAACTACCAACTACTCCTTCTTGACACCATGGCTTATAAAAACATGATAGAGATAAAAGTGGGGAAATGGCGACAATGATCACAGGGAAAACTTGGCTACAAAGAAACTTTCCCTGGTTTTCGAGTATACATTTCATATTGGAGGAGAAATAAGCCATGCAGCTCCATTCCCCGTGAGCCTGATTCAACATTTATAGATATAATGTTATGCTTGGTTGGGTCTCAGCTCATTACGAAAAGTTTGAAACGAACTGCTGCTATTATTATCATGGTGAATGTTGTTGGTCCTATTATGTTTTGTGTCATGTCCTTCTCGATCATTGAAAAAGGGATGTGATGTGATGCAGCAGTGTGGTGGTGATGATCATTATCCTTCTTCAGATTAGAAGTCTCTGTCGTCTTTTTCGGTTTTCTCCGCTGTGCTGATTCCCTTTTGGCAGGGAACAAATTAGTTGCTACTTGTACCACCACTTGTTCCCCGTCTTCGACAAAACTTTTCCCATGCATATCAAAAGAAGTGTTGTAGAAGTGAGTGTTCCCTCACTAATAATAGTAATAATAGGAGACCAACATAAATGTGCTCAGCTCCTGCTATATGCCTACTTTTACACAACCATGCCCTGCTGAATTCTAATCTTCAGTCAGTCAGATATCCTTGTTGGCCTGCTCCATCTCCTACACAAGTATAGATTTCCGGGTATAAACCATCAAAAAGACAACCATGTATGTATGCATAGAAAATAATCTTGCAACTACTACTCCTCTTGTTCCTTTCTCTCTCTGTTCCAAATCAAAATGGTTACTTGGGTTTCTCTTCACCCAAACTTTAGCTCCTACACCCACCATCACTACTCATTTTCTATTCGCTTGAGTTGCCAATTACCAAAGTGAGTTTCCGCACTTGCCATCATTTACAGATTACTACGTTTGTGAAATAAGCATGGACGAATTTGAGAAAGTTGAGTTGGGAGTGTAGTATATATCGGGGCAAATTTTGCTGGTGGTAACCGATTTCTCTCCTCTTTCTGCCCTGTCATACAAAATGTTTCAGAATGTGTGTTGGTTTGGTGGGCACAAATTGTGCTTTTCCTTTTCCTCTAATTCTTTTTCTTTAGGAATGAAACAACTTGACTTTGTCGTGAGCGGTATATAAGATGCGGATATTATTTCCTCCGGGTAATATCCGTCTTCTTGGCTGCTGTCCGCCCTGTGGCAACACAAGTAGGTATATGTACTATGCAGCCATGCATACCTACCTCCATCCAGGGAAAGGCTGACAGCAGGTTTTTGTGAGCTTAGAAACAACTATATTTTCATCCTTTCCCAAAGGACAGAGTAAGCAACAAGAGGAGAAACGGAAGGTAGCAAAATAAGGAAACAGGGTACCGGGAACAGAAACCTGTGCTAAACTAGGATGAACAAGCAACCAAATGTACGTGTGTATCACTGCTTCTCCCTCAACCCAGTACATAAAATGTATTTTGCGGTTCAAAAACACACTCATATTATTCATACACGTTCCGTTTTGTTGGCTTTTGGCTATATGGTTTATGAAAATGAAAAACGTACTTTTCGCCCTTGTTCATCTTTCTTTTGCCGTGATGCAGAAACACGTCGTTTTTCTTCAGTTCCCTCTCTTGACTTGGACGTATTGCTCTGGAAAGAAAGGGACCTGTGTTGTGTTGTGGGGTGTATAATATGTATGTATTCATGCGGTATGAAAAAAATAGACAGCTAGACAAGACAGAGCGAGGGCGCACGCTAGATCGCTAAACCACGGTAATGCAGCACTTTTCCCATTCTTTCCTCCAGTCAACTCTCTACGTGTGTAATTCATAATAGCAACCAGAGGCACTATCACTTTTTGGAATGCGCATTATCATTGTCCCATTACAGATAAGACTTTCAAGAAGCACATTTATCTTTTTTTTCTGGAGCAAACGAGAAAGGCAAAGTTGGAGAACGAAAGAAAGGGCAGCAGCATCATCTCAACACGCCAGTATGTACATGCATGCTTACTGCTTACACCAGCCTCCTCCTACTCCTTTTCTGTTTCATTTAAAATCCGTTTCCATCTCTAAGGTGCAATTTTTCACTCATATACTTCTCTAAGCCCATCTGCATAGAAATGTTTTCCTCAAAGTGATTAGAATGGGAAGAGAGGGGATCCTTATTTCAGTGCAATAATGTAGCAATAATACCTCGCTCGCCGTGTGGTTCCCTGTTGTAGTAGTATCTACTACGCTGAATTGGCCTGGAACATGTAAAGCTTGTGTGTAGGTAAGGACGAGGAGAGTCTTGTATAATTTCAAATTTGTCTTGAGCACAGCGCTCCCATTTATTTTGGATTTTGCTCTAAAGCTAAGCTCACAGCGATGCACGATGCATGGTCTTATGCTAATGGAATATGTATCATCCTTACTTACAAGCATCACATCACCAAGAGCTTTTTGTGGTTTTCGAGTTAGATAAGGAATTTGTAAATTATTCATTGTAAAATTGAGAGAGTTACAACGAATGATACAAGATCTAGTGCCTCCTCCAACAATTAACGATTTTCCGTAAGAAATTACAGCAACAAGGTAGATTACAATGGTGAGGGGGTTTCTCGAAAATACCTTATGTTTATATTTGTCCATCATTACAAGTGCTCCGCATTACAAGTCATTCTGGTGCAGGATATAACTATAGTCTAAAGAAGCAGATGTGCAAGCAAGCGAGGTATCATCATCATCATCAGATGCAAGCGTAGCAAAGTTTAAACGGAAAGACAACTTGGTTGGGAGAAGGTATAAATTGTCCATATTGTTCTTCGCGTTTGACTCTGAGGGCTTATTACGTATGGAAAATGTGTTAAAAGCACACTCGTCCGATGATAATGAAGCCTATAGTCGTAGCTCATTGAAATTACTTGAGGCAAGAAAGAAGCACATGACAAATACATACACACAGTGAAAACATGGGTCTTGTAAGCAAAGCACGATTTCAACATTTATGCATAAAAGCTTTTGTAGCATAAAACGTTCCTCTCTCCTAAGCTTCGAGTAAACTAAAGGAATAAAACTGGATGAGCTTACACACACGGCTCAACACAAACTGAGCTTTAAAGAGGAGCAGGCAAAGAGAGCAGCTGCTTTATAATGGATATCCTTATACCCATTAGACATACTCCTTTTGGCCGGCGTATGGATAGCTTTTATTACCCCAGTCGTATCTGATTCAACTTGGAGAAGTTCAACAAGCGTTAGATTATTGAGATGAATATGTTTAACATACTATATGTAACATACCCAGTCTTCTTATTGTATTGCCCATTTTTCTTTTCGGGATTCATAAGGAAATCCCAAGAATGCTTTGTATAAAAAGAACCTTTTGTTGTACGAGTCGAGACTTACGCTCTGTAGTAAAGAGTTGGAGTTTAAAGAGCCAAAAAATTTCACATTATTAGCCTTTTTCAGTCAGCCAGCCGGCTCACACCTCTTCATTTTACTGCTTTGACCTGTGTCTCTCGATTGGGGGTACTTTGCGGTATCACTTTGTGGCATTTAACCGGTATCATTACAAATACGCCACCCCCTACAAGTCATCATCATTATGGATGTCATGCAAGCCAACTATACATGCATACATTACGCTTCAAGCCACAAGGACTCCTTTTCTAGACGGTTTAATAGTATCTTTCAAGAACATAGGTAATTCCATTTGCATCTGTGAATTAATACAGTCTTTGTTTTGAAGCATTGAAAAGGAAACCCAAGATTTGACCAGTTCAAGAAATGGCTCAAAGGCCATAAAATCCCAAAGAATCATCATGGAGCTGCACGATTTTGAATTTTAATGCAATTTGGTAATGAGTTTGATTAGAGAAATGTGATATGCGTGCGTGCAGAGCAAAAACTCGTACAAATTCGTTTACATTCAAAAGGCTATACTTACAATTGAGTTGAGTTTTATGACTTGCACATATTACATCAGCTATTGAATTGGACCTCAATGTTTTTGCTCACAACTATCCCATTCCCTTATGCCAATTCTTAATAGAGCAATCACAAACACTCAACTTTTGGGTTTGTTGTCGCATGGGAATGGGACGCTGGAGCAAAAGTTGATGCTCAACTGGAAATGTGCCAATCATATTTATTGAGAGAAAAGGGATGACTAAATCTTTCATGTGAGTTGAGTACTCAATTCCATTTATTTGATTCACTTGCTCAAATCCTCAACCTTTTTCGCTCTCTATCATTCAAAATCGATCAAATCACATCAATTTTTTCCATGCGGGTGAGTCAACCCGAGTTGGGAAGACGACAATAACAAGAGCGAAATCAGTTTGTTGTGGTGCAAGGAAAAGCAATGGTAAAATACTGAGAGTGAGTGGTGGTGTGTGGTAGCAGCGGAATATACATGGTTCCATGGGTGAATAAAGCGAGTAAGTGACAAATGGGCTTGCCACTTACTTTTACTTATAGGTTATTATCCAGTAGGAAGACAGCACTTTATTCGTATGATATTGCCATAACATAAAATTCCGCTTGAGCATCCGGGGACGTAATCTACAATCTCCACTGTAACTTTCGCGGCAAGCAGCAATCATGGTAATAGTCAGCGTTATTATTGTTACGTTCGCTTTTGAGTTATTACCATAATGTATGATTCGACGAAGGGTGGTCGTCGTGTTGTAGAGGAAGGAAGGAAGGAAGGAAGGGAAAGTACAGGAGAGGATGGAACACCGACACTACCACCGCCAACGCAAACACGATCAATCCATAATGTTGCATCGATGTAAAAGCCAAATATGTGCATCTGATGATACTGATTGTGAATCATCACACTTTGAAAAAAGGATGAGTCTGTCCCGCTGAGTTTACACTGTCCTTGCTTGGGAACATTATATTCCCTGGGTGGCAATGGAATGACAAAAAAAAGTGCTTTCAAAAGAAATACATTATTTCAAACCAAGTTCATATGATACCTCACTCCGTCCTCACTTCGAGTCGGGATAATATATAATGTGCAATATGTTCTCAGACAATGGAAGAACGTGCTGTATGAATAGGAAGCAAGGATTTTTCCTGATCCGATATCGAATGATAAGATAGTTAGTTTGGTGTAAGTCACTAAATCTTGCTGCTCCTGTCATGGACTTTCATTGAGACGTACATCACGTCTCCTCAAGCAAGTGAGCCAAATAGCAGTTCATGCACTTACTAAAATATATTACATTTTCAGAGCTATTAGTTACTCCTCTCCAATTAGGAGTTTAAATCGTTAGGCCAGCTCTCAAAACATTTTATGCAAACACATTGGAGAGTGAATCCAAGCTACCTTGTGCTTTGGTATACTTATTCAAGTGGATATTTTCATCAACACTTGATGATAGCTGAGGGAAAGCTTGCAAGTGCCATGATGGACGATCCTACCTAACAATACTTCACTACCCTCCCTGTTTTGAGTTGGTTTAAGCTGGGGGAGCTAAATAAAAACAAAAAATATTACATTTTTCACATTCGTGGGCGAATAAATATGTATGAAGCTTTAGAAATGCTTCTTGCAGCTAAAAATATGTTATCAATGTAAAAGGAAACACACAAAAGTGCCCATGAAAGAGCTTCCGCCTAGCCTCAATCCGATTTTTTCTGTCAACTATTACAATTTGGCAATAACTCTGCAAGTGTCGCAATGTGTGTCCGATTTCAGGGAGCTGTGTATGAAAAATGAGTTTTTGTGTATATTGTTACTATCGCTGGACAAGCTTATTGTCCGGACCACATCAAATGATATATAATAATAGTGTTTTGATACAGGATAGAGGGGTTACAATACATCGTTACATGGTTTGTGGGATGTACCATATTATGTAAGGAGGAATAAGGTGGATAATGTGTCATAAACAATCTTGCACGGAATACCTTAATGTCTTTACTGGTCAGCACTACTACTGGTAAATGTGAACACGGTATATTATGTTTTGAAATGAAAATGATAGAGACAAGGACTGCTAAATAATTTTGTAATAATAAGCATGAGAACAAAACAAGTTTACATAACCTAATTTAACATAATTTACGTTTAGAGAATTTCTTGTGCTTTTGCAACTGCTTTTATATCCCATTAAGAGAGTGAGTAGGTGGATATTTCACTTTTATTTGTGCTAGCCTACCTCATCCTTTTGTAGAGAAAAGTGAGCAAAAATGGAATCATGTAAACGTACGTGCATGTCATGTTAAAATTACTTTGGTTTCTGGATCCTATTTCAAATGGCTCATTTGATGCACTCATTTGTAATGCAGAGTAGAGAGCAAACGAAACCAAAACCGACGACCGGCCACTTTTCATATTTTCCATCAAATCCATACACAGAGCATTTGCGGGGAGTCTGCCTTCTGGCTTTTGTGCAAGCGGTGGAGAAAAAGGATGGATATCGGGTATCATCCTCTCCAAACAGACGACGACCCGTGTGATGTATGCTATTCATTCACCATTTGTTATTATGTGGGAATGTATGGATGTATTTACTTACGTCTGCTCCTTTTGGAACGAGAGCAGACCCTTTCTTTCTCATATTTTTCATATCACTACTACTAACTGCATGAACAACACACGCATGATGATGTTTGTCCGTAGATTTGAGACTACTTGGAAGTTTGGTCATCTTTTATGAATGTGTGCCCAGAAAATTCCTGCAAGGATTATACGGGTTTGGATGGAGCACTTTTGTATGCGGGGAGATACTAATATATTTTTGGTGGTGGGTCCCTGAGTCAATCTGGCTCGAAATGCTTGTCACGTCAGCTTGCTCCCCAAATGACATGTGCTGATGGCAAACTGATGGGATGTCGAAAGTGTCCTGGAGGAACATTATCCTGTTCTGCTGGACATATTGTGCCATTAGAGCGTGCCCTTGTGCACACACAATCTCCATCGCTGAATACAACTCTCCTTGTATTCACCCTGACATATTTCTTCAGCACAATACGATTTATGCATTATGTATTTATATGTAACAGTCAATGGTGGATCAGATTCGACTCTTCAACCAAAACTGAATATATCAAAGTTCAAGACTGTGTAAAATATAAAAAAAAATGTACACATTTTGCTAACAATTTCATCGAAATAAACCTGCCGCATGACACACAACTGCCCATCATATCATGTACCTCTGCGTACCTTCAAATTAGCATCCATCAACATTTTTTTCTCCTGTAGTACAATTTGTACACTTTTTTTCACACCGTGTCGGTTTGTAGAAAAAGGTGTGCTCCTTTGATCATCACATCATATCACCAGCAACCTGTAACTAACCTGCCAAAAGCTGTTAATGATCATGCAGAGACGGAAAAAAAAGTAGGAGTTGATGAAGAAAGCGTTACAAAACTAGTATAATGGTAGAGGATTGAATTGTGTATGATAGTTATCAGGAATAATGCGGCAGAAGCCTTTATGAAAAGGGAATGGGTTTCAAGCATCAAAATAATGATATGCAATGTGAATCTCTTAATAAACTCGCATCACATCATAAAATTCTCAACTTGGCTCAGCAGAAAAGAACCTCTATTTAGTTTAGTGGACGGTGCTGGTCAAGAGTCAAGTGAGAAGAAGTTGCATTCGTTCTCCTTTCGTCTGTCTTCTATTGTACTGCCTTTATTAAGTTTGCAAGCTATTGGCCCATTGTTGTGCAAACGGACAGGAGCATGAATTATATGAAAACTTTACACTGAAATCTCTACAAACAGTATTGTCCAGTTCAAAAGATTTTGTATAGCTAACGGCCAAGAGTGAAGTGAGGATTGGACATTTTTTGTGGTTGTTCCACAAGCTCATGCTTTATTAGAGATGTGTTAAATTCACAATACAATGACAATGATGATGATAAGCTTCAAGTTTAACGGTTGAAGGGTGGACAAGTCTAGTCGGCCGGTCATAGGAATCCGAATCAAGCTGGTTATTTCTCTCTTGATCTTGCTTACTAATTCACTCAACTCCTTTTTGATTATGATAATAACGTCAACTTTTGAACTTTTTTTATATATTCGTTCTTATATACTTGACAGCAATTCTCTAAATTTCTGATAATTTTATATGGATGAGGATGACATGTGTCTGTTGACAGGACAGTCAAGAGTATGGCCGTTTCATAAACTTTTAAGGGTTTGTGAACCAGAAGCAACTTGATATGGCTTTTAAAGCGGTTTAATCCAATGTGCATCACGGATAAGTGAATTTTTCAGCCAAGAATTTTGGTGGAAAACTGGAAACTTTGAGTTGAGCAACTACTTTTTCACTCTTAAAAATGAAAGAGGAGCTATGATTTTGGCAAAAGCTGCTGAAACAGCAGCAGAGCCCGGATCGTTGTTATTAAAGTTATGTAAAATCATTTCGTTTAGCAGCTTCTCCATTTCTCTGCCATAGGATTCCACCCAAAAAACATATCTGCTCCTTGGAAATGACTGCGATTGAATGAGTATACTTTTCTGGCTGGATTACCACCAACAGTTGCAATAAAACTAGGGTTTTCATAGGGGCTTGATGGTTTGATGACTTTTGTGTCTGTTTTTATGCCAAAGAATATGTTGGGTTTTGTGAGAAAGCTTGTGAGATAGAGGAGCGGTTCCGTGTCCTGTTTAAAGCTAAAAAAAAAGTTTGCCGAATTTGCCCTGCCATTGTCCTCGCTCGATGTTTGTCTGTTTTGTAAGTTGAGGAAGATGGGACGACAACGACGACGTCTCCCTTGCTCATCATAACCTTCGGTTCATGGTAATAAAATTCTAGCCAAAGTATCATGATCGTCATCATTCTGATAGCTTATATCGACCGTGGCAATGATTATGTACACAGTGATGGGATATCTCCACCAATACTCAAAACCGATAGTAAAGGATCCACTAGTTGTAAAGTTGACATTTAATGGTGCTCCCTCTTCAAACATCTTTTGCTCCTCTTCTTATTTAATCGCTACCAAAATCAAAAGCGTATTTTACTATCAGGTTGACAAGAAGGCGATACAAGCATGACATTTTTTCTTCAAATAAACAACCAGCCACTCCACGTTTAACGATGATATTTGAGTGTACTGGCCTACTATTCAATTCATCAATTTCTGGGATGGTCATCGAGAATAATCGTTATGTACATTCATTCGTACCCACAATCATTGTGGTCGGTTATTCCCTTGACTTTGACTGGGATGCTTATAGGATCCGCAGCTTATGTATATGCTTGGTTTTATTATGTGTTAAAAAAGTAAATCACGACTCTTCAAAAATTGGTGGTTATATACCACCACAACAGCCCCCTTTCGTGATCATATTATATTCACATTACATTCCCTATTCATCACATCTCATGCTATTTTTTGGAAGCTGACAATGGGTGAGCAAAATAACTCACACAAGAGTGGCTCGGAATGGGACTGTGAAGGTCAGCGCCTCACAAGGCTTATCAGCTTCGGTCCACACCGATGCCAATGTGTCGTAAGAGCCTTAAATTTTATATCATTTGTTAGTAAGCGAGTAGATTTTATATGCACATTAGGTTCATTTCATGGGATGATGATATCGTTTAAAAAAGTATGATTTTTCAACTTTCGTTGACGCTTATTTATGCCTACGGAGTAGAAGCACGTTCAGTTTACTTAACCATCGAAATACCATAAAACTGGACTAGACTGGTCTTGCTGGAATGAGCTTCAAGTCTGATGGTTATGGTGATATATGATACGTATGGTAACTTTTTTCACAGGATACTTCTTTCGCTGAGTATCAAGAGTAGGAACTAGTACATTTACATTAATGCACAAATGTTACTCCTCAGGCTAGAGCAACAACGACGGGGCAATACATTATTTTTGGAATGTGCTGTGAAAGATGATGATGATGTGCACGATTGTTTGCGTGTAAGTATGTCTTCCCTCAATAAAAGGACATTAAGAAGTCCATAATGATCATAAATGTTTTTGTGCCTACTTGTTTCAGCTTAGTACTTCTAAGAGTTATTGGGTCTTGGAAGAGTATTGGCGCCTCAGCTTTGTCGGTCGGTTGGTGGTACTTGTTAGTTGTTATTCCGCTTTTTCTCCTCTCGCGGTACATTTTTCTTGTCTTTTAATAATAGCCATAATAATAATTATAAGCCCATCCATGACTTCTGGTCTGACAATCCATTGCTAACCCTTTGATTTCCCTTTTGTGTGCCAAAGGTAGTTTGACTTCATAAAAGTTTTTGCCTTGTTTCTCCACAAAATATTTTTGTGGTTAAGAAAAGGTCATTGTGTTCCATTAGGTATGGTGAAAAAGGCACATTTTCTTGTTGACTTTTCCTGTTCAGGGCAAATGTAACCAATTTGACACCACGTCAACAAAACCGCACGGGATTGAGAACGGCAACTCATCCTAATATAAATGTTCAAGTACCTCATCATGTCGGAATCACACAACTCCTCAAAGTAAAGCAGGTACGGGAAGGATGTCTTTGGCATAAAATCTCATCATCATCATCGTCGGCAAAAAGCTGGCCGAATTCAAAAGCAACTATTTAAAATATCCACAAACCAATTGAGTATGCAAAGCCTGGATGATTCTTCATCGCTTTCCTTTTTAACGGTGGGGAGTTGTAAATGCATGGAGATATGAATAAAAAATCAAATGCAGGAGCTGGTAATGCTCGTGCATGACACATATATCAAAATCCCATCGGCCAGGAGTTTGCATGTATGCATACATTAAAAGCGACAAGCTCTCTTGTAGTTCAACCCAAAACTTTGTGTCTACCTAAACACAGTGTTTGTCTGTGTGGATGGATGAGTGGCTTTGCTAAGCTCAGCTCGGTAGCTCCAAGCACTTGTTGTAAAGTGTACCTGATGATGAGGATGATGATACAAGTTTTTATGGGATTCTACATCACATTGTCAGTTTCTTTCGAGATGTTCTTTATTGTTATGTTCGGCAACATGCATTTTTGCTCCTGCTGGAACTCTGTTTGTGGTGGTGGGACTGTTTACGTTCCCTGCTTACTTTTTACTGTTGCTAAAAATCTCCAAAGATGATGATCATCATCAGAGTGATGAGGATAATGATGATGGTGATGATGATCATCATCATCTTTTTCGAAAATGTTGATGATGATGACACTAGTCTCATCCGTCTTTCAAGTAGGACCATATAATATATATTCTTGAGCTGATGCTTTTCTGCAACATCGTACACGGGATTATATGAGGTGTGCAGCTGCAATAAGCAAGCATTAGTAGAAAATGGTGATGCATAAACTTCATCACAGTTTTTTTATGCGGTGGTGGTGCTGTGGCTCGAAAGCAGCCACTTTGCTTGTTTGCGGTGGATATCAAGATTTCATGTTAAAAAGCTCTAGTCTTCCCGAGGTCGGATGGATAATATTTTCCGAGTGTACTTACAAAGTTCCCTCTTGGCATAATATTATGAGCGTGTGGGATGTGATTATGGGCTTTAGCTAGTCATTTCTCTTAAGAATACTGATGGAGACTGTATATGAGTAGAGACATTATTTGGAACAGGGTGAACAAGAAGGAGTAGTATATCAGAGTGCAACAAGAAATATCAAGGTGTGGTGGTAGTGATCAAGCAGTAGAAGCAGAAGTAGTAGTAGTGTGTCTACTTGCCTGTCTGTCGACTGGCTTTCCGTAAGAACTAAAAACAACAACGAAATGAAGAATGAAGTACGGAGTAGCTGGTGCAACCAAGGCAAAAGCAATGACATGGGGTGGAATATAAAATAAGAATGAGCTTCGAGTTTTGAGAGAGTGATGGGAATCACGCTTCCCTGACTCTTTCTCCTCTCCTCTGCTCCCGTCTCCTTAAAAAGCTTTTTCCTACCACGTTTTATAAGCGATTCTGACTCTCCTTCATTACAGTTTTTAGAGCTCACTTCTTGCAAGCCTCAGTGCTTCGAATCATCGTCGTCAACATCATCAATGATTTGGTTGTGGTCCCAGATCATATGTAATGTACGTACGTACGCTTTTCCTTGCAACCATGTTTGCATGCTCATCATCATCCCCGTTTCCAAAAGGATACGCTGGCGGTTTAAATCCTTACTTCCTTCTCATGAAATCGTCTTCTGGAAACGAAAACTAACCAGATAACATACATTTTGGGGAGACGAAGAGGGAAGCTGCACATGAGAATGAGTGGTGGTGTGAGAAGCAAGTCAAAATAGGTTGCATCCAGGATGAGCATCATCCTCATCATCATCATCATCGCCACTATCACAAGATGAAATTCAAGTAGATAAGTAACGAGGCATAAAGAAGGGTCTTGTAATAGAAGTGTGTTTTCCTATATATACAACGTGCTTGCGTTGAAGATCGGTGCTTTGCCGTGTCGACAAGGTACAAGGAGCATTAGCTCCGTGTACACTATTTATGTTGACTTCAATTACATTATACATGCTACTTGAATTATCGGAGAGCAGGGAACAGTTCTGTATCTGATTTTGACAGACACCTTGTCTCAAACATAACAAAATTCATCTAAACTCACGATTTTGAATGTAGATTGGATCATATTCTAAATGATGTCAAAAGTAGAAAGTGTCAGGCCAGAATTAATCGAGAATTGTGCTAGCTCAATGATTACTACTTGCAAACTTGAGAACTGTCATATCAAAGCAGGTTTTGCTAAATTAGGCACTTTTGTGCTTGTGTCCATTTCACCCCCAAGAACCCATACTTCTACACTTTTTCTTGACTCGAGTTTGTAAAGGGAAGCGGAGAAAACGTTATTGAATTTATGGCTTGCGACTATCAGCAAACCTTTCCATTGTGTTTTCGCCGAGATAATGACAGTGGTTGAAAATGGAGGAAAAAAGTATAATTCGTGTTATGAGAGAAGGACGTGTCCCATGAAAGTTTCTTTAAACACTCAGACTACTACTCAGAGTCCCATTTTCCTCACATTTTTCTGTTTTCCAAACTGCCCACAAGGATCCAAGTCCGCTTTGAGTTTTTGGACGTTTTTCGGCTGAGCGTGAGCGATTAATTCAGTTTCCTTTTCCTCAAAATGGACAATCCCCTCTTAAAGGAAAACTTCTTTTCCTCGCAGAATTTGATTCTTCTGCTTCTTTTGGTTGATTTAATGCGCTTAAGCTACTATACTTATACATACATTCTTTTAAAAGTGTTATTGAATCGAAGCAAAGACGAAGAAAGGAAAGGCAGTTGCTTTTGGATTTTTTCCTGTCTTGACCAGTCATAGTCAGTAGCAAATTCCGCATTGTATTATATACTATATTATAGTGAGTAGCATTGTGCAAGTTTTTGGCTTTATCACGGAACAAGCATGCACGCAACCGAGTGAAATAACAGCAGTTGAACTCTTTCGTTTTTCCATCCATCCTCAATTCCGTTTCTTGGCCCGTTTCTGTATCACACGGAGCCGAGCTCCCTTCTTATATATTTTTTTCTTTCTTTCGACGAATGTGCTGCATTTCCTTTTTTTTGGAAACTGATGCTTGAGTGAAGCTCAAGGGACGTTCTTTACTGGAATCCTATTGTTTCTCCATTCAAGTGAAAGTAAAATTATCAAGCCATTGAATTTCCTTTTTCCTTGCAACAAAAGCTGTGTTACAGAAACGAAAGCAAATATCCCTCAGGGAATATGGATTTCAATGCTCACACTCTTCCAACTCCATATAGAGTGTGTATTGTGCTTGGCACACCACCAGTATATGGTTCCCCTTGAGTTTGCTCATTCCAAAATTTGTTGCATGCCACCATCCTTTGCCAAAACCAATTTGAATTGTTCAATTTCGAACAAATCTCTCCCTGAATTCTTACAAAAACCTAAGCAAAGCTCACAAGGCTCTGATCGTATAAAGATTCTACCCTGGTTTGGTTTGGGTCGGGCCTGATGTTGATTTATACCGACTTTCTTATGCATATGGATGAGCGATTATGAATTGATTGAGGAGGATTGCGCCAGAAGGGCGGCTTCAATTTTTCATCATCACTCACACGACACACAGACATAATCGAAGCTCCAATAACATGACAGGGCATGTATTATCCTTCAGTCGAGCTTATTGTCATCGCATGCTGCTCAGCGTGCTCACAGAATTCAGCAATTATTACTTGGCTTCAACCATCTTGTCGGAGAGTGTAAGTTTGTAATAAAACAAGTGATTTTGAATTCTTCTCGGAAAAATCTAAATCCTTATCGGCTTGAAATCTTGGAGGAAATAAAAGGATTTGACTTTAAGTTGAATTTACCCTGTTTGGGCTAGTTTGTGGCATGCTGTTTTCCGCTATATTCTGAATGGTTCCCCCTTTGAAATCAAATCTTGTTTGACAAGTTGAAGCTTTATTGTCATTTTTTATAGTGTTACCGAACACTGGTGTCGTGAGTTTAAATTATACAGCAAAAAAAATTTAAATCCTTTAACGCTGGAACAAAATATCTAAGGGATCTAAATCGATATTGACTCGTCAGAGTTAATAACAAATACCTAAAGGTTATTCACTGCTTTTAAATGAATTCTGCACGAGTCCTTTCATTTTAAAATCATCAAAAGGTGACAAACGAATGTAACGCCGTTCTATAGCCAAAGGAATGCGGGTGAAAGAATGTTGGCGCTGTTAACCGTTTACGTCTGTTCGCATCTGCGAGAAAGACGCCAAATGATGAGACTCTCGGGTGCAATGAATGATTAATTAACAAAATTGCCCTATTACTATACAATTGGCCACCAGACTCGTGAAGATTTTGAAGCAGGTTGCCCCAACCTGCTTTTCCCGTAGGTACATAATAGTTCTTAGCAAGATGTTTGATTGATGTATTATGAAGCTTCGTAATTGAATCATGTTTGGATCCGTCTCATTCAAACAAGCATAAACTGTTGTTATTTCTCCAAAAAGCTCCCAGCGAGCCGAAGCCGCGGACACAATTTAAACATCAAAGAACCTTCACAAGTTGTTGTATAAATGTGTCGTACTTATGATTGAAGTTGATGCATGCAGTGCTGGCATTTTAATTGCGACCATTGGAAAGAGAAAACGAGATTATTTAGCTACTGTATAATTTCAATGTGTAAAAAAATAATTGCTACCAAGACCACCCGCCCGCCTCAGAATATACCAGTTTCAATCCCAAATAGTAGTAATTGAGTTGACCAGGTAGTTAGGCAAACGCAAATATACATGTCTTATATCTGCTCACAATTTTTACTATCGAATAATCGAGGGTTGGTCAAAATTCATTGTCTCGCATCTGATTACAACAAGCAAAAGTCTGATGAAAATCCATGTTTCTATGTTTGTTCAAGAAACCTATTAAGGCAACTCAACTTTTCGCCCAACTTGTCAGTAATGGATACAAAGAGTCGAAGCCAGGCCAGTAGTATTACTACTACAATAGTATAATCTGCCATGAGCACTCTGCGTGCTAATACCTTCATATGGATTCATTTGATGGATGAAGTGGATCTGGGAGTATTACTTGATTTTTCCCTATTTTCTTGCGCATATCATTTTGCTCGAGTATAAAAAAAAATATCATTATCATTAAAGCACGAACTAGGAGCACGAGTGGAGAGCTGGAAGATACGAGAACCGACGTTTGTGATGGATATGATAAGTTGCAATAAGCCGCAAGGTTGCCTGATGGGAGTTTTTACATGATGTATGCACATTAGAGCCGGTGCTTCTCCTCTTGGGCAAGAAAGGAAAGCGAGAGAGGACCTATGATCCTCGACCAAGCGAGCGAGGTAATATCGTTTGGCATTTTCTTATATAGTGCCGTGGTGTGCTTAATGAGGTTGATTTCTGCTTCTGTTGGCGGAGTGGATGCAGTGGAAACAGTCAACTTGGCTCAGCTCACTTTTTGCTGCTAAGAAAGCGGAGAACCTTTGTATGTATGGATATAATATCTATGCAAGACCAAAATATAAGAAAAAGTGGTTAGTCCAGTCCGGTTTTTCTGATGATTTTGTTTGGCGGAGCCTCACAAGGGTATTAGCTGAATGAGGCATGGCATTATAGAAGCGCTTTTGCCAAAACCCTGGACCGCTTCTTCCTGGAGTCTTACTCATGTGTACTTACTTACGGTTCCATTCCATCATCAATGTAATCTCTTTCATCTAAATAACAACTTTGCATCTGATATGGAAATTTAAAATGGATAGTATCATAGCCAAAATGCAAAACAAACGAAATTTTGTGAGATGAAGTTTACATTGTTTATCATCTTATTGGAAGACTACTCTGTTGGAGTTGATTTGAAAAGTAGGAACTCTTAAATAGACGCAAATTCATTTAAAAGAATCACGAAATGTTTCCTCAATTCGTGTCTGCTCCTTGTTGAAATGGGATAGGAGAACCTCATCCCAGTTCGATGCTGCAGACAGGAGTAACTATGACTGTCGTGTTCTTGAGACAGGATGAAAGTCGAACAAGAAAATTAGTTTAACTTTCGTTGAGCGAAGGTAATTGATGTTATGTATGCGTAATGCCGTCGTAATAATGATCATATTGATTGAAGGTGTAGAGATGCGCGGTAGCCGAAGGAAAACGAAGAGAGCATTTGATCTCGTCAAATCTCAACTCATGATTACCATGTTGATAGGACGGCTCGTAAAAAAAGAGCAGTGGAGCGGAGGCCAATTTCTCTTTGCCGTTTGCAGCTCTCAGAGAGAATGGATGATGATTATGATGATTCGTCTTTTCCAACTTGAGTTTACTTTTGTGCCTTGTTCGACTCATCCGAATGGATTTTGTTAGGAGTAGCATCCGCCTCACCATAATAATCCATGCTCTTTAACATACATATTTTACCTTCTTCTCAAGCACACAATTTGGCGTTACATCATCAGGGAAATTCATATCTGATAACTAAAATGCAGATTCTTTTTAAAACAAGGCTGAACTGATGAAAACTGATAGCTTTTGCTACTGGTTTACGAGAGGCTTACATTTTTCCATGAACAAAAAAATCCCTTGCTCTCATATTATCCATTTCAATTTCAACAATTTTCAACTGCTTCGAGATTTTACGTGGTTCAACTTGAACTATGCCCTGTCGGGCCAATTTCATGATTAATACTTTTACTTGATTCATCTCTACTTTCCTGAGTGCTCGTCGTCTCTCTTGTGTACTTCCCTCGAGTGTCGACAAAGTCAAACTCGTCGTTCACGACTGAAAATCATCATCATCATGATATCTCCATGCATAAAAAGAAGCGGAGAGCAGACAAGAGGAATACATATCTTGGGCAAAAGTGAGCATTCCGTGAAATAATAGGAGTAATAATATCTTTCCACGTTTAAGTTGTAACAATAATACATTGCAATCATTCTTTTCTGCTCCCTCCACGACTTCCAGTCTTGTAGAGTTTGACAATATCGGTTATATCATTATTATGTTTGAAGTGGCAAGGAAAGAAGTGAGGAGGGCTCTTAATAT
The DNA here is from genome assembly GCA_001718145.1 of Orchesella cincta. Taxonomy (NCBI): domain Eukaryota; kingdom Metazoa; phylum Arthropoda; class Collembola; order Entomobryomorpha; family Orchesellidae; genus Orchesella; species Orchesella cincta. The sequence goes on along the minus strand of LJIJ01000069.1, from coordinate 239,493 downwards.
AACTTCCGTTTGCTGAGCACTAGCAAGGTTAGGTTGCGTTATGCATCAACTACCGATATCGAGAGTCGAGTCAAAGAGTGGAAACAAAAACTATGCTGACTTGAGAGAACAGGTCTCTCATACATTTAGGTATATTACACACTGCAGTGCCCATTGCCTTACTTTTCTTCACAATCCCATTATCAAATATACGCCTGTCTTCGATCCTGTGTATCTATCCACTTGAATGAGAACAAGTCAAAGACTGGAAAGAAAAAGGCATCTACTATCTATATTTTCTTTGTTCTGAAGACTCATCATTCTTTTTTTCTGGGGGGTAAGGATGGGAGGAAGGATAGCACTCACTCCATGCTTCTCTCTATCTCTTCAACTCCCGATTTTTTTATGTTGAATGAATGTATTTGTTCTTAGTTTTGTGGAAAGCTTTGATTGCTCTCCGCTCTCTTCTTGTTCGGTTCAGTTTGTGTGTCTTGTGAAAATGATCCTGTTATACTTATTGTAACTCTATGCAACTTCATACAGGCAAAAGAAGTAAGGTCCACACAAACTAAAGCCCAAAAATATATAATATATCTAAGAAAGAGGACGATGAAGGAAACTCTGGGAGATGGTTGCATCCTCCTTTTCTTTCATTTCTTGAAGCTGCCGAGCGTGACAGAAAACGAAGAGAAAGAGAAAAAGGGGTGAGCAAAGAGATAGGGATATTGATGTTGGTGTTATGTTGTGACAGAGAAGGGAAAAAAAGATGATGTGAGAGAGAGGCAGCAGGCAGGAGCGACGAATCAAGAAATCCTCAAAAGGAATCTAGCACAAGTGCACAATGCATTGTATATAATTGTAATGGAAATGCTGGTGGTTTGACTTGTTCATGTGCAATACTTTACGTAACGCATTTTTTCTTGTGAGGAAACCGGGGCGAGCTAAGGAAGAGCGAGAGAGAGAGACGTAGCAGTGCTAGTTAGTTGAACTACAAACACCAAGATCGAATTTTCTTGCTTGCTTGCTTTTTATGAGCAGTGGTTAGAGATAGAAGCTTTTTTTGCTGGCATTTTCTTTAGGTTGATGGGCAGCAGTGGTGGAATGGATGAACACGACGATGTGGATGTGACGAGATAGGTTTATGTGCATGTGTCTTGGGGCCTGTCCTTAAATCTTTTATGGGAAAGCGACACGTTCCTACTTTTTTGATAATGATGCTCTGGTTTTCTTTGGAGGTTCCATGTTTGTGAGTGTGAAACGGATATGTCTTGAAAGCATAGCAGCATCAAAATTGTATTGAATTGCATTGTATATGAGTGAGTGAGCGATGCAAGAAAAGCTGACTACAAAAGTTTGATGTCTTTCATACAGTTTAGCACTATATGGCCATACATTTTAGGAGGGTATGTATAGTATCCATAAAAAAAATGTTACTCTGGTTTTACATCTCGTTTACTTCCTCCACGTCTTTTTTTTGACCGACTCATGTTCCATACATTCATTCATTCATGCAGTGAGTGAGAGTTGAGCTAACAAAAGCGACGAATCGGAATATTTTCTCACTGGAACTCCTCTTACATTTCTCGACAGGAAGGAACGGGTTATGCGATTACTGCGATAACACTCAACAGATATAAATTTCTGGGTGGAAGAATATACAGAGACTCTGTGAATTCAGCTTTCTGGATCAACAATTACATATCATCAGGCCCATTCCTGGTTTGGTTGTAAGTTGTAACCCAAGTCAGCCACCCGAATAGACAATGGAGGGGGTCTCCACATTTTTAGACAAGTAATATGGTATGGACATTCATAAACCGCTATTATTGCCCTGTGTGTGTGTGAGATGCGATGGGATGATGTAAAATACTACTTACAAAACACTCGTTAGATCTGCTCCTCCTTTTACACTTATTAGGACTTTTCTGGTGGTCTGCTCCTTTTTGTGCGGAGAGCATCATCGTAATATTATTATTATAAAGGTATATACGCTTGCTTGTCATTCCAGAAGTCCTGTTCCTTTTCCCCTTCTCTCTTGAGTCTGCTTGCTCTGGTTTTCAACCATTTCGGCTCCAAAAGTAGTAAAGTAAAGCGATTACTGACTTCTCTCCGCTCACACATCACACCACTCCTTTTTACATTACTTTATGCCTTGGAGATTTTGACTGGTCATCATTTATCTATGTTGGTGGTTGTGTTGTCGGCTGCGACTCGATATTACAATAGATAAACTGATGTAATGTTCGTATGAATGTATGCACTTAAAAAAGTGTGACCATTTTCAAGCAGAGCTGGAGCAAAGTGCATAAAACTGTTTGATGATAAAATGGAAGGAACACAAGGAAACTGACGGGATCGGTTGCTGGAGTTAGTGTAAAGTGAATTTAGTGTTCTCACAGTCCCTCTCTAAATATGACCACCCTCCCACTCAACAGGATTCATGAATGACTGATTATGATGAGTGGAAGTGAGCTGGACGGATTGTCGAAATTGGAGTAGAGATCCCTCGCTTAATGTTTTGATTGGAGTCTTGCAGTTTATTGTAGAATACTCCACATGATAACCGGTTGTAAAATGCTGAGGCTTATCGATGAGCTACGCAAAAAAAATCCATCAAACTTTCCCAGAATTTCATTCATATAATGATTATTTATGAGTGGGCGAACTGGATTTGAAAAGAGTTTAAAAAGTGAAAATTATTTTCATAAACTCATGCGCAGTCCATAATGATATCTGTTTACATTACAGTTTGTAATGTGGCATAACGTGAAAATCTCCCCATAATAGCAGTTATATACATCGGCATTTATTGTTTGGACCACTTGTTGTAGAGTACTACTCTCTCATGTACATCTGTTACCCTGTTTGTGTGGAGTAAAAAAGGGCGTCCTAAACACATCACTTACACTTTTGTTACACATGCTTAACCACCAGCTGTGTGACATGACACTTCTTCAACATAACCAGTGTATATGTATGTACAGTCCCGGAATCTTAGGATATAAAGGCGCAACAGCGGCAGGCAGTTCCGACATACAACAACAAATGCGTAAAACATATACGCTTTTTTTAACGACAATATTTCCAGCATAAACATTTCGTCGCTGTAGAATTAAAATTAGACACATGCTTTTCATGTGCGCCCATCACACCGACACTTGATTTTCATGAGCGCCCATCACGACGACACATGCAAAAACGTGATTTAGAGTAAATCGACTTTTAGTATTATTCGTAAAATTAAACCAAGTCGTGTTCGGTTCAGAAATTTTAATAAAAGCATTATACAAATGTTTAAAATGGTAAAATACATTGAGTAATTACTAAATTTTAATTGTATAGCGTAGATTATTCATATAAACATATGGATATCATTTGCGGTAGCATCGGTTCAGGTCTTGTAAATCTCTATAAACTTCTTGGCTTATTTAATCTATTTCATAAAGGCGGTGGGTACACAACTTTTTATCGACTGAGCTTTCTGTGGCAAGTTCAGCCCATTCAGTCTCCTCGTTAATTAAGCTTGTATCTGATATATACCTTCGTGGAGAATAGTAGATTAAGCGAAGGTCCAGTGACACATGGATCCCCTTGCTTTCTCCAGTCGTGATGGAAGGTTATTCTTTGCATGCCTTTTCATTAGTCATGTCCTTGAAGAATCCATGTTAAGTGAAGCTGCTTTGTATGGCATCGAAGCCGCTGCGCGTCCAGGGATGATTCTTTCAAGTAGTGCTTGGAATGTGTATCTTTTTATTCAAATAATTCACAGACCTCTAATAGCAGCTATGAATGGCAAGTCGCCTTCCATTTGGGTGTGACCTTCTCCAAAAACTTTTGGATAATCGTCGCTTTTGATTAATTGCAAATTCAAAAGCATGTTGACATCATAGCATTTCGGTTTTGGCTTGTGCAGCCATCACTGTAATAATAACTGGTAGGTTATATCTTTGAAGTTGCTGCGTGATTGTAGTCGCATTGAGCATTGTTGCAAATTCTGAATGATGCTAAGTCACCTTCAGTTTCATCCCACCACATAACATTTTGGCATCTTTGTTTTCCAGATTGTAGATAGTGAAGTTATGCACCATTAGCTTGGTTTTGTAGTAAAGAACTAGCTTTAAGCATGGGAGATAACTTAACAGCTTGAAGATACCCCATTGTCAATAAATGACATTTTCCTTCATGAGCATCAATCTTGTCCTTGCTTTTCTGATTGCGTGCTAATTCCTTGTTTTTTCGATGTGCTGCCCAGTCACGCTCCGAGAGATTTCCACACTCATAACTTACACATACATCGCACTGGTCCTTCCTCGGTGAAAATAATGAAATGTTTTTCTCCTCGAGTAATTTTGAAATTACAAATCTTGAACACGGTGGATACTCCCTTTCTTCGCAATATTTCTTGTACAAATCAAAGTTCGTTCCTGAAATTGATGCCAGGCTCAAGGTATAACTTTGACGAAGTTGATTCTGCAGTTGATTGTGGAAGGTAACTTTGCAATTCATCAAGAAAGGTGAGCGAATGTAGATTCTTTGCTGTTTTTGATTTTTTTCATTCTGAATCGATGGTGTTTTTGGAGAGTCTCAGTTTTTTGTTTATCCAATTAAGCACCTGATCCTTTTTTAATCGCAAGTGTGGATAAAAAAAACATTTCGACTATACTATGCACTTCTCTTTCATTCAGTTTTTAGTAGTATATTAAAGGTATCGTCCGCCTTTTTTGCTTCCATTAATTCTTCGTTTTACTGGAACGCTGTCCACAAGTGAGGTAACATGTAAATGTTTCCCATCCCAATCCATACATTTCCAGAACTTTGTAAATATCTCCTTCCTGTCACTTTCCAAGAATTCGTCGCATTTAAAACTTTCTGTTTTGCTGCAGTAATTTGAGCGGCACCGTGGTCCAAGTTCCTTGGCTGCCCGTACAACCTTAGTTGATTTTAGTCCCCGATTCGTCAGATTTCTGTCTGTTAATTCCATTGTATTCCTCTCCTTTTAAGCGGTAGGTTTTTTGTATTTGACGATCCCATCTTGATTTCTCAGCCCGACGGTTGCGTTTTTTGGCTCGCTTCCGGTTGGTTTGGTAGACCTCATTCTCAATATTTTCTATTTGATGAACATCTGCCCAGATAATTAATTGTTCATAATACATGGGGAATAGTTTTAATATCCAACACTAATGACGGTTTAGGGTGAAGTATGTTTGGTCACCTCTTTTGCATGCATTTGCAACTTGGGGAGAATCGGACTTCCTTTTGATATCAGAACTTTCAGAAAACTCTTTTTGCAAACAGCGACCTACATTCATAAAAATACTGCGTTGTATCATTGAAATGAAATTTTCGAATCCGGATTATAATAACGATTATTAGAAACAGTATTTATACAGATGAACCCTAACTAAACGCTAACCTTTTAACACACTTGCATCACGACTTTCCGGGCGAATCTTTATTGGGGATTCCTTCAAATATTCATCCCCTTTTAACAAAAACACAATGCCGCAGAGCCCACATGACATCCAGATATTCAGATTCCATTTAAAACAACCAATATTTTACCTAGTAATCGATGGACATTGGGGATTATGCCTAACAGATCCTCAACACTGAATGTATTTTCATCCGAATCCATTTTCAAAAGTAGTTTAAAGCACTGAATTTTGATAATAAACACTCCAAAAGATGAGAAGTTCAAAATTAGAAGTACAATAATGGTAGTGAAAATCCATGAAATGAAGTTTCTGTAACTTTTGCCTCCATTGTCGGATTTACATGAATGATACACCAAATAAAAGCTAAAAGCTTCTACTTTTGATTTCTGCACAGTTCTCAAAAAGCCCCAAAAGTCAAGTGTCGGTGTGATGGGCGCACATGAAAATCAAGTGTCGTTGTGAAGGGTGCACATGAAAATCAAGTGTCGGTGTGATGGGCGCACATGAAAAGCATGTGTCTAATTTTAAATCTACGGCGACGATTTGATCCTTTCTACATACGAAAATAATATGTACATATGTATTATAGTTTGAAGGAGTTTGAACAAGTTGAAGAGAGTCCTTCCTTCCTGTCGCATCCAAACCCGAAACTACCAACTCAACTTGAGCTGATGCACAACTACAAAAATGTATGTATGGAGTGAACAAAGGAATTTATGGAGTGCTTCTGTCAGCAGGTTAAGAAATACAAAGTCCTATCTTCCCCAACGATCCTAGAAATACAGAATGACAATGACGCACGTAGATTTGCTTCATCCACGTCACGCCATAAATCCGGTGGAGGAATAGTTTCCCTAATTTTACTCGCCTCTTGTGTTCCCTGTATTGAATTAAATGCCTTCTTGGTGGCAAATGAGACGAGAGACTGTCTTTTGAGAAGAAGTGACAAAGAAGACTCGCGATGCACCCTCTGCTTAAAAAGCTGGAGACTGCTTTCAGTGCTTTCTCTCTAAAAGTGTGAAACACCATTTCATTCTCGTACACGTTCCCCTGTTTAGAGACGCAATTAAAATTCGTCATGAGCAAATAAAATCTGCAACGCAGAGGAACTAAAACATTTTCATTTTACTACCACCGTTGTTAGAATGTTAAAGTGGTTTGAAACATTTTGGTCGCTGTTTAATTTGACCCTACACACTTGCATACGTAATTCCTCTCCTCCACCTTTTAACACGTTGCTTTGTCGGCTGTAAAATTTTAAGTGGGAAACAGGTGGGGTCCCCTTCAATCAAGCTTCTAGCCTTAACTCATTCATTCCACTACGACCACCACCACCATCACCAACAACAACCAGAACCAGAATACAATTTTGAACTCCCAATACTCCACCACCAGAGTCATGGTGTCCTCAGACATTTTCAAATCTCGATTATGCAGGGTTATATAATAGGGATGGTGTGAGAAGGAAGCAAACTCAGTTGCAGACAGGCTTCGACTCTCGTCTGCCGATCCATGAATTCCTGTCTCAACCCTGGCATGTGAGTCAGAGCCAGAGACATCATCATCATCGTGTGTGAATGCATTCGTCTGCGTTTATGTGGGATGCCAGGCATTCTTGAATTTCATTTACATTATTATTACGATTCCCTTACATACTCTTGGGGATTGGGGCTGCTCCGTTATGTTGATTCATTTGATTGCATCCATATACTTTTCTCGTAGGGAAGCGTTGCCTGTAGTCTGGAACTGCTCTCGCTCCCATTTATTCATTTTGTTGGGTGCGGATTAAATTAATTGGAGTAACACATCCACATCACAACCCATTGCATCACTACCTCCACCTCAGCACCAAAGCAAGGCTCAGCGGAGCGAGTCGGTTTTACTATATCGAAAGCTGTAAAGTTGCTCTTTGAGTCGGTGTATTTGATTTGATTGTCACCAAGATTATTGTAATAACGAAAGCTAGCCTATTACTATGATATGTAGAAAGATGTGTTTTACAAAGGCTTTATACAAATGTCTACGCTGAACAACTGCAACCTGATGATTTTTATTGGGAAGATTAAAACGCTAATTAAGCCGTAGTTAACTGGCTGCATTTTCTCGAATTTCATTCTGGTCAAATCGGTGAGTTTATTTAAGTATTCATTTGCTTACGTATGCAAATAAGCGATATATGCCTAATTAACGTTGACAGAGTCAAACAATAAAATCTTTAGAATGACTTTGTCACAAGTAGTCGTTCAGAACTGAAGTGGTTCATCTGATAAGTAATAGGAGCAGAGGGACAGGAAAGTAGTGAAAACTTTTTTTACTCCAAAAACAGAAACGTTGCCTGCTGTTGGCAGGAGAATACGGAGAATACGATTTGTTCCCAGTTTTTATGGAATCTCGCTGTTTTTTCTAAAGTTTCTCAAATCCCATTTGAAGTGTTGGTTGAAAGAAAGAAATGAGTAAGTTTTCACTTAAATGTTAAACCATATCAGTGGTTTTAATGTATATTATATGGGTTGAATGGTGACTCAGGTTGCAATGACTGTGTTTATACTTAACGTAAGTGAAAGTTGCAAATATTTAACTGACGTACATTAATGCAAACTTCGTCAAGCCACCAACAAACTTAACCACCTATAGCTTATGTATCATTCATGCTTTATGTTTTCTTTCAATTTCGTCATCATCATCTTACAGTGACATTACACTGAAAGCTTCCGTATTGTAACTTGGAGTGAATTAACTACCATCGAATTCGATACTGATGTGTATGCATGACCTTATGTTTTATGCATTTGATTCCACCCCACTCGACATTGCATCGGAAAGAATGCACTTTTTATGCAATTCCTCCTGCCTTTTGACTCTTATTTCCATTTTCAGATTTTGTCTATCTGACAAACAAACTGAGGAAAGTACCTAAAGTTCAGGATGTAGATAAAGCATCATTGTCATCATCATCAACACCAATGCCATCATCATCTCCATAATGATTCACGATGGCAAGCGTTACAATAATGGCTATAGTGTTTCTTCTCATCGTCATCATCATCTTCAGCAAAAGCTTGGCTTGCCGGAAGCTAAACGGAAAACTGGAGAGAAGAGGAGTATTGTGTGCGGAGAGGAAGACACAGATTTCTTTTCAGGAAGAGAGGGGAACAGCGAAATATTGCATTCAATCCTCTACCAAGAAACAGACTGTCTACAGACATTTATCTTTTCAGAGTTTTCTGTATTTTCTGATGAGAAGAAGAGAATCTTCAGCATTTGATTTCTAACAGCTTGTAACTTTGTTTGTATCGATCCAGTTTTGGAATGAAGCTCGAGAGTAATCATTAGGATTGTTATTGTGATTAAAAGAAGTGAAGCCTAATTTTTTACTTTCGTTAAAATCTAACGGGGTAATATGCAGGTGTTTCAGAAAACAGTAGCGCTCCTAGCTACATTGTCCATGTCACTCTTCCTTTAATAAATTATTGATGATTTGATTTCATTACTATTTCCTTCCTGCTGGATTGTGTGAATACTACCAGAAATGGGAAATTAGGAAGATGTATTATGATATGAATATCCTACTTACATCTGCGGTAGTCTGATACACACTCGCCAAGGAGAAATGGTCATCTGCTGTGAATACTTATTTTGATTCCAGCTGGAAAAGTCGTATTGACTCAGCTCAGTTGCATTATTGTATACGGGCCTGGGACATGTTCGACTATATATCGTCAAGGGGGATTACTTATATTATTGAGATATGAGAGGACCAGCATTGTACACCATATTGAACTTTTCCGTACTCATTTCGTACAACATCCATTTCCAAATCGTATAAAGTCGAGGAGGACTACTCGCAGAGCAGACAACAAGCCTGCATATGAGCTTAGCTTATGCTTTTTCCATGTAGGTTTGTACTATATTCCATGCATGTAGCCCAATGTCAATAAATTCGGGGGGTTCTTTCTTTCCAGCAAGCTTTTTCTATCACTGTCATCCAAAATCCCCGTCTCCTCTGGTTTTACTCATTCACTCACAGCAACGGATTATTAGATTGGGAGCTCGCTTTCACTTGAGACCATTGCAGAGAATGGAGGCAGAGGAGAGCAAATGGAAAAGTAACAATGCGAGCCTCAGAGAAAAAGGAATCACTGCATGGAGCCAAAGCATTTGGCTCACAATAAGTGCATAAATAGGAAAGTCAAGTAGGATGATAGCAGTCAGACTTTTCCCCACCTTTTCTCCTTTGTGTGTGGGTCTATATGTATATGGACGTATTTCAAGAGAAAAAGGATAATCTAATGCAATGTATTCCATTTTATCCTGCTCCTAGCACGTTCCTTTAAATTCACGAGATACGAAGCCCCATATTGAGCTAGACAATGTTGCAATACACCTACAAAGTATAAACATGGAGTGACACGATGTATATGTGCATGTTGCTTGCAACTCTGTAAGCATTTTATCTCTACCACTGTGAAAAGAGGAACCATATTACTGCACCTAATTATAGGGGCAAACCGTGTGTCATGTCGACATGTGCCGTCTTTTTCTGTCGAATAGATTCCAAATAAATGCGATGGTGAGTTGAAAAGGGAATAAAGTGGAAGTTGTATGTATACCAAAAAAAAGACCAGGGAGAAGATGAGTAGGTTTTTATACGGCTGGACTTTGCCGACAACAATTTGCCCATCGGCCACCATACATATATGAATGACGTACCATAGTCATCCGGAAGAGGGCTCATGAACCTATTACACCATATTCCACAAAAACATCCTTCAAATTTGACGTTATTGCTGGTGGCAAGCTCTGCCACATGACATATCCCTAGTCCGTCAACTCCAGATAAAAGTCGTAGGAAAAGCGGAACAAAACTGTATTAATACAAAAATAGACAACTACCTGCGGTCCATATGGGAAATGAAGCAAGAACCTTATGCCCCTATTCTAGCTATATACATTTATGAATGAATATTATAATATTATTGGTAAGGTGAGTAGAGTATACGACATTTATCCACATCACACGAATATATTCAGAATGATGAAGCCTTCGAAAGTTAAAGCCTCATGGTTTGTACAATGCTTAGGGAAAAGCGGAACAAAATATTTTGTATCCGGAAGACTTCTTTGGTTTCTTAACTTCCCCTATTCCTCCAAGCTATGTAAGCTCCCCTGTACTTTTCTAATTTATTACGATGCCCATCTGCCCCTTCTTGAGCCTCTCAAATCAGCTCGAGCTCACCCTCTCCACTTCCTATCGTGTTTACCGTTGTATCCAGACTATCTTCCTCATTTTTACTTTTCAAGTAGTCCATCTCCATATGGTTCCTTTCGGACGTCCGTAACATATGGATGGTTGTGGCTGGTTACAGATGTAATTGCTGGTTTGCTTTCGTTCCTAAATAATGTTGACAAGGAGGAAGATGTCAGTTCTATTTATAACGCTTCGTTGTCACTATCGATTGTTGTGCGAATGGTCAATTCATATGAAAGTCATCAGCTGCCGCCCCGTGCCGTGTCAAAGACGTTATTGGTTTGGACCCCTTTTGACTTTGAACTTGATATTCACAACAAATTCTGACGTGAGCCCTTCGTTTTTTTGTTATTTTTCCCATTCGTGCGTAAATTGAAGTTCAAGAGTCAATGGCGTGACTATGTGCTCCATGTCACCCTTCAGCACTTGGTCAGAACAAAAAATTCATTATGCACGTGTGGCGAAGAATGTAATAGTATTGAATGGGCAGATGATGAAATACTACATATTTACATTTCTTTTCTTGGCTATTGCATCACAAGAAGGGTTTTTGGAATGAATGAATTACAACAGTTGGATAACTAGTACAATATTATGAAGAATATTCCCTATTTCTACATCTTTTACACATGCTCACTCACCAAGAAAAAAACCTTGTACACGGAAGTAAGCTACTTTATATTAGTTGCCTTATGTAGCCTGAATGACTCGTGCCACAAATACATAAGCAAACAAACTCACAGGCCAGTCGCCAACCCTTTGAAAATTTCTGAAATATCAATAGTGAAAAGCAAGCTGTTTGATTTACAAAATTATAGTCATTACAATCAACAGGGTTAACTACTGCCTTTCATCGTTATGAATTTAGAATGCAGGCTGGTTTAGACTGTCTACATCATTTACTAATTACCTTTTTGCTGGAAGTGAACCATGTTTTTCGGATTTCATATCCATCACATCACTGTCAATAATTGCTTGTGGGAATAATGGCTATTTACTGACAGAACGCAATATATGCTTTTGAAAGGGTATATCTACGTAACGAGAGCGAGGTATATAAAATGTGTGCATGCTCATTGTAGCCAAACGAAAGAGATTATTAACGCTCTTTCAATATGCTCATATAAGTGACTGCGCCCTCAACTTCCTTTTGAAGTGTTACAAAACACGAGCACGGAACGCCGATCGAAATGACTGCAACAACAGAGCCCCAACAAGAGAGTGAGCTGGGGTGAGTTTTTGATTATGAAGATCTGTCTTTTTTATGTTGTCACTTCAATGAATTAGTCGGGTGACAAAATGTGACAAGGTTTGTTGGGAACTCAAAAAGACAAGCACGCAGCGTGAGTAAAGCAACGCGACAAGTAGTAGATATGTGCTCATGCTGCATTAAAACCAAAGCCAAGTGCCAAAATTTGATGGGATGGGGATTCTTTTCATCAAGTGAGTGAGTTGAGTTGAGAGAGAACGAGCAAAAAGCTGAAAATGGTACTGGCATGGCATAGAGGCCCAGAAGCAGTAAAATAGTCAGGTTGGCTCTTTCCATTATGTTTGATGTATAGCGTGCTAGTTATATGGATGGTATGCACATTGGACGATCTTTTAGTTTGATTGGATGTGCTGCAATCCCATTCATTTCCCATTGCCTTTCGCCTCTTTCTCTCTCGCTTCTTTTTCATGCCTAATTTTCCATTTCACTGGGTTGCGTAAGAGAATGCGACCAAAGTAATATCCAGAGAGAGGTCTTATCTTCAATTTGATCTTGTCCCACGAAATCAACAGCATTTTGCTCCTTCCTTCTTTTACATTGAACAATCTTTTGTTTTGTGAGACTATGTGCGCAGCGTGCCTAATAAAATCTCATGTTTTAACTCATGATAAATATGCAGCTTCTTCTACTCCAAACCCCAGCCTGCTTTCTGTTCACCCTTCTCTCTTGCTTTCTACTCTGGCATACCAGAGCCTTTTTTCATATTTAGACGTTCATCTGGCCTGGCTCCCTCGCTGAGTAAGTATAATAGCGAGCAATATTGCACGACATCCTCCTCCACACCACACGTCTCAGTCTTACATGTTTATGGAAAAGATGCGGAAGTAGATTAGATTACAGGAGTGGAGGAGGATGTGGTGCTACAAATTTTGTCTTGTTGCTGTTGTGGTTTTTACTGAGCAATATTCTGAGCCCAGATGCAGAGAACAATGTAAATAAGTATGGTAGTAGCATCTCCATAAACCATCAAATTCACCGACTGTCATTTTCACAGAATTTTGGAGGCCTGACTAAGTGTTTTCCTACAAAACAATGCGCTCATGAGGATAAGTGAATTACACCAAGTGGTTCGATAGTGCAATAAATGACAAAAATGCCGAGTTCGCATTCACTTTTTAGTGTCGCAATATCCCAGATGTAAAGCAGATGACACGTACCAACGTTCGTATCTAACGTCTGCATCAGTTGATGAGCAGGACTGGTATTGCTCACGAGTTGTAGTTGGACCATATACTAAAGGGGAGATGATGATGCTGGAGCATTATGTTTGAGTAAACACATGGCACACCACCGACGGCAAAACTACAATATAAAGGTTAATATCCCGTACTTTGGTCAGTGAATTACAAAGAAAATGAAATTGTTTGTTTGCCTCTCCCTCCTACTATCATCATTGAGGAGATCCAATGCGCATGAGGAGGAAGCTCGTTTCTTCATACCAGAAATTAACCTACCACATTTCTGAGCACGAACGCTTCATTTGGAAGTTGAAATGTGTTGAAATGGTTGCGTTTACTTGTTTGATGAGTTGATTTCTGGATGGCAGGTAGTACAAAGTAGTCATAAAATAAAACAGTAGCTGGGAACAGGCGCTCCTGGCAAGCTTAACAAGTACACAACCTCATCTCAATTGAAGTATGATGATATTATGAGCAAATTGATGAAGACAGCTGCTGTAATAAATGATATCCCATGTCAGGTTTACATATGCTCACCAATATCATATTTATTAGAGATGAATGCATAAAATCCCATTTGGGATGCTCAATCTGAAATATAAGATTGTAAATTGTCATGTAAGAAGACCAGCAACATTGTTGTACAAGCTTTGAAATCTTAATAATTCAACGAAAAAAAGTCGTATTCTTTTACCTTTGGTTGGTAGTTAAATAGTAATGTTTTTCATCCATATCACATCAAAGGTTTGACCACCCTTTAGAGAGCTGATGGTAATAATGGCCGTGGCTGAAATCTGATACGTCTTGTCCAGGAGGAATGAAAGGGGTTGAGAGTGAACAATGATGATTATCATGCTGTCAACCGTGATTCCAGTGTAAGGTGACAGGGCAAATTACATCAGCTTCCAGTGCATGTTTTCCCTCTTTGAGGACTTTTTCTATGGACTACCTTTTGTTGAATTTTTGAAGGAAATGGGACGTCATGTCACAATGATGAGAGTGGCAGATTGCCATTACCGTTAGTTGCCTTCTAAAACTTGCATTAGCTTTTACTCTCTCTGGGCTCAAGTGCCGTGTGGTCAAAAAACTATCATCGTTGTGTAGTAATGATCATTTGACGCAGCTATCCGGTCCATTTGTCGACTCCATCCACATTGCAGCATCGCTCCATACAATTCCCGGAGAAGCCCTTGCTTTTATCTCAGGGAACATTCACAACGCCATAAAATTTTCCCATCATCATGAGAACTGATTCCTGCATTTCATCATCCTTTTGTTTCCTTTGAGGAGGAGGAGAGGAATGCACAGTGTCAGAAAAATAAAAGGGTGTTTTTGGAAACAATGGATGGTTGGATGAATTTGTTAACTCACTCCACACATGATGATATACATTCATAGTTTTACTTCTAAACTTGTAGGTATGTAAAAGTAAAAGCACATGCCATTATGTTGTGGGGGAGATGGATACAAAATTTAGATGATCTAGAGGTGTTTCGCTCCAGGTTGTCTTTGCTGTTATCGTGATTATAACAATAGCAAATGCTTTTCTCTTAATAATCACGCAAACCTGGATTTTATTAGTTTGTAGCACAGTCGTTGGCTCGTCTGGAGGCAATCTCCCAACACACACGTGTGCAAGGTATCTATAGTACTTGGTGTAATTGGGATGATGGAAATGACTAGGACAAGAACTGTGACCCTCCTGTCCTAACTCTTCATAGTTTGTTACATTTTACTCATTCCCCCTTTTCAAAGTGAGCAAGCGAAGGAATCATTTGGAAGTTATTGCCTCAAGGGCTACAACGCAATCATTGGAGATAGTTGTGTTTGTCGAGTGAGGCTTCGCTCGCTCTAAATTATGGAAAAAATTTGGTTGTGTTTGTTTGCTTAGCTTTTGCATATATTTCGAAATTATTTGTTGCTAGCTTTAAAAAATAAGCTTATCAATTGACATCATCAAAAAATGGATTCAGTACAACAACTGTCCCATCCTTTGACACATCTACATAGAAAGTGTGTCATTTTCTGATGATACCAGCATTAAATCCATGTACAGTGAAACAAACTTGTGCCAGAGCTTTGCTACTTGGAAAAAATAAACGATGGAGACCTACTGTGCTCTGCTCAGTTAGGAAAGGGCGCTCATAACAGAACATCTCCTTAGTTAATAATGTTAAGTGACTTTCTGGCTCCGAACTCCATTTGCTCGCCACCATATTGCGCGAGAGTGAGTCAATTCTCATGTTGTCAGCTTCCACTCTGCTGGCCTGACCAGCTTTAAAAAGTAATGTTCAGCTGTAACAATACATAATGATACGGCATGTGTATTGTCTTTTTCCCTGCATACAATCATATTATGAAATTGCTTTTACTTATTGCCACAATATTGCCTACCACCAGGAGCTTTCCTAACATCGTGTATGGTGGTGGGGGTTCTGTTTCACAGCAGACCTTGGCTCATTCCACGGAGAGTGTAATAATAACAGTAACAATGACATCAACATGAGGGCAGAAAGAGGAGATGCAACAGTGGGAGTATATATCGCTCTTGGTGACTATATTCATCTGATGTTGATACATTCATGTGGGAGAACACTGCATGAAATTAGACGAACCTGGATGGATAGTTCCCCAGAATCTCAGACAAAGGCTCTCCTCGTAACATAGAACTAAACGACGTACATGCATATGCTCATCCGGATACACCCTCACTAACCATATTATTTGGTTGACATATCTCTTCTAAGCTGTCGCGCGCTCATTTACAGGAAAAAACCAAGAATTATACATGATTCGCAAGTGACAAAGGAGGGTGAATGGTGGAGATGGAAAGAGACGCTTTATTTCCCGTGGATGCTGCTGGTAGCAGCCAGGATTGTCGTTTGGATGACGACGCTAGGCGAGAATGAAGTAGGGAATGATAGAAACAACACAAAGGCGAAAGCACGCTATAATGAAAAGAGAAAGCAGTATTAGAGGCATCACTAGTTGTTGTTGGAAAGGAAGAAATGAAACCATTATACGGGATGACCTAAGCGTTGACTATGGTCTCTCTCGGGATTCAGGATAACTGGCATAATTACGTCCCTTCCTTTCTTTCCTCTCACACACTCTCTCTTCTTTAGACGAGCAGCTGGCAGCAAGCAGAGCTCCAGATAGTGAGTGCGTGGCAGAAGCAAAAGCGCTCATTTTTGTTCAGAGACAGTCAACTAAAAGTAGGAGAAAGAGAGAGAGAGTCACGAGCTGTATAATATGAGCTGAAGGTTGCTCTGTAAAGCCTCTTCTTCCTTCCTCCTCTCTTTGCGTGTCAGATATCTGAGGAGAGCCAATATTATAGTGGGCTACTGATGATGATGCTCTTTGCCTTGGAAAAATGAACGTGTGCCAGTATTTCTAGCAGCCGTACATACATAGCCCGTTTCTGAGCCAGGATGACTTGGGTTCTATTAGTCACTCACTCGTACAATACTCGCTGCTCTACGAAAGGAAGGAGACGTATTATATAATCGAACATAATTTGAGGCTTTAGAAATGCCCCTTTCACTGCCAACCAGTTGGAGGTGGACGTGAATGTGTCTCATCTTTCTACTTTCCTGGGTCGCTTTCTCTGTCCTAATGATTTCTGTTTAGTTAGCTTTGGAAACGGGTTTTCTGTATAAACTTTCGCTTCTCTCTGCATCGTGTAATCATCATTGCTATAGTCTTATGGACGAATCGTTGTTTCTTTTCCCGGGGCATTAATTCCACAGACGAAATTGTACCTTTGGCTGGAGCCAAATCCATTTTCATGTCGTTCTGGGAAAACTAGTGGTAACAGTAGAGCAATCGCGCCCCCTTATTTGTTGTAAGGTGAGGGGTTAGTTACTCAACTTTTTAGTCTAGGAAAAATGTCGATTTCTCAGAGAGAGAAAAAACCTGAAACCTGATTCCAATTTTGTGTAATGCTCCTTGTGTCCAGTCAGCAACAGTGGTGAATGAATGTCAGGAGAGCTAAGGATGGTGTTGAAAGCCATAAGATTGAGGCGGTTGGCAATAACTAACGCTCATTTTTGTCTGCACAGAAGCAGAGACACTCAATATGAAATGGGACTCTGGCACAGTTGGAGAATGAGGCTTAGACAATACATATGGCTGTTCTGGACATACATCATAATATACAAACTGTTTTGTTGTTTGGGATGCCAAACACGTTACGAAAATTAACTTGAGGAAGTAAATAAAATATAACGACGAGGCATTTAATATCACCTGCAATTCAACTGTCAGCTTTTATGAACAACGTCGGCGGAGGGAGTATCTCATCAGTGTCATCTCATAACCCTTTCAATAACAATAAAAGACTGGAAGTAATAACAAGACTTTGTACAAGAACAAGAGAGAAACTAAATTCCCTGGTGGTAGGAACCACGCTCGCGAAAATTGCTATTCACGGAATGAAAGTTTCAAGATATTTAGAATTATGAGATTTTCCTAAGACCGGCCAGTTGGACGCAACCCAAACTCATTCGTTCTTTGCCTTGCTTGTTTTAGGAGCGCCATGTGGTCATGGAAAGAGATTGGGTTAGCATTACAATATGCATATGTGTGTAGGCCCAAGACGTAAATATCTCTGACAAGTTTTACTCAATATTAAATTTTAATCCGAGCAACTACAAGTTTTAATGCGGTTCCAAATTTAGATGACACGATGATACCCATTCCTAAGCTTTGCTCTGCCAGGGAATTGGAGAAACTAACAAATCGGAGGTGTGCTTAATTCACGTTGGGCAGGGAATAACAAATAAGGTTTATTGTGACGCACGGTTTTCCCTTAGTTCAACAAACTTGTTGGGTGAAATATTTTGGGTAGCTAGTAGTACACGCTATTATAATAGTTGTTTCTCATGGAATCCTCCAAGTTTTCTTGGGACGTTCTAATCCTGGAACGGGTTTTGAAGTCTGCGAGTAGATTTCCTTCAATTTTCTTTCTGCTAGCTCATAAAAATCGAATTAAATTGTGAATGAGATTATACCATAATAAGTACTCTACCAAATGTCAAATCAGTTATAACTTTCCCTGCTTGATAAAACTTTAGCCAGGTTGTTGTTTACTTATTGCATATTGATACGATCAATATTTATCCTGTTGAAATTCCAGTTTGATTATAAAAGCTCCTCCAAAAAACCAGCCAGTTATTAAATTTTAAATTGCTTATGAGCAACACAGCAGGGTTGAGCAGCTCCTTTGATTTTGATTTCTTTCGTATCACAATTTTTTGACACTTTGCGATTCTGCATAAAAATTATGATGCGGTGTGGTTTGCGTGTAAAATGTTTGCCTACACTGAGTCATGGTCCCTAATATATTCTCATCTTCAGACAATAACGAGAACCTCACGCAGATTTATATTGCACTTGGAGAGCTCACTTCATTCTTCATTTTCAGTGGCGGAGTTATCTCGCACAATTTGCCATAAATAAATGAATGACTCTTGAGGATACTTTATTCTGAAGGAATGGAGAAAAACAAGTCCTCTTCTTGCTGTTCATTGTGTCGCTCATCAGAAGAACACCGCACACCAGCTTTGACTCGGCCTGCTGAATTTTATCCAGCTGCAGCAAGAAGTGTTTCGAGCGGTACGAGCGTAGATATTTACTCATTCCTATATAGACACAGATATATTTTATACACATATTTTGTTGGGATTTATGAGTATATGGCATGGTTTCAACTTCGTTTTTGCTGAAGTGTGTGTGTACCTTTTCTCCACATTTACTTCTTGAGCCCAGTGGGAATCCACGACCAACGTGATCACAATTATGATGAGGATGGAGTTCTCCCTTCCCTTCATTCGCTCTCTTGGTTCTTGTGCTCTCGGCACTCACTCACATGTTACACAATCTCATGTCCATAATCTCATCTGATGTGAATGTAATGTAAGTTGAAGCAAAGCAAAGGTGAGCTACGCTCACACTGCATTGCCAATATTAATGGGCGGCTGGGACAGAATGAAGATTCTTTATTTACAACTGACTACGCTCTCCACTCTTTGCCCCATCATGAGCAAGCCCGTCTCTGCGTCGTGGGGCACTTTCTCACTGAATGAATGAGTCTGCTGGTAAAAAATGGAAGATATTATTTTTATATATTATTCTCCCTTACACCATGACATTTGTTTCTAGCTAACAAGTGGCTGTTATGAGTTCGTGCATGGGATGCTGTTCATTTTGGGTGGTTTGGGCTCGTTCTTTACTAAAATATCGGCATCAAAGTAGAATCTAAATTTTGGTAGATGAACCGACAAGCTACTGCTTGGCAGGAGTAAATGAAATTGCACTTTTGGTGGTAGCTCTACTCATGGAAAATGAAGGAGTGTGGAGTGCAATAAATTACGAAAAAGTACTTTTGATGTGTTGCTTAAAGCGAAGTCTTACTAGGTACCTTCCATATTAAAATATTTTTGGAAATGCGAGAAATATATAATCTACGTAAAGGTTTGGCAAGTCAACAAAAACGGTCATTTTTATGCTGATTTCATCTTGAGCTTGTACGGCTACTCTTATTTTTCTTATCTAGAATCGACAGGTAGGAAAGGAGGTAGGTGACGATTGTATTTTGTGTTGGAAATCAAATAAAGTACTTTAGGTTCGTGCTCACGACTAAGCCAGCAGCACAATCATGAATCATCAGCTAAAACTGATTAAAAATATGTGTCCTTCAGCCAATCGCGTATCAACTAGAAAAAGTTATATTTTAGATACGATGCAAAAATCAGCCGGCAAAATTCTGACAAGTTTACTAAACCAGAAATGGAGAAGTATTAGCAAAGAATACACACTAAAACGTAGGGAATTAAAATCTCTTGGTGATACTAATGGACTAATCGATAAAAAAGTTATAAAAAGCCTTCTTATTGGTGCCTGCTACGAGGTCACAAATTCGTATATCATCTATACTCTCAAAAAAATCCACATTTACTTTCAAGAGTAATCGGAATTTCGATATTGTTCACCAGCATCATCATCAAAATGTCATGCTGAGAACCACCACATGGACCACAGATCCGAACACAAACTCTTTCGCAACTATTACATCTGTCTAGCTTCATCTCTCTGCCATGCCAGTTGCAGGAATACATTTGAAAATAGCTTGATTCAGTCCAAAGTAGTTGAGCTACTTTCTGCTGGCTACTCATCTATTCACCAGTATAATACCTCTGAGCTGTGGAGTGAAGGGATGAGAAAATTTTCCATGATACACTTTCCAATTCCGATGCTTATAGCTAATAATATTAAACTCTCAAAGTGCACAAAGAGCTCTGAAAAGGTTTTTTTTCTGCACTTAAGACCCTACAATTGGAATCTCGGTCAGAACCTTTCAGACTTCTCGGTTGCCAAACACCACCCATCTCATCCAATAAAGCTCAGCTCAGCTCATATTGAAACCATTTGCTATCAGGACCCGCAGAAAGTTTGCAAGTTGGTAAATCGACAAACTCTTTCTCTCGCACTCACTTCTCAGTCGTATTCTACCACCACCACACCACTGTCACCCAAAATGCCACTCTTGACTTGTCCGGACACGTTGCAGGCATACAATCTACGGTTCTCCAGTCGTCGTCCTCGAAAAGGAGCAGCAGGAGTTGAATTTGACTTGACTGTCTGCAAATAGCATGGAGCAAAGCAGATATTCAAACCATCAGTTGGGAGCAGCAGGAGTGTGTAGAATTAGGAAAGAGTCCGCTTGCAAGTCACGCAGCAGGAAACGGATATTTTCTCCATTTTTTATAGAACTTTATGTACTTATCAGAACTATTCTGGTATATAAAGGTTCCATTTTAGTATATGTGAAAAAATTAATGCCTTGCAATGCAGGGATTGAGGAAGAAGGAAAAAGAGCACAGACGATTCAAAGTAGTTGTCAGCCAGGCGGTAATAGAGTTACAGAATAGCTCCTAGGCTCCCTGCTACCATCCAGACTTGGCTTCATTTCGCACTTTCCAGCATGTGGAGCTAAAGCTGTATGTAGGCGTGGGGAAAGTCAACGGGAAGGCTTCTGTTTTTCCACGCTCGTTCATGTTCTTTCCGCTTTTTCTCTGGTTGTATTAAACTGTTCCGCTTCCCGTTTTCTCCTGCTCGTGTGGTGGTGAGAGAGCAGCTATATGGAGTGCTAAGGACGTGTGCGACTAAATGCATTCATTTCATGTCATTTCTTGAGTTTAAAAATCCCAAGCTGGTTTCTTGGAACTGGAATGAAATAGGTGTAGCAGCACCTCAACACAGCCATATATGCATTAGTATTTATATTGCCGCATTTATTTGCATACAAATATGACTGGTAAAGCATACCAGAAAACTGTGTCCTTTCCAAAACTTTCCCCGCGTGTAGATGATGTTGATTATGATTACCTATAATATGCACGGTCCTGAATGGAGCAAGATGAAGAAGCACCAGCAGGTTTTGGGTAGTAATGCTATTAGAGAGAATGGGGACCGAACGAAGGAAAGGAGTCATCCATAATGGTGGCAAATTGTCTTTCCCCATGTACTTCAAATTTCTAAAGCCTCTGCAATATTTAAGAGCTCTGATAGGGCTCCTTGATGTGGAGTAATGACTGTAACCGTTGGAGGCAAGAGAAAGGAAGAGGATCAGTGTGTGAACGGTAGCTGGTTCACTGGCTCTTGGATGGTTGGAAGTTGACAAAATATTATCAAGTCGAATTCCTCCTCCTCCTCATAATCATCAAGTCCTACTATTTGCTTTACTTCTGACAATTCCAGAAAATTTGTTTTTTTCTTTCTCCAAGTTGGTTCCATATTCATACGGAAATGTATGTTGGTTCTCAATGCCTCAAATAATATGGGTAAACACAAAAAGCTGCGGATATACATATGTGTGATTAGGGAATGGTAGTAGTTGGGAGCTTTGTTGTACGATAAGAGCACGCTCTGGAGAAACGGAAGGATCTAGAGAAGAGGAATAATATTCCTCGATTTTCTCAATGAGGTGCTCATTCCATAAGCAAATAGCACCCTGTCATATATAAATTGCTCTAACCCAGACGCAACCACTCATGCTAATCCCGATCCTATTTTATGCAAAGGGAAACAACTAAGAAACTACCTAAGCCAACAACCCTGAACAAATACATGATGGAATAACATGACGGGTTGGATATAGTGAGAGAGAGAAAGGAACTGCTTGCTTGTGCACTCCTCGTAAAAAGTGAGCGATTGAGCAAATGGGAGCTTCTAAAAGCTTGCTCGGAAAGGGAGTTGGGAATAGTTTGGATTTCTCAGAAGGGAAAAGGCCTACTTTAATACAGACCGTTTCTAAGATCATTCAGGAAGATCTCTTTTTTCAACCAGCATGCATTAAACAGGAATACTACTACTCCTACTCCTGCTGCCTACACCATCCATCCATTCCAGGCACATGCACGACTGAAGCCACTTACTACTTACACTCACTCACTCACAACATCCATACTCCTCATCCTGCTTAGTCCCCTTTCTCTATATTATCTTCAATATAATATTGTGTATAGTGCAACCTCTCTCTCTCTCTCCGCCATCCCATCTTGAGGGAAAAGCTGGGAGAGTACTAAAGGTAATTTCCCGGTGAATCAGGACAGGATCTGAAAATGATTATTATTTCATACGAGAATAAGGATGCGAAGATTTGAGGGAAAACTCTGACTAGCTTCTGCTTGCTGTCGAGGGACTAGCTTACAGGCAAAGTATGTCATGTTTACTTTCCAGCGAGAGAGTTTTTTTCTTTATCGAATGAACTTTTAAGGAATTTTTTTTTGCAATAATATTATTCCGTATGCACACATATGGGAGTTCTCCTTGTATGACATGCCACCAAGTGCTCCAACTACAACCAATCATTTTTATAACAAAATCCGGGAGCATCACTGGAATTCATCTGTCAGTTAAGTCTTGCAATTGAAGAGAGAAGATGGATAGGTACATCATCCTCATCATCGTGGCTGTTGGCTGTATCAAATAAAGTAGCAATATAGTGTATAGTAGCGCGATGAAAAAAAGAATCCCACAAAAGAAAAGGAAACAGCATATTATTAGGGTACAAACAGAGTGAAAGAAAAGTATCAATCCCAAGTCTCCTAAAAAAGCTTTATCCTTACACAGCACTTGTTATATTGGAAAGGAAGACGTATATAGTAGATTGAGGATGGTCGTTTTTTTGGAGATTCCTTTCGTTCTGGAAGAGAAAAAGTAGAAATGTGGCGAGATGAAATCATCCCAATCGAGTCTTCTCCTTTTTCTCTGACTTGCTTACTTATTTACTGTCTTGCTTCTTCCTATTTTGATCTTTTTCCCTTCCAGCCATGGATTCGATTATGATTCAATGAAGCGGCTGTCGCTTGTCGCAGACTATCTCAACACTCGTAGCGCTATATGAAATGCAATGCACTGGGAGTGGGACTGAGTTTCATTGCAAGTGATGAGACTGTACCGCACCATCTCTCTTTTAGTTCTCCCTCGTTTGGCTCGCATTTTTTCCTACTCCACCCGTTTCTTTTTCTGCTCTGTATCGCTGTCAGCAAGACATTTGCCAAATCTTTCAAAAAGACACAAAGGAATTGTAGGAACTGTCGTTGCAACAAGAGCATTGCCAGAGAGGAAAGCAGGAAGCTTATAATATGTATCTAGATGAGAGTCAAGCATCCAAGTAAGAACCGTTGCTTATTCCAATCGTTCGTGCTATATCAACCCAACGTAACAATTTCACCCACATGATCTTAGTTCTTTCCCATCCCAGATGAAAGGAGCGTATGTAAACGTAAACGGTTCCAAGAAAGTGAAAACTAGCAGAGCCACACAATAAGTCTAATCGATATTCGATTCATGTCTACTACGGAAGAAATTTTTCTGGGACTTGTATGTATGTCTTTAAAAAAACCTCATGCATATCTTTATACACACACGTACCTCCTCACTTAATATGAATTGGAGGAGGAATCAAGATATCGCAATGGGCTAAGTTGAAAAGGAGTAAAAAAAAGTGTGGCTCGGTGATAAAAGAGTATTGAAGCAGAGCAGAGCCATGAGTCTAGTTTCATCAGTCGCCAGTTTTTTCCTATGTAGGTAATTCCAAGAAAATGTATGTATGTTCGAACTACACGGTTCTGCAGATCTCCTCAAACCATTAGACTGTACACACCACACACCACTTTCACCGATCTACTTGTTCCGTTACCAACTACTACTACACAGATCTTGAGTCTGATAATATCGCCCACTTTTTTTTGTGTTAGTTTCCAGTTCCAGTCTGAAGGAATCTTGGAAAGGAAAAGGTAGTGGTGAGTGTGTAGTTGTAAGTGAACGAGAGAAAATCCTCTCCATTATTCAACATTCCGATCTTTTTACCCTTTTCCTTCTTCCTCCACTTCACCGCCAGCCTGCATAGTCCTCACATACTCAACAGCACCACTTTGTAATCTTGTCCTGGGAGATCATGGTCTTTCACTCGAAAATAATATGTGAGTGGGTGAGAGCAAGTAGTAAAGTCATGTAATGTACATTCATAATACATTGCGACTATGACGTGCTTCGCTGACTACTATAACGGTGTGCCATGAGCCATACTATAAATATAGGGTTCATCTCTTTCCTTGCGAATCACAAGTAACTTTTTAAGATTCTCACCCACCATAACTTTAGCATATGGATGAAGTGAAAGTCTTTGCCAAGAAAAGGAGTCGGCATATAATATATTTTTTTGAGCACAATGTCTCGATGATCTGGGACGGCCCAAATCAGCACTGGAAGGATTTAGATTGGCCGCATCAAAGAGTTGGCTGATGAATGCAAAAACTGAGAGAGTGACCGGAGTGATGGATGATTCGATTTTAATGTCCTTGCATGACAGATCTCTCTTGGTGACGTGGTTCTGGATCTGGAGCAGAGCAACCAGGGCATAATGAAGTGACATGCAATAAACTTGGGTGATGGGATGCGGTGGAGGAGCTGTATACAAAATACCATTTTACATGAAAGAAGCCCAGTTTTTCTTTAGAGCAGTGCTGGACTGGTGGAGTCTGGTTTTGGGAGACGCGTAGTTCAAATAAAGTAATTTAATAAAGACCTTCGTTCCCAACAGTTTGGTGCACGTCGACGAGTGAGAGCGACGTCATCCAATGATTCGGTTAACGACTCTCAAGGGGTAGAAGATGGAACGTGATGATTTCTGGAAAAGAAGTGGTAATTGCATTAATTACCGATTTCTCAGGCCATTTTCTCCGTTCTGGTTTATTACTAATTGTTGATTTGCTCGTCCCTAGACAGCAATTTTCACTGAAGTTAAATTATTACGTTAAATGATGGGATGTAGCACGCTCTGCTGCGAAACTCTCTCAGTAATCCAGAACGTTTCTAAACCCCTTAAAAGTGAAGTAATTAAATCTTAAGCCCAAAGATATATAAGTAATTGCAGAATGCTATAAAAAGACCATTTTTATCTCTTTTTGAACCTTTCACTTCAAATCGCAAAATTTTTAAGCTTGTCTCAAAAGTAAAAATACTTTTAATTCAAACCAACAGCATGCTCATCCGAAATATAGAAAATCCGTTTATTCCCTACAAGTGCTTCAATGCTAACTTCCATAGCTCGCTGTCTTCTTCATTGAAGAGGGCGATGATAAAGAAGATTCCAGTTTGTGGCGTGTGGTCTTGAACCATCTCGAGTTTCATCGACGAACCAGCCCATTTCCAAATGAAAACAAAAAGGCAGAGCCATAATTTACAGTTTGTGGTCTTATGAGACGCGACGGTTGGGATTTTAGTGTTTCAGATGCCTCCAGCCAGGTAAACTATGGCTCATGAGATCTCACCTGGGAACAATCTGTGAAGCTGCTCACAAAAAAATAATGTTTTATTGTTTTCAGCTCCACATCGTTCGCTCGTAATCAAAACACATCTCTGCTCAACCATTATTCAAGAACACTATGTATTATTCGGGTTAGACTCTTCTTGCAAAAACAAATAGAATGTTATTGTGTGTACATTAAGCTCGCCACACCGATAATTATGTTTCTAGCTTGTGGTTTTGTTGGTTCTGATTAAGCGTAAATGTAACAACTCCCTCGAATTCCGCAAAATGATAATCATGAGAGGATGTTACCAATTAGGAGAATGAACAAAATAATACAGGGTGTGAGAGGGAGAGCCCACCTCAGTTCTTGGAATATTATTTTCTTTTGATTACTTCATGAGCACAAACCATAAGTTCAAAGGTCGGCACGAAATCTCACGAGGGAAACATGTCGACTCTGCCGCAATTTAAAACACTCCATATATTTTCTCATAATAATAATATCTATGAAGGTGCATCTCTCCAATCTTTAGCTCGGTAATAAGCGTCCCCCGAAACTGGTATTGATTGTAAAGCTCAAGCTATATCATATTACCACTTTAACGGTGAAATACACCAGAGTACTTTCATAAACTCCGTAATAATATCAATTTAGGCGTTAGGCAAGGTACGAAAAGCATTTTCACAGTATTGGAAAAATATTGCGGATGACTACATCTATCTACCTTGTGTGAGCATGCCCCAGACCGTAGAATCCTTCCGGATGTGGGCTCACTTGACTCATTCCCTGAGAATCACTTTTCGCTTGGTTTATCGCTTCTCGATTTATAAAAAAATGTGTATATACATCCATCCAGTGTGTGAGATATGCTCGGAGAACCAAAAAAGGTAAGCCAAAACAGCATCCATGGAAGAGGTTAAGCCATGTATTCAACAATTCAGTCTCCTTTTGAATGTTTACGACAGGAGAACCTGGCAAAAGTTAATACCTGCTGGTTGTAAAGAAGCGGTTGGAGTTGGAGCCAGAATTCGTTCCAGGCTTTTTTTTCTGGTATGAGGAAAGAGGGAGAGAAGGATATACATAATGTAATGATAGGATGGAATAAAATCTTCATGCTTTCTGACATGAGAAGGCTTGCAGCTACGCCTTATGGAGCAGCAGCCTTCCTCCCTTTTTCCTTGATCCAACGAAGGTGATCGGGGATTTACAAGACATCATTTTGAATGAGCATTTAGCACATTGTAACATGCCATTTTCCGGGACCGAGAAAAGAATGAATGCTATGATAAAATGAACTCAGCTACACTTCAAAAGAAAGCATTTCTGAATTGTAATATAATGCCACTCTTTTTCCATCCCGACTTTGGTGCATGGTTGATGGTGTTGTAACACTGTTTTTATCAAACGAGTAGGAACAAAATTCTGATGCGTTTCAAAACGGACTAGAACCGGGCTAGTACCCATCCTCGTCGTCTCCACTCCACATGAGCATTTCTTGGCAATGCATTCCGTGGCAGCTTCTTAGGGAAGCAATATACTTATGAAATGGAGAATTGTTTAGTCTGCTGCTACCTCAGGCAAAGCTTAACTTTATATGCGGAGGAAAGTCTCCATATTTTTTATTTTGGCTCGACGCATTTTTCTCGTGTTTGGGGCTTTATATCATTCACTCTGCCCGTTATTGAGAATCTCTTGGAGAGGAAATGAAGAACGGTATTATATTTAGGGAAGCATAAAAATGGAACACATTTCATTTTCTGAAAGCGGACCACAATACGCCGTTCCTTTCAGTGGCAGACTTGACGGTCTTTTAGGACATTATGCATTCATACTTGTTACTACGACTCCTTTGCTTGCAAATTCAGATCGGGCTCCTCTTCCCGGAAAGAATTGAACAAACAAACAAAAGTAGCTGCATGGAACTACAACTTGGGTCGGTTCTCCAGAAAAATTTCATGCATTCTGATTTCTAAACTCTTTTAACAGCATATAATGGTAGATGTGTAGTTCCGCACTATATTTTGTGTCATAACAAGCCCATCCTTTGAAAAATATCATGGGTCACGTACACCAACCACTTCCCATATTATTCAAATTTATATGTGGGTCCGTTGCATACACAACGATCAAAGATGCGTATACCGCTTTCACTTAATTTAAAATGCGACTGGCTTCAAATGAAGTATGCGTTGAGTTTTCCAGCTCTTGCCTTAAATTTTATCCTCCTCCATTTCTATTCCCTGGTTAAGTCATCGTCCTAACTAATTCACAAAATAAGAAGAAACACTGCAGTACAGTTTTCAATCAAGAATAATAAATCAATTTTGTTTCTTTCATCTGTCTGCAATAAAAATGATGGTATCAACCATTTATGAAAAAATAATTTATAAATTCTACAAAAGTTTTGGACATGGATGAACTGAAATAAATAAAGGATTTGCGAGAGAGAAAATATATTAAACAGCCAACATCCCATGAAACTCATTCCTTTTTCTGCATCATCCACATCAACAGATATCTTCATATAATGGCTCAAATTCAAACGAAAGATTATGAAATTCACTATATATTTCTTTACCAATTCATTCGCATACCTTCACAATAATAGTGTGCAATATGCTCGATAATAATCCTTGATGTTGATACGAAGGGAAAGCTGTAAGCACCCAAAACCAGACCGAAATAGAGTAAGCTTCCGTATGGATTCCCATGTCACAAGCTTTACCTTCACAAGAAAGCGATGGAAGTTGCTTTTTCTCGGCCGTTCCCTTGTTTGTTACTTGATGCTGAGACTAAAGATATCGCTGGCGAGGCTTTCTTTACATTTTTCCCAGTCTCCGCTTTGATTCTTACAGTCTTGTGTGTATATATTCTCAACACGTAAGGACTCTGCTATGGGGATCGATACAACTGCTTTGATTTCGCTCGGTGATGGTGGTAGACTGCTCTGGTTAGAGAGGTAGAATGTTGAATAAACGTAGCTAAACTTGTTTCCGTAAAAGTATAGCAACTGTTACAGTTGTCACAAGAAGATGTGATGTTATGTCAAGATGGTTATTATGATCATGACTTGAAATCACGTTCCTATCCTTTTGTATTTACCTGGGAGCCTCTTCATGTGATGTTACATTACTGAAAGGAGTATGAGTATTCAGATTTTATTTTCGAGGATTATCAAAGAAAGTTGCTCCTTGGATGTAAAACTATGAACAAAAATTCCCACCGACATGACAGTGCATATTGCCCACCTTCCCTTTTGCCGTAAAATTAAATAAGAAGGAAATGATGGATAAAAGCACAAGAAGGGTTCTTGCGTAACAAAAACCCGAGGAAAACTTTGCTTTTTATGCTTGGCGGAGCTTGCTCCTTTCTCAGAATCTTCTTACTTCCAGTTTTGATGCTTTCTTGTTCCTTCTCACTGCTCCTTTTTATAAATTGTTCCCATTTCATGGAATTTTAAGAAGACTTGTTCAAACCAGACACAAGTTCAACAGTGATTCTGGGTAGAAATGTTCCCCATTGATGGCCATATAATTTATGGATGTCATTAGGTGAGAGGAGGCAAGAGCTGGGCTGAAATTATTATTGTCAACAGGAAGAAACAAGCAAGGCAATTGAAGGCGCTTCAATAACATTAGCCTCTATCTTTATTACGCCAATGATTACGGGAGAGAACATGCATATGACAATGTCAATGAAATGAATGTGATGATGATGGTTGCCTTTTCTGGCTCTGTGCCCTGTCAAACAGAAGAAGGAAGAAAGGAAATAATGTTTTATTTGCCATCATCATATCTTTGTGTTACGCCATGAGTTTTCACCTCACCTTTCACATTTCCTTCTTTAATTCAAAAGAAAAAGACATTTTCAGGTGGGAGCTCTCAACTTTGTTCGCCCTTGTTAGTGAAACATGGGAGAACTCCGTTTTCACTCAACCCAGAACTTACACTTTTCTAATGAGTCTGTGTGCACAGGATTGCTCAAGAATTTCATTTGCATTTCCAACAGTTTTCTAATTCTCCTTTCCGCTCTTTGAAAAGAATGGGAACCGAGGTTGATCGAGGTTTGTAAAACCAAACTCACTCATTCACTCTTGAGTGAAAGGTAGACTTTTCCAACTTCTCAAATGTACTACTAATCTCAAGTGTGTGAGCAAAGACACTTGGATACTACTTTCTTGAAGGAATCAAGGTAGTAGTTCTTCCACTTTTTTTATTCGTTCTGTCAACCATGTTTCACTGGTAGAAGAGAACATCTCAACTATGAAATCCTTTGATATTCACCGTTCCCCTTGTTTTTTTTTATTATATTGCATTGACATTCCGCTGACTTCCATCATTCTCATATAGCTGCTATCTGGGGCCACGCTTTGTTGACTGAACAAGAGATATTTCACTTTGCCTCAAGACGGAAATAGTGATAAGAAGAGAACGCGCTAGTGGTGGGGCACGGCAGTTTGCATTGTTTAAATGTCAATGTGTCTTGTAATAATAGCAACCTTCTCTATAGAGAGGAGCAAGCGGACATTTTGTAGACCCAATGTATTTCATTTCACTCGCTTTTTTATTGCCTATATCTTATCTCCTTCAATTTCGCTCTTACTTCTTTACTGCCACCACTAAAGGGGGTCTGCCATCCAACATCCAACCTAGTCTGTTGAATGTGAGTTTTATGAAAGTAATGGGAAAGGAGTCGTGGTGACAGGGCAAAAGTCAAATCTGTCTTGCACATTCGTAGTCAGCAAACATGTGGGGGAGCCGCTCAACATATGTATGTATGTACATTCGACAGGGAAAAACAAGTGCCGATATGCATCGGAGCCACTCATCTATATATAAATTGATAAATTTGCATGAGTGTATGAACAGTAGCGGAAAGGTTCTGTGGTATATCCATGGTTCAATGGCTACGAGCTGCTCTGCTTGAGAAGACTTAGCGTCTACTCAACTGTGCAATGTTCCGCAGAATCATGTAAAGGAGTTTCGAGACTCTCGACGGCTGAGGAAGAGTAACGTTTTTTGCATTTTTGCTCTGCACACCCATGAGCCAAACTGTAGTCCCAACATAAATTAGGATTCTTCCTAAAAGACAGCAGAGCCGAGTGGAGTCTAGTTTAGTATAATGTACTTTACATATCACCCAACACGACAAGTCTATGCTAGGCAAATAGACATCCCTGCCAAGGAGAAAAGTTAGAATGAAGGAGAAAAGCTTCCATCTGGATAAAATGAGGTTTCCCAAAAGGAAAGAATGAGCAAACGACACGAATCGGAGGGAAATCATCAAATGTCCTCCTCCGTGTGACATACATATATATATATAAATATGTACATTATAGTCCACAATGTTTCCTCTCCAGCATTACGAGTAAAGAGCAGGAGGCATCAGCCTCACAAACAAACCAAGTCTCTGATAATATTATAAAACCCTACATGTGTACATCACCGTCTCTCCCACTCTTCCACTTTTTGTGTCGACCACTAGGAAAAGGCAAACTGATATTGTCGCAATAAATGAATGCGAGGAGGAGAGAAGCACGCACACACCGCCGGAGAGAGAGATCGAAAAAAAAGTATTGGCATTGGCTCTGATGATAGGATGTATATGGTGACAAGATAGCAAGCTCAAAAAAGGCTCAAGTCACTGAATCTCTATGAGGGTGGTGGCAGCGGTCTCATTATATAACTGGAGAAGAGGAAGGAAGCATCAGGAAAAAAACAACAGCAGGCCATATAATAGCGCTAGTGGTGGCAGTTGTAAAAATAGTGGTGAAAGCAAACATCCGTATAGACGAGAGAGAGTTTGTTGTTGCATCACCATAACCGTTCCTCCTAAAAGCTTGAAATAGGTATGTGTATAATAGAGATGAAGCCGTAGAAGTGAAATGGGCGCACTCAAAATGGCCAAGTACTTTTCCTATTCTTGTTCCGAGATAGGGCGCATATGTGATACGTCCTATCTGGCCAGTGCAGAGAGCTCACAACTCCATGATACTTCCCTTATGGTGTCTCCAACCAAACACACTAAAAAAGAGAAAGGAATTTTCCGTTATATGAGGAGTAAGTGCAAGATTGAAATGTACGGAGGAGGAAAGGACCTTTTTATCACGGCTGAGTAGAAAAATAAGAATGCAGGAATCTGGCCTGATTTTCCTGATATATTCTTCTCCTATGCTTCAATTTTGGATTTGGCTGGAGGCAGGAAAGAGAAAAAAAGTGAAGGAGGAATCCAACGCTTCGGCTGTTTATAAGGTTTTGGTAGGGCAACTTGCCAGACACACACAGCAAGCAGAAAGGCAGGCATGCAGAAGACTGACAAAGCAAAGCAGTGAAGCCTAACCGTGTAAAAACGGTGAAACGGCCGTAAGGAAAGAGGGAGAAAAAAAATGCTGTGATGGGTGAACTGTTTTCCAGAGGAAAACGTATTAGCAACCAAATAGTACACTAGTAAAGAAAGGAAATAAGAGAGAGATAGAGCTGGAAACGCTTTAAACTATGCTATAATAGTGAGAAGGTGGTAGACGCGATGTGAAGTATTTTTGGAAGAAGAAAAGAAAGGAAGCATCACAGAAATATTATACTTCCTCTCTACTCCCAACCAAAAGGTGGAAGTGAAAGGGAAAAAAGCCAAAGCTAGCATTTGTTACTTTGGCTGGGGAGTGAGAAAAGATTTTTTTGGGAACGAGCACACAAAACGAGCTTATTACAACTTTAGAATACAACTATTTTATGTAACTATCAAACTTCATATAGTATGTATGAAGGTTTTGTGAGAAAAAGCACAGTGTTATTACTAAAATCCTGTGAAAAGAGGAGGATGTACGCAATGTTCTTTCGCTCTGTCTGTCGACGGACGGAACGGAAGCCTCTGGGTCTAATTGGAAGGTTGGGACTCATCAAGCCCGGTGAAAACGACCACTTCAACCGACGATTCAACGATTTTTTCCCCTTTTCTCTAAGCTCACATCTCCATCTAAAATCCATCTCGTTGCATTAGCACCATCGCATTAGATGAGCAACCAGAGCAGAAGAGACACACAACAGTAGAGGATGATGCACCGTTTCCATATGTCGTTGCTCCTTTCAAGCAGTCTCCAAGCTGCTATCAAATATGTTGGCAGCTATTAACTCTTCTTATCTCACTTTCATTGATGTACACACAAAAAGGTTTGGGAGCAAGTGAGAAGTCGGATTTTATCTTGCATTCATGGCATGCTAAAATCTGTTAATATTAAAAGGATGTTGGAAAAGCGCACGTAAAATGCATTTCAGTGTGTTTTGAATCCCCCACAATGGCTGCTAGATTGCAGCGTTTTGAAGAGTGGCTTTGGATGCTTCATTCAATTTGTTGAGTTGGTGAATAAATATTATTTGAATATGTACTCAAAGAAAATGTGATGATTTCTGAGATTTATCAAGAACAAGAAGGTCACAATTCCATTCAATGAGTATGCCAATTCACGAAGAAATTCGAGGAATGAGACTTTTATAGTAATAAACAGTTTTCCGATTGTTAACCATCTGAACCTCCATGGACGGAGGGGTTCGACAAGCTACGAAGAATTTTATCGACGCACACGCTACCTACAAGGATGCTGTTGGTTGGTAAAATAGCCATAAAATCTGCTCTTGGTTTTTAGAGATAATATTCCAGAATTTGATGCACATACACCATTCTCGGCCTTTTCCACTGTCATAAAAAATGTCGGAAAAGGAATTCTTGTGTGTGTGTTGCAAAGCACATTGAAACGGGATGGGGCAAAATGCTTAGCATGTGTTGTAGACAGGGCAATGTGGTCTAGAAAACTATCCAAATTACCGTTGTTTCCGAGACAGCTTCATCCTTTATTGGAGGTCGTCACAGTTTATAGCTCCATATTCGGGATGATTCCGAATTGACGCCCATTTCGACATGTGGAGTGTTCCTGACTGTGCTTATTTTCTTTCTGTATCTATCAAAAAAGGCCTTATAATAATAACGGATTACTTGTAAGCATGATAGCATTTTATTTCCCAGTTTTTAGATAAATGAAGTACTGACTTTGAGTATAAAAATTGGTGGTTCACTTTCATCACACAATATAAACAGTTTTGCTGAATTTTTATCGACACATCAACCTTACATAAAACTGATCGCAACGTAATGTAACTTAAGCTGTAACTCCATGGATCAACCAGCCAGTCAATCAATATATTAAGCTAAATATTACTGTACAAATGGATGGGACTGAATTTTTATTTTAACGCAAATATTTGCGACTCTCTTCCCATTGCGACAAATTATTCAAATGAGTTTTTAAACACTTGTTTAGAAGCCATGAATAACTAGAGTTGAATTGGTTCCTATACCCAGAGAACATCAATGGAAAAGTTTTTGTAGGCCGGAATTTATATACATTATTTACATCAAGATGGTAGTTTTAAAGAAAAGAAATATGGTAGAGAAAAAGTAAGGTTGAAAAGGAGACCCGGGCCATGTTTGTTTGATATCAAGATGTGGAAAAGTAATCGTTGAACTGCCAAGTAGCAGAAAATGTATGTAAAATATACAAACACAAGTCTCGTCGTGGTTGGACCAGACTTTCTTGTGATGTGAACGAGCGCTCACTCGTGCAGTTAAAAAAAAGAAAGTTGTGGCAGCAGCTGCTCAGTGCAGGGCTCTCTACAAAAAAATACATTGGTTTACTTACTTTCCTTTCCGCTCTCGCTGTTTCTTCGTCCGTAGAAGTTGGTTGGTTTGGTAGCATCTCCACCTGTTGAATTGTTAGTTCCATTTCTTTGATCCCCCAAACTACCATACAGACATTTTTATATGCCTAATATGGAAGAATATCAAATTGTGCTCCAGTCGAGCTCCAACATGGGAAAAGTAACAAAATGAGAGAGGCTGATGTTAGAAGCTCTGATGGAGAAAAAGTTTTCTTTTTAAGGAGCAAACGCGTGGGATGAATACATTCTGGAGAAAGTTGTACTGACGGTTTGTTTATGTGCTTTTATGCTGGGATATACTGCCTATATTGTTTAGGAATTTCGCGTGTAATAAAAACAAGTCGGAAAGATATCTTTTAGAATTAGTCCCAGGCTCCCATCTGTGGTAATCCATATTGCCCATTGAAGCTGTATGGTAAGTGATTGATGACTAAATTTTGTAGCACTTGTTTTCACTCCAAAAACTATCTGAGATGGGTCGCTTTCACATGAAATTTTGTAGGACTTGGTTTGATCGATTATTATTGTATGAGATAAGTAATAGGAAACGAATATAATTCTTTAACATTTGGAGTAAATGGATGTCGACTTGGGTAAATAGGAATCGTGCATCCCAGGACATTCCGAGAATCAAACGAGCATAAATAAAATATCCCATAGTTAGTGCTGTTCCAGGAATACCTTTTGCTTTCACTTTGAGTTTTCAGTGGGTTGAGAAAAAGAAAATAGCGACAGCAACGCTACGGTGAAGGCGGCTGGCGTTGGTGGAAAAGGGAAGGCTGAAAAGATGTACTTTGTATAAAATGCCATCTGCGGCTCCATGTTTAACTGGGAGCAGAGCGAACAGAGATTCGTAGTGGGTTGGAGGAGTAGACGGCGTCGGAAGAAGATGGCTCTGCAGTTCTCAAAACGGTCGAACGCTGCTTTCAAACTGAATGCATGAACTTTTACGCTGGCTTGCTTAGGAGCTGTATGTAATGCTGGATAACTAATAAATTTTCATGTTTTTTTGTAGGATGGATCATCATTGGAAAAATCTGTCTACAAAAGGGTCGCCGTGGTGGAGTTTTTCTTTGACATCATTTACACAGTTCATGTTGAAACAGAGGCTAAAAATGGAAAACACGCTGGTCAGAAGAGGACTTACAGAGCGGTAAGTAAAATGAGTAAAAAAGAAACAAATATACACTTTTGTTAGCATAGGCAGTAATCAGATACGATGAAGATAGCTGCTGTCATGTTTTACAATTTGATTGAAATGAATGTTACTCATCATCAAGTCTATACAATACAATTCATGGATTTTCCCTTTACAAACGAGTTTTTTTAGATAATGATATTTATTCAGCTGTTTCCCTTGGTTGTTTTAGATCACAGAAAAATATGCATTTTTGCCACGTGAAGCCGTAACCAAATTTCTTCTGCAATGCATGGAGTGTCAAAAGCGTGGAAGTCCTGGTGGAGATAATGGAAGCAAAGTTGTTGCAGTTGACAGTTCAACTCCTTCACCGGATAGTAGTGGCACTACATTTCTCACTTCTACTCAGCACCATCAAGTAGGAACTTCAGTTACGCTATTATCATCTTCATCAACCATTACCGCATCAGCATCCGCAACTACGAGCACACCAGAAACTTCCCCGTCAGCAGCATTAGCTGTACCAGCAGCTTCATCAACTTCATCTTCCTCCTCATCCTCATCGTCTTGCTCCTCATCAGCAAGAGTTTGGAAGAATGGGAGCAGCCGAAATTCTAACAACACTTCAATTTCAGAACGCCACAATAACAGTGACAAGAGTCCTCCACCATTTGATATTAATTTCAGTCTTCCCTTCACCACGACGTACTTGAGACAGCAAGAACAACAGCAGAAACAACAGCTACAACAAATGAGGCTACGAAATGGATTTAAGGAAGATCAAGATGATGATGAGGTAAGTTGAGCTCACTTCAAATCCCTCATTTTGTCTTGCTTTTCACTACTCGCGCTTTCACCCAACTTTCATCTACTGTTTCAAAGCAGTAGCGTGGAGCTATATTAGCTGTATACCTTGTAAACTGGGGCTCACTTTATATAACATTGCCTATTGTCGCCATCAAGTGCCTTTGTACGTTGTGCATTCAGCAAATAAACTCCACTCCACCAAATTAACGTCGTCATTGCATTTATTCATTTCATATTTTTACGCAAATGCATTTCCTTTGGGAAATATTTAATTTTTTACTTGAAATTGAAAAATCGTTCATTCAGATTTGTAAATGGTGAAATTTTAAAGCGGTTGATGGTTGCACACCCTTTTCACTCTCAGCTCGACGAAGGTAAGCATAAACTTGAGCAACTTCCGACCAGATTAGCAACAACAGAAGAAGGCCCTGCTTCCTTTCTTTCACAATAGAGTTGGATAGCATGCGTGCACACGCTCTTAGCTTCGTATTTTATTCTTGTCAGCCAACCCACTTGTTTTAGTGCTTTCGCTCGCTGTTCTAAATGGGATGAGCAGAATGAAGGGAAAGTAAAATGGTACGAAACGTGTTACGGTAAGCTTGCTGTATAATTTAGCGGAGAATTTCCTTGTTGTTGATTCAAGTTGGATACTTCCGTCTTTCCTCTCCCTAAAAACGGAGAGTCTCATATCATCAGAAGAGAGCGTATAAACAAAAAGTATAGAATTTTCTCCGAGGCAGAGGTACAAATTCTGAGAAGCGTGTAGTAATACTACAGCAGGATGGAGGAAGAGAAAGATTATTCATGGAAGTGTTTGTAGACACACGCTGGGAGAGGCATGGACTCTGTGTATCGTGTTCCAACATAAAAAGCAACTACAATGAAGCAGGAATTACATATTAGATGTGGTCGAATATTCCTCCACGGTGGGGTGAACTATGCACCTACACACTTAATGACATACCTTATCTGAATCCACTCGCCGTATGGTGAATGATAGTAAGGATATTCTAGTCTCATGTACAATCGTTCTGGAAAGGAAAGTCAGCCCACTGATACTCCAACGAGATGACGGACTATTATTCCAGGCCGCTCACAGAAAAACCTAATGGAGAAAGGGCTGTTGGGTGTAACTGCGAATTTACTTGTGTGCATTTGTGCTCTCCATGCTAAGAATGATTATTGTAGCTTGTGTGGAAAAAAAGATAATAAGTCAATGTTCGGCTGGGACAGGCGACATTCATCTATGTGAAAGGACAACTCCTACCTACACCATGATACCACAGCCACTTTATTTAATTGCAAATGATCGTTCTTTTGGTCCTTTTTTTGTATCTCAACACCACATCGACTCAACCTAATCTTTGCTACCTCCTCAACCTCCACTCGTTTCCATATTTCCGGTAAGTTATGGATGAGGGGAAGAACTAACCGGTTTTTATATTGAGACTTATTCATATTCCACGCAAAAGAGTCAGTTCGTAATTTTAGGAACGGAATATTTTTAACCGAACGCATACTTATAAATAGATTCTCTTGTGGTTTTCCGTAAACATCATCTTCTAATCCTCTCACTTTTTGTTTTGACTAAAAAGGTACACCTTTGAGGATCGGGCGGGGGTTAGATGTGATAACTGCGCAGTTTTACTACTAGATATGCACATCACACTTTACCTCATTTCAATGTATCCTACTCGTGTCAAACACAGCGAAAACAAGCTGACATTGCGTGGGGCAAAATGAATGAAAAGAAATCATGAATGATACCATGAATTGTTGGTGGCTGGTAAATGTATGGTTTTTAAAACTTCCATTTCAAAAATATTTGTGCCAAGTCGTGAGCATTTTTCTCCAACTCCATCGGGATTTTAGAAGTACGATTGAGTATATCGATAACTTATAAGAGTGCTGCTTATAGTAAGCAATATTATAGAGCATCTGGAAATGTAAAAGTTCTCCTGCTGCAAGGGAATGCGATGGTGAGGGCAAACAACGGAAGTGAAAGAACCCCAAGATTATTAGGGGAACAAGATTGATTCGATACTTTGGTTGCTTTTTAGGGGGGCTGTCTTTGTACTCCAACAAAGTCAGGAGCGGAAAAATTTAACGTACAATATTTTTTCCCAAGCATTATCACACATCTAGTTTTCCTGCGAACTCTATATGTTTGACCATTTTCGGATTTAGTTTCTCACAGACGCACCTTTGCCAGAGGTAGCAATCAAAAGCAAAAAGTAACCCGATGAAGCCGAGCTTAAAGAGCCAGCGTGACACTCCTCTCTTGCTATTTTTCACTTATATTTTGCTTTCACAAAGTAGTTGATGAGCGGGAGCGAGAGCTCATGTTGCTAGCAACGGTAATAATGACTTGGCCAGTCGACGTTACACATTTTACCATTCTTTTCACCGTCATTGGACTCACCATCGCCGCACACATACTACAGAGCTTCCATCATTACCTCATGCCATGTTTCTCTCATCGTAAAACGTGTAGGAGCTGCTATACACAGGAATCTATATATGCTAAGAAGATATCGGCACAAGAACACACCTACAATAAAAAAAAGAACAGCGCGTGGAGCTCAAAGGAGTGTTTCAAATGTCGAAAGAAGAGCATCTAACTAGGCGTCGTCAACAGCGACTAACAACATATGAGCCTTTTATGAAAATCCTAGCGACCGTGAGTAAAACGAGTAAAGCCTTCCATCCTTTTGTAGAGTGGTGTGTGTGCATATGTACGTACTAGCATCATCATCATCATATTCCATGTGTCTATGGGGGGAAAGCCAAGGACATGTTTTTTATCTTGTAGCATAATAGTGTGATTCATGTTTTTATGCCTCTATGATATGTATATATGTTATGATGCTTTCCTCTTCACATTTTTTGAGGGGAGCTTCCACGGCTCTTGGATGATGAAAGAGGAGAGCATATAAAATGGTACAAGAAGGTCTGATTCCGTCCAAAGATAAAAGGAGAGAGTGAAAAGAGAATAGAATACTTTGCTATTTCGACTTCCTCCATTGGAGTGTACGCCGGGCTTCTCCTCCATATCTGCTGAATATTATAAACACTATTTTGCCACACGAATATTATAGGAATGGATGAACGAGCGGCACGCAAAAGGACCATATTATACATTATTTGCTGAAGGAAAGGAGTTTGATATGTGCGAGGCTTTCTCCAAAGTGCCATTGCTTTATAGCATCCAGCTGGAGCCGTGTAGGCATTTATTTTTGATACTTGCTTTTGCCTTCCAGCTAGATGCTCCTAGTTGCAAAACCTCCTCTCTTTCTGTACACGGAACGGAGTCACCAGTGGCAATGGGAGAGTTTGTAGTTGTAATAATAATGCTCGAAAAAGAAAGCTCGTACTGGAGTATTGGTGCTGTGAGTGGCGCTATCACTGATTTCTTTTTTCTCTTTCCCAGATAGAACTCCCGCAGTCAAACTCATATTTACTAGAAAGTATAAAGAAAACAAGTGGAAGGATGATGCACGCGTGAAATGTACGTACGTAAATACATTCAACCATGCATATATAAAAGGAAAGGTTTTCTTGCCTTAATATAAGAATGGGAACTGCTCCTCTCTCTCTCCCGCTGCTGTTGTTGCTGAGTATGTGAGCTGCTCAGTATTTGATCATGATGATGATGGAAACTCCCACTTCACTTTCATTTCCCTGTTCTTCCTCATCTCCTTGGTGGCAGACAGGGAGGCAAACAAGCAAGAGTAATATGTACAGCCCTTCCTATTTCCACATTCACATGCCGCAGTACACATATCGGAGTTCAAGTTGCGAGAAAGATGAAATAAAATGAAATGAGATGAAGTGAGACTCGACTCACCCATTTCAGGAGCGTGAGGGATACGAGAGATATTATAGACAAGGAAAAAAGAGAGTTGCCAGTTAGTTGTGTGCTCCCATATTTTTGCCTGGGTTTGGTGGCACTCATGCAACGTGTATTGTGTGCATGGAGAGATAATAAGAGGAGCCCTACTTCCTCTTTTCTCTCTACACTTTTGTTTCCTATTCTCTGTTGGAAAATGCTGGGCTCTCTTTGACGTTTTTGTGGGCGAGAGAAAGAGAGCGAAAGAATAAGAGACAGGGAGAGAGAGATGGAACAACTAGAGAATACTTGGTTGATTACTCCGTCTTCTATAATGCCTGCGAGATTTTCCCTTATATTCTCAAGTCGGCAGAGGTACATGCGTGGAGTAGCTAAGGAACTGCCAAGAATCGTCTGAATTGAGTAGTTCATTGTGTTGTCCCTCTCTCACCGTCTCTACTCCGTCGTGTTCTTTTCCATGAAAGAGCTGTAACGTGATAGATGATGACCTGAAACTGTTTCTCGTTCATTATATGGCGAAGGTGAAGTTTCACCGAAACTGATGTATTGGCCATTTCAGTTTTATCAACCGTGGTGCTGGTGGTAGTCCAGTGAGTCATTTTATTTCAATACACTAGAAGCAATCTCAGAATTTTTCTAGTTTGTGTCCCACATCGCAACATCTTTGCCACGGGCTACTGCATTTTTTTCCCTCTCGGGTGAGACGAATTACAATCTTTCGTTTTTATTCCAAGAATGAAATCCTAATTTGACAAGAACCAGCTGGCCGAAAATTTCTCTGATTCAGGTTGAGATTACTGAAGGGAAATGAATTTGAACTATATTTCGATACACGGAGCTTAGTCAAACGAGTTAGTATGTTTATATAGCAAAATGAAGGGAATGAGTAAACATTGGGCAACAACTGAACTGGTGAAAGACAAGAGAGCGAAGCGACGAATGGCTAACCCCGGACCCAGATAAGAAAGACATACGACTTAAACTTGCGTCAACTTTTGGTTGGCTGGGGTGAGTGATGACAAGAGGAAGAAATATGAAGCTGATATTGAAAGGACTTCCAGTTAATTGTGGACAGAAAGGGGGACATATAACTAAACTTGACGGATAAATGGCTACGTATGCTATTTTATGTACTTCACTAATTTTTGTATGAAACCACGGGATTAGTTTAGTAGCTCCTTTTTCATCCATCCAGTTGTTGGGCACAGATCTTCAGAAAACATTTCAGTTTTCAGCTATGTGAGCATTGATAGCTCTTTTTCCATTAAAATTGAGTGCCTCAATCCGACATTTGAATAAAGCACGTTACGGTTTCGAAAAACCATATGGTGTCAACTTCCTCAATGTCAAAAATGCGTTTGAATTGTTCATTTACGTTAGCGATTTTCTTTTCAGTGACTCAATGTGAAAATTGAGTTGCCTTTGCTTTGTCTACCATTTCAAAAATGATTATCATAATGAATAAATTGATACTGAAAGCATTCTGTGACAGAGCAAGTGCAAATATTCTGAATCGA
The DNA here is from genome assembly GCA_001718145.1 of Orchesella cincta. Lineage (NCBI taxonomy): Eukaryota > Metazoa > Arthropoda > Collembola > Entomobryomorpha > Orchesellidae > Orchesella > Orchesella cincta. The sequence goes on along the minus strand of LJIJ01000069.1, from coordinate 197,542 downwards.
TTTCATAGTATTATTTCCAGTTAAATTTAGTTTGGGATACAACCAAGGATGATTTTGAGTTTGAGTGTCATTTTTATTCTTCCACCGAGAAAGCAGAGTTATCAGCAAATGTATGCACATATATTTATGGTCGATTTGGTCTTGTTGACAAGGGTCGAGCACGGAGTGCTAGCTATATAGCCCTTTTCACTTCCAGCAAGTGCGGAAGTGACATTCGTGACAAGTATGCATGGTTATGATGATGATGCCATGCTTTTTATTCCGCAGCTTTAGCTAAGTTTATATAGGAATGGGTGAACGGGAGAGTGAGGTTCCGTGGCTGAGGTCCGAAGCCGACTTATGTATATGTATGCAGGCATGCGCATATAAAGAACAGGCATAGGCATACAAGAACAGGCATCAGGCATAGGCATACAAGAACAGCATAGGCATACAAGAAAAGGCATAGGCATACAAGAACAGGCATCAGGCATACAAGAACGGCATAGGCAATATAAGTACAGGCATAGGCATACAAGAACAGGCATTAGGCATTATAAGTACAGGCATAAATAAGGTAATTAGGGAAGCATTAAGGGTTTAAGGTAATTAGGGAATAGTTAAGGAAGTTTAAGGTAATTAGGGAATAGTTAAGGAAGTTTAAGGTAATTAGGGAATAGTTAAGGAAGTTTAAGGTAATTAGGGAATAGTTAAGGAAGTTTAAGGTAATTAGGGAATAGTTAAGGAAGTTTAAGGTAATTAGGGAATAGTTAAGGAAGTTTAAGGTAATTAGGGAATAGTTAAGGAAGTTTAAGGTAATTAGGGAATAGTTAAAGAAGTTTAAGGGTTTAGGGAATAGTTAACTTTTAAGGTAATTAGCATAGGTTTTCAGTTTAGCATAGAACCGCTTTCGATTTAGCTATTTCAGTTTTCCTTTAAACTTCTAAAGATAAAGGACTGCGTCTTCCCTACATTTTACAAGAATTTATATCTTTTTATTTATGCTTACACACTTCAAATAAAAACTAATGTTGCCTTTTGAGTGTACTACTGACTGTTGTGTATACAAACACGGCTCATCTTTTGAAGAAGCAGTTAATTTGCCACCCTGCTGATCCTTCTCGGGCTACTTTGCTCATTCATGATATTATTACGAAGATGATCATGATGATGACTCTCAGAGTCTGCCGGCCTCAGCGCATGGTCAGCTTTAAAGTGAATTCGCTTGGCTGACCCAGAAAAAAGTTACAAGCATTATGTATTATTTGAAAGAAGATTTTTGTTTAAACGAAGGCACATTGGAAGGCACGACAAGTTGAATGGAATGGGAGACACGACGACGACTCTATATTTTTGCTTACAAACCTGACTAACTAAGAGGAAAAAACCGGCTTGTTTGTATTTTATTTTGCAAAGCCATATTGAACCTTTTTGAGTGAGTGGAGAAGCCTCTCATTACTGTTTGACCCCCTTCATGCTCCATCATCATTTTTGACGGTTATTACCCACCATCCTAATATATTTACTCAAGATAGAGTAGCGCAGAGTCAAGTCATGACATGAACATGACCATCTTTCTCGTAAGGTTATGGGATACATGGAGGACATAGCAAGTCCAACTTTGTATGCCTCTTCTTTCTGTCAGTTTACCAAATAGTTGCAAACAATCAAACAACTCCAAACCAACGAGGAAATAGATGACTGACTGACCAACTAAAATAAAATCGCGTTGCTGATATTTGCTGACGACAACGACCGACAAATGTATACATTTAAAATGTAGTCTTGGCCACACAATAATGATGGAAAAAGATGGAGTTATGTGCATGGAGTGCAATACTGCACCATGGCTTTCTTGCGAATACCGACAACTATCATCACAGAGACATTAATGAAACCTCATGGGGTTATATTACTTATGCAGTGTTTAAATACGGATTCTACTCTACTCCGAATTCAAACTTAAATATTTTGTAACTAAATACGAACAGGTTTTCTCGTTTGAATGCATGAAACCAAGTACAAAAAGGAAACGGAAACGTTAGCATTTTCTTTCTTGTCTTCTTGGAAGCCTACACGGAATGCCGAATGCACGTTAAAATTGCCATAATTAGCAGGGATAAAGTTGCCACAAAATATGATTATATGTATTAATGTAGTAGTGTACCATCAAACAAGAAAAAAGAAGTCGTGATTTGAACAGATTCAGGATTGTTCTAGTTGGCTACTCCAACTCTGACGAAAAGTAAAGATGGGACTATTGAGCCACAGTGAAGGATAACATTATCAATGTAATTTCGGTATTTTTCGGTAGAATTGAACGTAAAATGTATTGTAAACTGCAACAGCTACGTAACGAACAAAAAACGCGCATGAATTATAACAACTTTGTTGTCTACTTTTTTCACTTGGCCGCTGCTCGCTCCCATTCACAACCTGCGTACCTATTAATTTAATCCTTTTTATGTAGTCCAGTCAGACACAAGAATTTTGTGTAAGTAGTGGGCTAGAAGGTGAAGATGATGAGGATGATTATGTCGAAAAAAGTGAGTCCATTACAACATCAATGCAAACAGTAATAATTGTGCACTTCCGTGGAAATGAGTAATGAAAAGAAGCTGGGTGATTTCATCAGTATTCCTCAGGTTAGGTAGGAGCTGTGAGGTGCATCAAATCAACAAGAGGCGAGGTGAGATTTGTTTGCATGTGCTGCGTTGATTGATGTGTGATGCAAAAAAAATCATGCATTGGATTGTGATGTACTGACTCATCCTATCATCCTCATCGTGGTGAGGATGCGTGAATTGAAGTAATATTAATGTTCCCTCACGTACGCCGCATGCGAAAAGTGGTTGAGGTTGGTGACTCAATTCATAGGAAATCATGACTTCAAATTTTGTGTGATTGTTGGAAAAACGATGAATCGTTTTGATCCCTAGGTCAATATAATTTGCATGCTTCTATACTCATTCAAATTTCTAAACAAACTCAGGCCTATCCCATCATCAGAAGAGAGCTACGAAAGCGTGAGGAGATTTATTGGTTGTGACCCTTCACGTGTGTGTCTCTTTATATTGAAAGCATGTTCTAATTTGTAATCAAAGTTGGAAGATGACAACATTTATCATCAACAACATCATTTTTTGTGACCTGCACATTTTGAATGTAAATTACTCAATTAGCAACTCTGTTGTTATATACTCGTATCCCTAAATATGACATTATGGCCACCTTCATCATTTTTCTCGTCCAAGAGAAAGTTTACAAAATATGCAGCTATTTACTCTAAATTATGACATGTTTCAGGAAAAAATTAGCTAATAATGTGTAGAAAATGTAGAGTCAACATTGCTTTACTAACTTACTTATTGGCCAATTTTCAACTACATTTATACATTATCGACATTTGAGTCACGACCACGACGACAAGAGAAACAAAGTTCCAAATCAGAGCAGAAAAAAATTTAGCTCACGATTTCTCATTAATTTCTTGACCTTTTTTCACGTTCCTTCCTCGAGTACTTAATTTATTATGGGAATTTAATAACAAAATTCCGAAACGAAGATAAAAAAATCCACGTCTTGATTCAAATTAAACGAGCACTCCAATTCAACCAGAGCGAGACTGAGATATTTTCAAAGGAAATAATTTGGATCATGCGTTCTTCGTTACGAGTATGCCTTCGTAAAAAAAGTGTCAACACAAAAGTAATGTACATAAATACTTGGCTCAAAGGGAAAAAGTCGTGCTCATTTATTATAGCGAAGCATAGCCTAATGGAGAGTAAGCCAATTTTTTTGATGATCCCATCACATCACCATCATATCAGGAAAATAATAATAATAATGTACCAAAGAAGTCAATTTTTTGATGTCATGAAAAACATTTTAGTTTTCCGCTCCAAGACATAACGTTTTATTGACAGACAACGTTTCTTCTCACTAAATTAAAATATTAGGAAATGTACGGCTGATGTTGACGCAATAGAATGGTTATGGTAACCCACACGTAGTGTAGTTTATTCTATTTACTCAAAGTTTTACGGCAAAATACTTTTACAACAGTCCGTCCTTGTTCCGCCCAGAATTCACTTTCACTAAAGCAATGATGATGATGATATTGCATATGAAAAATGGGTGTACGTTTATGCACACCTACTAAACAGCTTACACCAGCTAAGTTTTTCGTAAAGCGCAGTACATTTTCGAACACAAAGCAAAAAGATTTTTTGTAGCATAAAATAGGAAAAAAGTCTAAAAATTGTTTCTTTTACCCGACCAGCACAAAAGAGAATGTGTAGTAGCAGTAGCACATGCATGCCATGACTTCAAACACAGTTTCCCCCATGATTTCAATTCCTGTTCCATCCATTCATGAATGAATGATATATTGTCACCATTATACACAATTTTTTTATTTTCATGTTTGACTGCTACTTGCACAACCGCACCACGCCACACGAAACCACAGCCGGTATCATAACAGTTGAATAGAAAGAAAGCATCTATATATCTGAAACATTTAATGTATGTGTGCTCTATTACATTTACATAATCCCAACCATTCCTACCCGATGCGTATAGGGAGAAAGAGAAAATCCGTAGTGCAAAAAAAATGCCATGAAAAATAGTAGCAGTTCACAGATTTTTAAATGAAAAATCGCAATTTCTCACAGTATCATTGCAGTCAAAAATCCTGGTGGGTACATAGTTATGTGTGTGGAGAACATCTATCATGCATTGTATCGCATCACATTGCACAATCTCCATAATCCACATATCTCCTTTGTTACCACTGCTACATCTCAAAACTGAAATAGTAGCACGTAAAATCCAAAAGACTCCAACCAGCATGGGATGTGAAACTGATTCCAGGATTCATAGAGAAATTAAAGCCATCCAAATGCAGCTTGAAATGGGAATCATGTTGGAGCATTGGGACACATATTATCTATTTTATATTCATTACATATGCACCAAATTTATATTATTCTGTATAAAATTGCACTTTACTCTGCTCTTCTTCCCTTTTAGACTTTTGTTCCGAGTAAAAGTAAGAAATATTCAGCAATTTTTAAAGTATAAAATTGTGTGGTTGTGACAACTCAACTTTGCAAAGTGAATTACGGCTTGTGGCTGGATTTTATAAAAATGATTTAATATTTCCACTCCATTCCATCCATCGTCATAGCAGCTAGGTAGTCACAAAAGCGATTGATTGACACAAGAGTGAAGCGCCATCAATCAATAATACACAGTGACAACTACTCCTCTTGCTTACAAACCTATATGCATGGGTGGAAGGGAGAAAGACATCATAAGTAGTCTATTTGAAGCAAGAGATATGGAGAGAACGGAAAAGATGCTACGGATTATCAAGCTCTTCCATCAAACCTACTTAGTTAGCTTCCTCGGTGTATCGTTGCGAAAAGTTGCATGTTCGAAATGAAATGAATGAATGGAATGGATGATGGCAAAGTGAAAAGTTGTCTTTTTCCTCGCTTCGCCTTCCTCCATCCAGTTGCACAGGAGGAGAAGAGAGCAGAGGAAAAAACCCACTTTTAAAGTGAAGTGCAACGAAAAGTAATACCTGAAGTAGATGAAGTTGTAGCTAAGTATTGGCATGTACTCTTCTGTCTGCTACGACATATTAGACGGAGTGAGAGAGGGAGGGAGGCAAGAGAAAGAAGTGTCTCTTGATGACACAACGACAAGACAAGTCACTTTCGAGATGTTTACTTATTTTCCCAGTAGCATCATACCACACAAAAACCAAGCGACACGCCAACCCATCAACACCATTATCATCTTTCCACTCTACACTCCAAACCCCATGCAAACGTGGAGACTTTACACCATTACCTGGAGAAAGATGGATTTACACTGCAAAAATGGAGAGTGAGCGAAAGAGAATGAAAATGGATGGAAAATGGAAGAGAAATTTAGAGCTGGGTGATACATACCTAGAAAGTGATGGGATGAGATGGATGTGATATGATGACAATATTATATTAGCGAGTACTACTTGCTATTAATGGTCTTGTCCTAGAGAAAAAAACCATCATCATCATCACCACCACAAAAAGTGGTGTTGCCTTGCCTATTGCCTAAACATCCGCCTAAATTCTGCCTCAAACTCTACTCCCATTCCCTGACTCTCGCTTTTATTGTAAAGCGTCTTCACCCGTGGCCCTAATACTGTACAAGCTTACTGATCCACCCCCGAAAAGATAACACTCGAGCTAAAAGTTGAAGGAGAAAGCGAGGCTGATGAGCAGCAGAAAAAGGAGAACAGCGAGTTTTTCCTATAAAAATATTATTTTTTCCGTTCCTCTTTCCAAAAAAGAAAGGAGGAGAGAGAAAACAAGCTGAAGATGGCCATGTCAACGTTTCATTTAAACAAGAGATAAAAGTGCAGTCAAAATTTGGTCCAGTTTGTTTTTAATCATGTGTGATTCTGATTTAATTTACGTTACAAGAAATTCCACCCACACTTATTATTTTATGTCTACTGAACAGTCACCAACTTTGAGTCATTTTTATCTTTTCCATCACCAATTCTTGTGAATTCACTATTTGCATTTAGTCTACAAAGAAAAGGTTAATTGAAATAGAATCGAAAAGATTTCATGCAAGTGACAACTGATGTCTCATCATTTAGGAATGGAATTTTTTATGCAAATATCCAATGATACATTTTCACATGTACCTTCATAAACTTTAGTTTGAGAAATTGACTCCATTGTTGTCAATTGTCACGTCATAAAGTTTCTACCCATATTTATAGCTATTGTGTTGCCATCATTTGGATAAAAGTACCTCGATCTCGTTCAGCATAAATGGCAACGAATGAAGCAGCTCTAAGCACTAAATATGCAAAGCAGCATTGGAAATAAATAGAAACTTGTGACTCACGTTGTAGATAATGTATTTCTCCGCGTCCTCCTCTCTCGTCCCAGGTGCGTAGACGGGACAAATGATGTTAACTTGATCATACGGTAGATTATCCTTATTCACATCAATAATGTGATCAGTATTGTCTATTCGGAATCTGTAAGAAAAAGAAACAAAAAATATATATAGTAATCAGACCATTAATTCATTAGTAATAATCCATTTTGATAAGTTAAACCCGTCATGATTTTTCATGATCCATTAAAAACGCGTCCATCCCATTATAATATCCAAAAATGAAATGAGAGCAATAATAATGAATCATTTTCTAATAATAGTAGTAATCTCGAACCATCATCGGATGGTACTTCTCCACCTCCTTGTCATTTTCAAGAAACAATATAATACTCATGATATCATTCCATTATGCATTGCCATTTCAAAAATGAACCTGAAACCCATCCTCTTTTTCTTTGAGATCGGCACTGCTGCCATGCATTCCTTGCACTTTGTTTGATTTACTAAAGGTTTTCCGTGTAAGGAGGAATGATGACGGAAAAAATGTGACAAAGTCGTGATGCTAGATTGCTGCTGACAACAAGTACATGCAGCACATGAGAACAAGATGATAAACAACAATGGGTCAAGTCAACTCATTTGAAAAAGAGATACTTTGGTTAATACCAATACCAAATAAATTCCAATCATCATCATCATCATCATCATTTGTGACATGACATGGCTCAATACTAGAAATGTGAACACGGCAGGCGGGTAATGCTGACTGATGATCATCATCATAGTCATCATGATCCGCTTGCATACAAACGTATCGTGTTCAATTTATTATGGTAGAAAGCAGGTTATATATGGTTTACTACAAAAATATAAATGTCTAGAATGATGATGATGATGATGACTAAACCAACAGTGTGTTATATGATAGCGAAGTTTTCAAAATGATCATGCCGGTTTGACATTTGAATCGGAACGGAATGCAATATCTAAGACTGGAGCTACCAGTTTGACACACCATTTTTCCAAGAGGGCACACGTTTTTTTGACCAATTCTTAAAATAGCGGGGGTGGTTTCGTCAGGGTGGATTGTAAGTTATTGTAGAGTCGTGTCATCCCAGTCACCTTGAGTCCATGTCATAAATGTCAGCGTGCATGGATGGCTGACTCAAGTAGCAAAAACGTGGCTTGTCACCATCATCAAGTTCTATGCTCATTCTGTGATCACTTTCAGAGAACAGGAATTATGAATATGAGTTTTGAAATTGATTACGACAAAGATGACAATGATGATGATGGTGAATGATTAAATGACAAGTGGACAGAGTATAATCAAAGAATGACGACGCGCATTATATTCATTTCATTACGAGCACGATGACATTCCTTCCTCTTCTCTAAGAGCTTCTTTAGAGATGTCAATGTCACATTAAGAAAACGTTGTGCATCCCCTTTTGAGATATAAATACAAATTATTATGTTCTATAGCTGATGGTTGAGCATTCTTATGAAAATATGTTTCAAGCAGAATAATACACTTGTGATGGATGAGTTAGTCGCATGGAGTTCATGAAATTATGTCAAGTCGTATGACAATTAAATCGCTGAACTATGACAGGTCACCAACAAAATAAGTTGGATCAATGAAAATGAGTGAAACGAAAACGGTTTTTCCTTCCCATCCTTAGCTTTAAAAAAAGTTCCAGCGAATTACAAGCGTTCCTAATTCCAATTGGTACAGAGGGTAAAATGGAGTTCTGAGAAAAAACCTATGTATGTATGTATGAAGTAAAAAGAAGTGAACTACAATGTTATACGGTTTTCTTGTTGTCAGTAGATGTGGAGAATGGATTTATTTTTTATGGCCAAATCCATTAGACGAAGCAGGAGAACAGCAGCAGCAGCGTGAGAGCCTTCAAGGGATTTTTGCAAACTTGTTTAATCCCTACATAATAAACGTCCGTCCGTGGACAGGTAGGCTTGTACTAAAAGGCAGAGTGCACAACAATGTTAACCCTACCCAACCATATGCTTACTAGCTTCGTGTAACATAGCATCATATATTGTTCGGATAGTGTTGTGTTATTAGAAAGAGAGCGAGAGAGAAGTGAGAGTCGACGACGGACGACCAAACCACACGACGACAGGCAAGTATTTGGGCTCTTCTCTCCTTTTTCCTTGATTTAATCTTTTATCGCCTTTATCATGTTGTTATTATGCAACACAATTTTCATATACGGATTACCTTCATTCATTTAATATGCTTACAAATCTGCAAAATGTTTTTTCTATAAAAAGTATGTGGAAAAAGAAGAAGAGATGATGCATACACATATGACGAGCCTTGAAGACATAATATATCTATTTTCCCCTGCCATCCTATCATTTTTTCGTTACGCCCCGACATTCAAGTGCCTCCTTCCTCCACATATTATGCAGATATTATTTTCCTTGAGGACACAACGAGCAGCAGAAGAAGAAGAATCAACTTTTTGGAAAAAATGTACAGCAGATGGAGAGATGGATGAAAGATGATATGGATGAAGTTGGCGTATTTTCGCTTTATGGTTTGAAAATATGTGCAGAAATCCGAATAATAATAATAACAATAAGTAATAATAATCAAGCTAAAAGTAATAACAAACTAAGTAACATAAACTATAAGGATTTTTCTTCCAAGAAAATGAAGCAAGACCCGCCTCAATAATCCTTCATCTTCCTGTCCTCCTGTGGAAAGGAATACATTGTATGTGCATACATGTGTAAGCTTCAAGCTAACAAATTTTTAGTTGAATTTTTACGGCCGCTTTTTGACTTGCTCCTCTCTCTTCTTTACTCCTTTTTGACATGCTCGTATGCATAATTAAATTGGTGAAAAATGTTCTGCCATGATATGCAGCAGGCAATGAAAAACCTGCCTTAAATACATTCATAGTTATGCTCTCTCGCCTACCGTGATATGATGCTGATATGCTGAGCAAATTGTAAAATTAGCATGATTGTGAGTATGTACATAGATCTAAAATATCTAAATTGGCAGGTTTTTCTCCCAGTTGCATTGGATTGCATCAATGCTTTAGGTAAAAGCAAGAAGTTGGATTCTATTCTTTTTTCTCATCAAGACAATGTGATGATGGGAGACAATCCAATTGTACATAGTTTGTAGTTATGTTCGCATTCCATCAAAAAATAAAACAGGTAATCAAATCAAATGGAGGAGATGGGAATAGAGAAGAAGGGGTGTGCACAGACTCATTCTCGTATTTGCCTTGAGTAAACGTGTGTAAAGCTGGTGGCGATAAGAAAAAGGGAAAATGCATTAGTTGTGCTTGCGAATGAATGAGAGGCACGTTTGCATGATATCTCTCCAGCTAATTAGTCAACTTTTTGTGAAAAGTATTAATCTAGAGCCATAAAAAGATTTATTTGCCAAGCTCGGTCAAATGATGACGATAATGATGATATGGGGAGAGAGCTACCTTCATGTAATTTTGCTGAGTATATACATACACGCACCTACACTATATATACTAATATGTTATTCATCTTGTAAATTGCTCTTTAACCTAATATTTATTGCGGCAATCCTCATTATCATTAGCATACGCTCATTACCAGGACAAAAGATGGCTCTGACGACAGAAAGGATGAGCTACCACTGTACTACTCCGTTTCATCCTGTCCTCTTCAAGTTCAGTGTCCAACAAGAAACTGAGACAGATTTTAGTTACAGAAACCCTTTGATAAAATAAAAGTATAAGACTTTGGTATTCATGCCCATTATATTATGCCATTCAAACATGTGGACCTGTGTGCACATATTATGTATGTCTACTTGAAAATGAGCAAGAAAAGGCAAGTCAACTTTTGCCACAAAAGTAATTTATGACCGGCATTTCCTCACTCACTCAACCTAGTTGAACAATGCTTTATCAGCTCATTTTCATTAGTCCAGCCAGTTCAATTCTTTCTTTCCTCTTTACCTTTCCACTTTTGCTCAGGATACCCAAGCCACACATGCGTGTATACATACACCAACTTCTCCTCATCTAGCTGGTGGTGGACTAATATAATGTAACGGCAATACCAGTATTTATACATAATACATACATATATTATGCAAGACTATACATAAATGGCAAGAGTGGTAGCAACCAAGAATGAGCTTCATTGGCAAAAAAATGAAGCAGCAGTTTGTACAAAGTAGCACCCAGCACTCCTCTATTATTGCGATGTGGCTAAGCAATCAACGACTTTAACAGGAGCGACACTTGTTCACATGAAAATCATTTTTTAATACAAAATAAAAATGTAGTAGCAACAGGCTTCCGTAGTTTACTCTTTAGCACATTACACCATCAGTTTGAGCAGCACACCACTATCTCTTCTCTGACTGAGAAGCACAGCTGGCAATGACAAGAATAATAGGCGGAGCAGTGGAGAGAGAAGAGAGGTAAAAGTAGTAAAACCACCACAAGCACCATTTATTCTCTCCCTTCTTTATTAACCGGCTCACTTCAAGGTTTTACCTGTTGCGTTGCAGTACTAAATATAAATGCTAAATAATAAAGATTTTGATGGCGATCTTTAAAAACTGGGCAGAGAAAATTTAGAACGTGACACAAGTTATAAAAATTATGCAAACACAGTCACGGTTATAAACTTTAAGTATTTCATTATTGTTGGTTGGAATAGGATGTAAGAAACAAAGCAATAAATGCATAATTCCCCATTGAAGCAATAATGAATTTGTAAATTGCCCCCAAATAGTTTCACATACGGTTACTCAGTCAACGGCCGATTGGTATATTGATAAGACAATGAGAATTTTGTTATAATAGAAATTGTTGTTATCCAGTGCCTGTTGCATTCTTAATGAGCCTTGTCCCAGCTGAAGGTACATTTTTTGCAAAAAATATTTGATTTGCTATCGCAATATCTATCCACATGTTCAAAGTCACGCTGGGCAGGAATACGAGCCAAGAATTTTCACCTTCGGCACATCATTTTCACACGGATGGATGACCAAACCATCAACCAACCACGTTCATACGTATGATCATCATCATCATATTGCTATATTATGTTTGCAATCATGTCATGATAATGTCGGGCGGCGGCGTTCTGATATCATCACATCAAAAATACATGGTTTTGCTCACACTTTTACACACCAATAATTTTCCCATTGGCTTGTAGATTATGCTAAAAGCGAAGGTACATACTTTTATTTCGTTGGTTGTACAAATGAAACGTCCAAAACAACAAAATGGTGATCAAAATGAGGTAGAAGATGATCTGGATCTATCTTGATTATTTCTATTCTGTGTGTATGATGGAAATCAGCAGTTTTCGTTTTTTAGGATCCGTGCACAATAATGCAGGTTTTGAAGTGTAATTTCTCTCCACAAAACAAAACAATACATGACTGTGATGATGATCCTTCTAGAAAGTTTAAGTAAAACGTATAAGTTTTTTATATTTTTTTGGAAAACGTATAAGTATCAGTGTTATGCATGCAAACTTGCAGTAAGTTAGTTTGTAACTTTTCTCGCCATGACTTGGAAAGGAGGTAAAAAACGCTTAGGCATTATGGGAAGACGACTGACGCCAAGGGCAGGCTTTCAAGATGAGTAAGAGGGCGAGGCAGGCAGCAATATAAGAAGTTGAGTGAGATGAGGTCTTTCCTCGTCCTCTTCTTTAAAAAACGATGAGATGATATAACACTTGAGACGCTGAGGAGGAAGACAGAGTGGAAAACTGATTCTTGTCCATAACACAAAAACTGAGCAGTGCACCTCCAATCTTCTCAGGTTTTACTATGAAATCAAGCTGAATATGCATATAAGTAGGATAGGCTGATACACAAGTATTGCGTTGAATCTGAAGGTTAAAGAGCTAAAAGTTATGGAGAAAGAGTTAAACCAGTGCAATTTTATGAGAGTGAACCCAGAACGTGTGCATCTATCTATCTGCATGCATAATTTTGAAACAGTGTCAAAAATTTTATGCGCATACACTAATGTACACACAATGCAAGGCAATAAGATAAAAGAAACACGCAACAGTCAACATAATTCACTAGTTGGTTAAGGAGAGTTGATGAGCAAGAGAGTGTTAGCCCTTCATTTCCACCATTCTCTTGATTTATGACAGTGTGCATTACCATCCCGATTATTTAAATGCAGAAAGACAATAAATAATCATATTAGGCATGGAGTTCACTTTACTTCACTGGCTGTGCATTCACCAGCCAGCGCAAGAGGCAAGAGAAGGAGATAAAAATGTGCGTAACTAATTTCTAAACCTGGACTCACCAAACCAAACCATGCGCATTGAAATTCAACACCATCTTGTCTTCCATTGCCACAGCCACAAATGAATAAACAAGTTGCCAATAATATTGTATAACTGCTACAAAGAATCATCTTTTTTTCTTGGTGATTAATTAAACCTGAGTTTCATTAGGTGATAATGAAGGGAATGAAAGGAAGCTGGGATAACGTATGTACGTACGTCATCCTAAAAACAGCTTAGCCGTCTTCATCATATAGAATGCAAGATTATCCACATCACATCCACCAAAAGTCCATTGCATTCGTCCAATCTTATGCTCTTTTCTTCTCTCTTTTCCTCTCCACACTTGACTAGTGATGATGAGTGGTGAAGTGAAGGAATCAAAGTTGCCTCAAGGGATGTATAGCTATACGTATTTTTTTACCTTCCTTGCCACACCACACCAAACCACCATAGCATTACCATGCCTCCTTTTTTTGAAGAGGACAACGGGTATTTGGTGCCGTTGCTTTAGCTTGTTGATGATTAGGATGGTTGAATGCTTTAAAATACAGAGTGAATCCAACCCTGATGATGATCAAGACGTACTCCTCTTTTCTTTCTAGTACAAAAAACGTTGCATTATCTAATATTTCGGTGCATATGTGGATGGATGCAGTGTCTTGTCCTCGTCTCATGAGAAATATTATATGGGCCCTTGAGGCACTCGGGCAATTAGCACCTCCCATATGCATGCATGAATTTCTTGCGAGATAATCATGGAATATTTTCAAAAGCTGAGAGGAGCAAAAAATGAGTGCGTGTGTGTTGTGTACCTGCGCCTCGTTTACCTTACCATCAATTGCATAATGATCTCCTTGTGAATGCATATATTAGTGTAGAAAATGCAATAAAAATGTGAGTAAAAACCTTGATCAGAATTAGCCATCACCATCCTCGTCAGGATACATATACACCTGTTTATTTGCCGACATTGCATTGTCGCTTTAATCATCGTCATCATCATCATGATCATGTGCAACAAAGGACCGCAATCAAATAGCAAGCTCCACACACCACCAATCCCTTAGCACACTCTTTCTCATCAATATTATTCCTGTGATCCCAATCACAATCCAAATCCGAGGAGAGGAGACTCAATCTATGATGATGATATGCGATGACGAGGACAACAAACCGAAGCTAATAATAATTGGCCATTGTTTCTAGCATCTTTACATGTGTAGATTCAGAATGCTTGACTAACACCATCCAACAAACAACCTAATCCATTCCCAATCAACAAAGACAATGCGATCCCTTTGTTTCAAGAGAACGGACGGAATCAAAAGTCTCAAGGATTGATAATGAGTTCACAGATGAGACTTGGGATGATGATGATGATATGATGAGGATACCACCAACAATACGCAATAACACAACAATTACAAATTATGCGACATAATATGGTATGCTGTGAGCAAACTTGGACCAAGGAAGAATTCAAGAGCAACAGTATTTGAAACAAGGATGTCGGCCATTTGATATTATGATATGTATCATCGGACAGAATCAAAATATATTTTTTAATCAAAAAAGGAGATCCGTTGTCTATTGTTTTCGTCTTTTTTGTTTGATTTGCTTTATGAGGAAAGAAAACAACAGTTCTTTATATCTGCAAAGTATTTTTGGAGGAACTGTATTTTTCATGGTTGTGCCTCCTTTGAGACAGACATGTTCATAAAATGAAGAACATGACGTAATAACTCTTATGCATGTGTATTTCATTTCCATACGATCCTTATCATAGTCATCATCATATCACCACTTTTTTTCCTTGTGAAACAGAGAATGGTCTTCATCATCAGGATTGAGTGCCGCACTTTCTTAAAAAGGGCACATCGCCACAAGAGGGAATAAGAGATAAGAGGAAAGAAGAAAAATATGTAGGTAAAAGTCTTGATCGAACGAGTGCTTTTACAAAGCAAAATCTCAAATGAGAAACAAAAAAGCGCTGCTATGCATCCATGTATTATTTAGTTAGTTCTCCTTTTACAAAGCTCCAATTTTTTTCGTATGAGAATCCCAATGACGATGCTGATGATGATGATGACAAAGTCCCTAAGTAAACACAAAACTCATGTAATGCTAATAAAGGTGAAGTGGGACAGTTTGTTCACGACGTCGTCCTCTTCTTCGAGACAATCTTTGCGACCAAATTGTTCCACTATGACTTTTTCATCATCATTGTTGTGGCGATAAGAAAAACTGCTTTTTTGGGACCACTCGAGAGGCACAGAGGGATATGGAGAGGAGAGCACAGGTTGAGAGAACTTAATACATAATATAATTTTAAAAGGGAGCCATTGTCAGTGAAGAAGTGTAATAAATACTTCAATTGTTTTATAGCCGTTCTGTCATCCGTCATCATCATCATAACGTATAAACCTTTAAAATAACCAAAGAGACATAATTCTCGTATGGTCTTCTCAGGGAAATGCACTTTAATAGCTAGTCACTGCTCATATATAACAAGAGAGGAGACCGCACCGCACAAAAACAATTTTATTACGCTAAACTATGTATGATGTTGTATGATGCTTTGCTCTTCTCTTGTCCGTTCTGGACTGGCACTGAGAGTGACTCGATCAAGAAGAAAAAATATTTTCTAAATCTTTGTTCTCGTCTCTCTCTCACAGTCTTGCAGCTCATTTTGAGGATGACGACGACAATGAAGACGAACATATGATAATAATGATGACTTTATACTGCCCTGGTTGGACATTCCGTCTTGTCCTCCCTCTCAATGGGTGACCCACAAAACAGCGATACGACTTTGGCCTCTTGATACCGTATTGCTTTAACATCGCAAGGTAGAACTAGGAGAAGCAGTAGTATCCCATCAAGAGCGTCCAACATGGAAATCATGACTTTTTGCTATCATTCTTCCCCTCGCTACTGATCTTTATCAACGGATCGGAATTCCTTCACTTGACTTGAAATAGATGCTATAAACTCCACTCTTTTCTTCAAGAAGTATACTCACGGCTAATCAGCAAAGACAAGTGAACAAGATAGTTTTGGTAGGATTTCACTTTTCAAGATAACATTTTCATGGTCCAAATTAAACCCTCAAGGGAGATGCGAAAGAATGCTCATTTCGAATAAAATCAATACAAAACTGAGAAGGAAAAACTTGCTAAAGCTGAAATTCCATTTCATAACCATACTGTTTTTTCATTTTGCTCCACAAATTGGCAAGATATTCATCCATCTGTCAACACTTCCTCCTCAATCTCTAATAAATATTTTCATACATGGGGAAAAAAGTGCGAAAAATGGATACTTGTTGCTACCGCAAAAATCCTTTGGTAACATATGTGAGAGAAAAATTATTGTCTTGTCATTCTTTCCCTTATTTATTTCCAACAAAGTGGCTCTTCGCGGTTCCGAATGATGGAGAAGTGTAGGTAGGCATGAAAAAGAGAAGCCGCTTAGCGTAAAATGGCATATGATAGATGATAGTGGTGGTGATGATGATGATAAAGTTGTGTAAAGCAAATAAAAAAGGGAGTTCATAAAGAATGTTGTAAACTGGATGATGATAATCACGATGGTGATGTTCATGATGATGATGATGATCAATAGCCAAAAAACCAGTGCAAAAATATATGTACTACACCTATTCTTCTTCTTCTTCTTTCGTATTCCTAGCAAATTATTACGTTCCTTCATTACCATCATGATGTTGATGATGATTCATTTTTTTCAACCGGATACGTTACTCACGGTATTTGTGTGTGTAATAACATGCTGCAACAGGACTTCAACAAATTTAGTAGGAATGAAGAAATTTTCTGAAAAAAAGCAGAAGAATGGCTTGCTTTCATTTGAGAGGAGTGTGTAGTAAGTTGATGATGATTCACTTTATACTATAGCAATGCCATGCCCCGCTGCTAAGCGAACAGAAGTAATCTAGCAATCCCATAATTGCACCTCATTATTTGCCATTTCATACCGCCGTTTTGCTACCAAAATCCTCTGCAGCCTCACTCATGATGATTAGCTAGGCTGGGATACGGCGTAAAGCAAAATTAGGAGGGTCCTCTTTACATAAAATACGTCTTGGATTGCTACTCCATATTT
This sequence comes from Orchesella cincta, assembly GCA_001718145.1. NCBI lineage: Eukaryota > Metazoa > Arthropoda > Collembola > Entomobryomorpha > Orchesellidae > Orchesella > Orchesella cincta. The sequence continues at coordinate 180,232 of LJIJ01000069.1, read as the reverse complement.
ATATGCATTTTATGCTGCTATCTCTCTGATAAACTAATTTTCTCCTCCATTTTTGCCCTCCAGCGTTTACCTTCATCTTGCTCAAGTGCCATTGTCAAATCACCCTCTGCTCTACTACTACTACTTTTCATAAAGATGGAACTGAAGCAGAAACCCGGTACATCATTTTAATTAGCCGGTATAAAATGGAGAAAAAATATTTTACGTTAAATTCTTTGTTCGCCATGTGGTGTGAATTTAACCACCAGAATACGTGATGTGTTACAGGGAATAAAAATTGCAGACTTTTTTTTATTACACTTTGAAAAGATTTGTAATACGATTGTAATAACGTGCAAAACAATTGCAATTACATGATTTGATGCTCACAATTAGTAGTAAACGCGCATTTGCTCAAGAAAGCAAAGCAATCTGATTGTGTGACTAGGTGTTAATGAAATTGGTTGTTTAGCAAAATGAGAGTGAAAAGCAATTTAGCAAAACTGGAAATGGCATCAATAACTTTTTGAGTATTATTGCAATAACATTATTACCTTTCTGGCAAAAGGAAACATGAGGAGTCATAACGGGATGCTAATAACTAGTGATTTCAACACATTTCACACTTTATGACCCCAGCATTTTTACAATCGCTCATTAAATCAGCATTTCTCTATGTAGTTAAACTAAACTTTTGAAATTCAATCACAATTGCATTATGTAAACGAAACCAGTCCAACCAAGTCCATAGTAAAATGATAATAGGGATGATGAGAAGTGTATATAACGAGCAAAAGTCATTAAATTTGAAATAAAACTAAACGCTTCTTGCTCTTTGAATGAAACAGTATTTTTCTGGTTAGCGTACAATGGAAGATGAAACTTTTTTTCTTTCTGCTATTTTTCATATTTTCTATGGATGCATGTAGATGTGTAGGGTTGGAATTGGAATAATTCTCGTTTTACTTGTTGAGCAGGTAAGTAAGTTAAGTAGTAAAAATTATGAAGGACAGGTTATAAAGCTCAAGGAATATATTATGAATATGTTCAGATCCCAAATATATAAGTATACAAAACGTTGAACAAAAAGTTGCTGACAATTACAAATATAAATCAAATGGAAGTGGACAGAGAGGAAGAATTGGACAAGCATTAAAAATCCATCTTAGAGGCCAACAGAGGTGACCACTATATCATTAATAATAAATGGAGAAGACGAGGCTGGGACGAGTGGAAAAGTCGTACTCATTTGCTCCCTGTCATGTAAAACCTTTTGGTGGTAAAGAGTACTGGTTTCCTTTCCAACCACGTTAAATGTATTATGGTCACTTTTCACTCAATCTATAAACTCTGTTTTAGTCTCATCATCATTCAATCGGTCTATAAACCAAAATTTCATTCATTTTCCCTTGCTCGGTCACCACATCAAACCAATGCCTCCGAACCGAACAATTCCAATCAAAGAAATGACCAAAACTGATATGCTTCCATCTCGTCAAGATAATGTACGTTCTTCTAGTTTTTATTGTTTGTGGCGTAGCATGTCTAGGCTTCCCCTAATCTAATTTATGAACCTGACCACTAAACCCAGTCTGGTTTCATTGTCAGTCTCTGCAACAGTAACAACACAAGTCAAGTCTCTGACAAGAACAAACTCAGAGTCTGACTTTTACTGGAGTTGACTACAGTTGCGGTCATGGTTCTTTTTTTTCTGCCTTGAGCATCGTATTCATATATCATCATCACCTTTATTACACTCACAATCACTCACTTTTCTCCGCGTCAAGACGAATATAGGTGGAAGTAAACAGCAAAGGGGGAAGTGGATGGAAGCGTTTACTCGATTATCACCCTTTTTGACCTTTGTACCTCACAATATACCGTAGTTTGGGGCCATTCCTTAAGAAACTCAATCAAAAGTTGAGTTCACCAATGAATTTTACGACACTAGGCTTATTCATGTTTAAATGCTGACTCTGATTGGCATTTCTTAAACACGCAAAGCATACTAAACCCAAATGCCAAGGGACTTTAGAGAAAAATAAACATCTCTTGCTCAGTTGGACTAAAATAAAATGGAATGGCATAAATCCTTCTAATCCAAGTTGCATGTAATGCAAAAGCATTCTATTTTCTCCCAATCAAAATTCATGAAGGTGCCTACATTTCCCACTCATCATCATCATAAGTCGTTTCATGATTATAAACTTATTTGCTCCCTAGTTTATTGCACATTTTACAAATTCCATTCCCATCATCACTATAACCAACCATATAATGGACGAAAGAGAACCCTAACTACAAGTTGGCAATCTGATAATTGAAACGCGGCATTTGTTGCTCAGTCCAGTCCGAATTTGTAGCGTAGCTCTAATATCGGCGAACACTGGATTGCAATGGTGATGATGCCGACTTTTACAAGTAAATTGAGCCAAGCCGACAAAAAACACGTAAAACGAATTTGAAATGTAAAAAAATGTTATTCTTCTCAATTTTTTACAGTATATTGCATCAAAGCGTGCCGGCCTTGTGTGTTGTGCTGTGCTGCTTAAGTGTAATGGAACAAGTGTCTACAATAGCCATAATATGGAAGGTGAGAAGTAGGAAAAAGTTGGTGAGCGAAAAGGCCATGCACTTTATAATCTTATCATTTTCCTTTCCTTCGGCCTCTATCTTATTTTCTTAAGGAAAGAATCTTGTTTTTCCACGCAACCTAAGTAATCACGGATTTTTTTCTTTTCTCCTCTTGTTGACTTTCGTCAAAGACTCATGAAATTAACATGAGGTGTTAACAGGAGCACACCTGTTACCCTTTACATGATTCTGTATAAGCTTGACGATACTTTCATGATGCCCTTAATTTCCACAGTGATAGATTTTCATAATGTGGAGGAATCCCAACCCTTTCATAACATGATGTTCATGAGCATTACTGATTGCCCGGTTTCATACAGTCTTGCAAGAGCAGAGAGCAGTAATGTACTATGAAAGTATGTTTTGTCACATAATTAACCTGCATCGCTATCGTCACTTGAGTATTTTTAAAACCAGGAGCAAGACAAGGAGGGTTCATTTTGAAACAGGATACTCTTTCGTAGCCCAGTAAAGTCACTCATTCTAACCAATAATTCAAGGTGATGAACCATGATTCCTTTAGCTCCTTGGAAACTTAAGCACGCACTTTTTGCTTACGCACTCATGCACACCTCCATTCCATCATCGAGTCAAGTCAAGTCAAGCCAAGCCCCAAAGAAGCCCATGCAACACTGCCACGCAAGCGTGCGCTCATTTTAGGATGAATAAGGGGCGTCAATGTGTTTTATAGTCATTGAAATAAAATATTAACTGGACTGTCCCGAAGTTAAGGCTTCGTTTGAATTTGTCACTATTTCTAAACCCTAATTCACTGTGTACTATATTATACTACTGTTCTATTAGGTTTTTGTGGCGTCGTCTCTGCACTGCATCATTTCGTATCACCCGATAAGGAACAAAATGAGGATGAGGTGTGATAAAGGGGTGGATGTGAGGTATAAAAGTCTTTAATATAACACGAGGTGAGAAAAACAAGGAACGAAGTAGAGGTATGCATGCGATATGGAGGCGAAACTAACCGAATAAGAAACATGATACAGGAGAAAACCGGCGCTTTACCAACACCAGTTGGTTAGTACCACCAAATTTTGTGGAAGAAGACCTATAAAAAGCGTGAAATTTTGGATTTTTTCACACCTTGTCGACCTGAATCATACGAGATGGAAACGAAAGAAAGAAGACGAAAGACTTGTACCATCTGTGTGCAATCCATCTTTATCCAACTCTCATTGACAATCAACTGTCGACTTTTCTTTTGAACAGATAAACAATCGAATTGGAGTTATTTAACCCTTTCCCATGAATTAGATTCACAAAAGCGAAGCATTTTCTCGTTGAAAACAAAGACTTCTCTCTCCTCTTCATTTTTAAATTTCATTCATTTAAAAGCCTGTAAAAAAGTGAATCGCTTGGAAAGTACAATGAGAAAATGCACCTTATTCAACAGAGCAGCCATGATGATACAAATGTTGACGATTTTAAGGTGTCCATAGATGATATGAGAAAAACTCTTAGTTCGCAGAGAAAAATAAAACAGATTCTACAATTACAAAAGATGTTCATATCATGTTTTTCAGGAGGAAAAGAGTAAAAAATGAGATTAACATTTGTGGTGTCATTCCACATTGCAGTGGATTATCGCCGTCATTGCAGCGTACCAGCGTTCTTGCTGCACTGAACGTGAATTTGTGGGGAATTTTTGAAACAATGAATTCTTTTTTGTCATCATCATGATGAGTACTATTGTGAGAGGATGTAATGTAACCCCTTAACTAGTCATTTCCTGCAGGTTTCTCACAGGTAGAGACCCTTGTTTAGTCCCATTCACCCTGTTACACTCCATTGTACTCCATTATGTACTCGGTGACAATTCACAGAAAACCATTATTTTGCAAGTCATCAGCATTACTAAACTCGGCTTTAATTACATTATTTAAATGGCTAACTTTAAAATCCATGAATAAGAATTAGATAGAACACAAAACAATTTACAGTCAAATTGTAATCCATTCTTTGGATGGGCAATTGGGAGAAACGAGTTGTTAAAATGTGTATTATCTAAGCAGTTTGAATTAATTGATGAACAAGGGGGTAAGAGATGTTGATAACGCTTTCTAATTCAATAAAATTATATTTGCTAGATTTTCGTCTAAATTTGTATCCCAACCTATACGAATCAACTTTAAGTTGGTTGTTGGAAAATCCAATAAAACATTTTCCCCACAGGATGATTCATTCATAGAGTTCTTCCATTCCAATTTTTGGGAATCACCATATGGCATAAACAGATTGCAGAATGGAAATTACTAGTTTTAATGCACCCGTGCCTCCAACAGCCCTCACTGTTATGTGATGTGGTCCCTTTTGATGATGATGACGAGATGAAAAGAAATGAGAGAAAGTTGTCAAAAAAATACGTCCATGTTTCCTTTATCTTTTTCTTCGTAATGTTTTTTGAAGTGTGGATGGTTGGTGGACTGGGAGAGATTACATGGAATTACATGAAATGCGTAGGTGGCTCTAACAAACAAAATCAATCGGGTTGTTTGCTTCGAAAAGGAGAACCCTTTATTTCATTTCCAGGTCTGGGAGGGAAAAAGAAGCATGTGTCCATGTGTCACGATAATGGATTTCAATCAATCAGCAGATTACAACAGAGAATGCAGTTGTGCGTAACAAATTAAAATGATTTGGTTGGAAATACATCAATGTTGAATGAAGGCTGAAGGAAGAATGATTTTCACGTCAGAAAAGAAACTTGCAACTTTTTATTTAATATTGACAGCTCTCTCACATTTCATTGTCCTTTTTCCACAGATGAAACCAAGAGACATGAACTGATGATGATGATTTTGTTACTGATAACAGGAATGATGACGTGAAGCAACGTCATATTCAAGCCAATGCGTGGAAGAAACTACTGATTATATTATGCAACTGTAACTGTACTCATGATTATGTTGATGCGCTCACACAAAAATGCGGTAAATCCTGCATGCATTATATCTCCAGTTTCCACCTGGATTCACATTTTTTCGTCCTCCCTTCTCTTGCACCGATGCATCCTTCAATCAACATCACCAGAAAAATAAAGGGATCCATAGAGTTAGGCAACCAGGTTATTCACGTCATTTTCTCAGAAAAAAATCTTTCAGGAAAGCATCCCAAGCATTTTAAGACTTGTCTTCTCAACCAAATTTAATCTTTTTTGTATCATGTGAGAGGTTTGGAAAGCAGAAAGCGCAAAAATATGTTAATGCTCAGCAGATTATAAGCCGGTTTTCCTCTTTGGTACCCAAAACAATAGGTGCATGCATTAATCCCATTACCTAATATAATCATGCTATTGCTATCCAACTCTGTAGACGAGCCAAGCACACTGGACTGGACAACAACATTTTTTGTGGAGAGAATGGTGAACTATGTGCCTCCGTGACATAGGAACCTGAACCGACAAAAAGTAAAAGGGATGATGATCCGATGATGATAACATAATGGTATCACCACAAGATCTCTCACCGACTAACCAAAGAAGATGAAAAAACATTTTCCCTTCTTAATTCACAGTATGAAGCCCTTTTTCTAATATATAACAAAACAACAACAAACTATGAGAGCAAGAATAAGGGATGCGATGCGGCAGACGCGCACCAAATGCACAACATACCTTTCATGTGATCACAGGATATTATACATTTTTTCGCTGCTACCATCCATATTGTTTATCCCACAAGCTCTAAAACGAGATCTCTACTAACCCTTTGAACCTTTTAAACTATAATTGTGATCTGCTCCTTCTCATTCGATCCATTAAAGTTCCTTCATGTGAGCAAGGTATGCATTCTTGTTCTACTATTGAAACAACATTAGAGTTTGAAGAACCTTTTTATTTAAATGGTCAAAGTTCTAATGAAATTCTCAGCGACAAAAGTAAAAAACAAGTGATGAAATAATAAGGGACAGAAAAATGCTGGAATTTTTTTTAAAAAAATTAATACAACTCACAGAAATGGGAAACCCTAACATGCGATGTCAGAAATAAAGCTTACTGGGATTATGATTACGATCATAGTATTTTTTGTCACAGGCAGCACAACTTATTATCTACGATGAGCAATATTTCTATTCTATTTTGCACCCATGGTCATATTCTAGCCAGGAGCAGTTTCCGATGAAATACCCACGGAGTTTCCTTCTCATGGGTTTCCTTTAATTTTTATGTATTTCAAAGCCATCCTAAATCACAGTCGTACCCCCATCCATTTTTCAATTAGCTATTAACCATAATTCTTCTCATTTATTGCACGCGAATGGCGAATCCCAATGGAAGGCAAGTGGATTCCATCTAACTCCAGTTCAAGGAGGAGGAGTTTCTCTATTTTATTTGAATATATTTAGGATATTTCATCACTTTTACAAAATATATGTGCGTCCTCACAGAAAATGAATGAAAGGTGTGGGATTCGTAATACTCACTCCATTTTTAAAGTGTGTGTAGGTACTACGTACGTAGTCATTGTGGTGGTGGCGTGGCTATCACGTTCGTAATTGCTTTTAAAACAATGCCTCTTTTTGCTGGCTGCTCTCATATATTCATAGGCACGCATGCAACAGATACTAAACACATTCATGGGCATTTTCTTTTTGGAGAATCGAAGGGAGGGCGTGAGAAAGGTTCTTTGCGCATCTTCCACACAAGAGTCATCCATTATCATCCATTGACCACCAGCACACACACAGCACAATGACTGACTGACGACGAAACGAACAAGACCTCGAGCAACCATAATAATCTAATCTTTTCTCCCTCTGCCTGCGTAACAACAAGAAAAACCCTGGTGTTTCCTTAGTCTTGCCTCACAACAACGCCGTGATTGCATAAAGAAAAGTGTCTTGTGTTGTGTTATGTGTGCTACATTGTCCTGTGATGATGATGTGGATGATTATCACATGTGACCTTAGAAACCTATATACCCATTCACATGAAAATTGTTTGAAGCCGGTCGATGAAATGATGTACATGATTATAATGCCATCCGCTTAGTTTTTGAATTTGATCATGCATTTTCATAATGATCATCAAATCATCATCATCACGGCCACCATTTGGCTTAGTTGGCTTGACTGAATGAACGTTCCTTGATTACTGGGATTTCTACCTTACAGAAAATTTTGATTCCTGTACCATTCAAATTCAACAACAGAAAGGGTTTGTTTCTCTGTATCAGAATATTTTATTTCCCCAAATATTCTTGTGGGATGATTATATTCATTCACGTTAGTCCGTTCCCAAGGAAAGATTGCCCTTTTATCTGAAGAAGGGTTGGATCACCTGTCCAATACTTTGAGATGATGAAGACTTGCTTCTCTCTCCCACAAAAATTACCATTTTTTGGGATGAAGATGATATGATAGGAGTACAGTACAAAAAGCATATTATTCATACGCAGTTTTTCGGAGTATCGCACATCATCATAGTTTCCCTGGCATGGCAAGTCTACGGCACATCACCACCAGCACCAACAGAACCATCATTAGTATCATCATGTAGCTATCGCTTCTAATGATAATCATCATCCTCCTCTCCGATCATGATCACCCAACCCACCTTTTTTCATTTTTACCAACTCCAACCCATATTTTATGGGATTTATAGGGAAATCAATTTTTTCTTGGTTCTCAGACCTAAACTTTTCCATTCTACCTTCTTTTCTGTCTTCCAACTTTCACACACTTTCCGAGTTAAATTTACATTCCTATTGCTAGCCGTCTTTGTGGATTCATGGAAAGAATGTGAGAAAAACGAGTCGAATATTTTTATAATCAACAGCTATGCAATGTGACAATGATGAAGAAACAAAGGAGAGCATTTGGGAAGTCTAAAGAACGATATCTGTCGCAACACTGATTGTGAATGACATTTGGGTTATTGGCACTTGCACAAAAGTTTGGATGAAGAAGTCAAGGGGTGCATAATAAGAAATAATCTCTCTATGGATGATGAAACGTTTGTTATCTCAAGTTCAGGCTGGAACAGACTTTAGACTCATTTATGGTGAACGGAATGAATGGAATTTCACTCAACACTAATTTACTCCACTTTATTGCAAAAATAAGGCATGCCTGAACCTATGAAAAAGTCACTACACATACGAATACACAATCTGTACGCATTTCATACAGAAAAGTATTATTAATGCTAAATGAGTCATCGTCATATAGCATAGTGCACACTGCCCAACTTCTTGAAGTTTTCTTTTTATGACCTTTTTGTTTTGCACATATGAGTGACAATGATGCATTTTGTATTACATGACAATATGTTAAATGAATGGCATTATTTTTGAAGAAAATCCACAGCAGCACCACATCTCTCCGCCTACTTTGCTACCTATCGATACATACAACACATTATTTAGGAAGTAATAAGTTCACTTCACCAGTAAGTCATTTCTAATAATGTTACTTGTATGTACAAAAAGTACAAAAAAGAGTACTAACCTATATACATGCAGACAATATAGCTTTAGTCAAATTTCTCGGTTTCTTGCTGAATGACGTGGAAAAAGTTGGCCAATCATAGAACTACACCGAAACAATTTTTGTATGCTTACTGCTACATGATTTAAGTTAAAGTAAATTCGTGAAGAATTGAATTCCAATATTATTCCAGTAAATATTCCAGTAAACATTCCAGTTAAATTAAAATTTGATTTGGTCACCGATTTAAGCAAAAGAATATCTAAAGATGTCGAGTATTGTACCCGTAAGTATTCCTGACATTCATTGACTTTATGGAAGTGTATGAAGTTTTAAATAGCAAAACAAGCTTATTTGGTCTTCTTGTTATACAAGCAGGCAGGGCCTTCTCCAGCAGCTTCAGCCGGACCTACTCCAGTAGCTTCAGCAGGACCTACTGTAGCAGCTTCAGCAGGACCATCTCCAGTGGCATCAGTCAAGAACTCGAGGCTAACAATAGCTGTTGCGTCCAGACTTGGAAGTGGCATTATCTTACGATGTAAACCTACCGTAACCATCAAGAGACTTGCAGCCCTTTATTCAAGGCTAACAGTACGTCCATACATACATGAGCGTATGATAGATATTATGGTCATTTTATCATCAGTTTTTATGAATCAACAGAAAACTCCCCCGAGTAAAGTGCATCTTTCGTACAACAACAAATTTCTGATGGATGAGGAAACATTGGCAGATGTAAATGCAAAAGATTTTATAGAAAAATCCTAGTTTCTTTAAAAGCACACATAACTAACAGCTACTAACTCTGTTTATTTTTACATTCTTACAGATTGGAATGGAACCTAACAAAATTATCGAGGTCCACGATATCCTTGGGATAGCTGAGTACACTTCAGCAGAATTCATATTTTGCCACTAATGTTGGATTTATTTCATGTCAAAATAATTTGAAATGAATACATGGTCTGAAAAATTGTAATAATCTTGCTACACCGCTACTAATTTAATTTGCTCAAACACTAATACTTGTTCCCTATTAATGTCATTCCTAGAAAACAAAATTCTCATGTCACCTCTTGTTCGATTGAAAGACAGAAAGGAAGCTGTTTTTCGAAATATACAGGCATATGGCAATGCAGTCTATATCACAATCCACATCAAAACTTGATAGCGCACAACGCAAAAATTTCTCTCGCAGTCTTCGCCTCAGATTTTTTCCATTCTTTCATGGGATCTCATCCAATTATCGCTGGCTCATTCACCAACGCGCATAAACATCCACATCTAATCCTGATTTACATGGCTATCAACTAATTTCAGTGTTGCCATCATCATGATCACCAGCATCATCATGAGAATGAGGAGAGGAGAGTAGAGTTAAGATCAAACAAAAAATCTGACGAGACAACGACAAGATTGTGTAGCAGGCACGCATACAATACAAGCGAAAACATATCAACAAGTAAAAAAGAATCTCACTTTTCTTGCCGTCCCACAACTACTCCTTACACATTTTTTTTGTACAAAAACTTAAACCAGTAAACTAACTACTTGCTATACACCGTTTAGAACTTGTAAATATTTTTTTTACCTTTGCTATTCCTGCTGCAGTTCGTATTTACAATTCACTACTCCATTTTTTGTCATTCATTAAAACAAACTGAAACAGCATTGACAAACCTTGATAAGACACGAAATTCTTTCACTCTGCATATTTTTCTTTGTCAACCGTTTTTTCTGGTCTTGTAGTATGCAGCTAGACACCTCATTTCTTCTCTCACTTTTCCAAATTCATTTCATTCATGTCTCCCTTCGTTTTTTATTTCCCTTGATTCTGCTGACTGACTGACTTTGGCAACAATAATAAAAATAAATACCAATGCTAAAGAAAAGTGAACATATCATGAGCATATTTCCGTTGTTACATGATGATTCCATCTCCCTTCAAACTTGTGTGTCACTGTGCCCTTTCTAATCCACGATGTTCTCTTCGTTTTTACATTTGTACATGTGTATTTACATGGCAATGATTAAGTGATAACAATTTGCTATACAGAACTTATCTACAAATAAAATTATAAGGGGAGGATTTTTCGGCATTTGAAACAAAACATGGAGAGAGTAGAGCAAGGCATGCAGGATGATAAAAAGCGAATGAGTTGGTGGAACAAAATAATAGAAAATTCATCATATCATTGTGTTGTAGACTTGTAAATGCAAGGCAAAGGAAACATATTATACAAGTTCTCTTATAGAATCAAATGGAGAAAATAATACGAGTTGAAGTGAGCTTATAATAAAATGGTACAAGTGATGGGATGAAACGAAAACGAAAATAACAACATAACATAATCGTCATCATGATAACCGAAACACGCTACATGAAAAAAGCATGGCTAAACTTACTTCACGATTTTTAATTGTACGTTTTTTAATTATATCCATCGTATTATCATCCTTCATCTACGGAGCATTCATACTCCACCACCACCACCACAAACAACAAAAGCGTCTATGCAATTCAATGTCGTGTATGCGTAACAAAAAGCGAAGAATTTCAATAGAGTACAACAGAATGGGAAGCAGCAACACTGGAGAAAATGGTCAAGGCACAAGATAACCAAAACGAAGCTACAGCCAGAGCAACGCGTTGTGTTTCATGGAAACGATGAGAAATGGGTACACAACGGATTATTATGTAAGCTGGTTTGGTTGTATAATACGGCATGTAACTACATGTGTAATTTTGCTCCTGATGCGGATCTCTCTCCGATGGTGATAATTATGATGCTGGTGTTGTGTTCTGCTGTTGGTGGTAGTGATGTTGATGATGATGAGGATGATGGTGCATTAACATTATTACGTGAAGACGACCAGGAGGAAGGAGTGAGAGCTCTCTTGAATAAAAGGGTAAGCTATTTGAACAAGTGTACTTTGCTTCTTTAGATCATCATCAAACATGATATTGGACTTGGGATACACCTTCCATCTACGTCTGAAGGGATCCATCCATCCACTCCGATATTGTATTTTTATTGGTCAGCAAACAACTGCAAGTGTGTGGTACACTATGCAACTCATCTCTCGCTTTTTTACCAAGACTCTGTCTCAGAAACTGGAAGGCGATGATGTTTATGTTGATGAGCAAGGCGTGTAGTACTACATCAGATTAGAGATTCATTCCTCTTTTGAACGATGCACAAAAACCAAAACTCTAATCGCAAGGCAACATTGAAAGAAAAAGCTTTTTACAAAAAGCGTTTGTGTTGGTTGAAGGGAAGAAGACAACAAAAAATTTATCGAAAGTCCAACCTCACATGCCTGCCTTTTAAAGCTCTTTCGAATGAAAACAACGTTTAAAATGAGAGTCAAGAGGAAAGGCTTTTGAGTCTACATTTTCCAGTGTATGTATGCAACGGACAAACGAACGTCGTCATCATCATGAGCGTGTTTGATTGAGCACCGAGATAAAATCCAATATCGATGATGAAACAGGTGTGGAAAGCACACATTACATGTAAGAAGCCATAAAGTGTAATTAACGCATGTACTACCTAACCATGACAATTTGTTTTCTCTTTCTTTTAGGGTAGTAATAAGTATTGAAATGCAAACATTGCATCCATAATATAAGCATATCATCTGTATGTCACGCACGATTAAATCCTAAAAATGTAAGTAGCCGTGCCGAACTTGCCATGCTAAACTGGAAAATTGCTCAAGTTTTAAACCAGCTCTAAAAAGATGTTGAGGAAAGGAGCTCTAATTGGTCTCATGTTGACGATATATCTCAATCATCAACCATTTTAGCTGCACACTTAAAATGCATTTTCCCCCAATTCATTTTATTAGCAGCAGGACTTGGATCAAAGTTGTGCAAATTAGAAGCAATTAAATGGATATAAGCATTCCGTTTTTTGATGATGATGATGATCATCATCGTCATCAACCCGAGGATATTGGATTGCGATTCCCCTTTGAAAAATCCTTTTCACTCTCGTTCGTTCTCGCATAAAGTTGATCATCATGTTCTCTCCCTATCAAATCAAATCACATCATCATCTAAATCCAAATTACATCTGTAGCAAATTACTCTCAGCTCACTGATTTGATTGCTTTTTCGCTACTGTTTATTGCATTTCTCTCTCTGTAATGCTGATGCACTCATCAAAGTGGTGGCAACAAGCAAAAAAGAAGAGACAACACATTCTTTTTGAACTTGTCCTATTCTTGTACCCATCCATTATTACAATTCTCCAATACTCTGCCAACAGAACAGACAAAAGCAGTAGAGAGCGTGTGTGTGTTTGAGAGAGAGAGAGACCCAGGCAAAAAAAAACAAGTACATGCCAGAAACGAGAAGGAGACTGACAAACAAACAGAATGACTACATGATCATCATCATCATTCTGACGTTTTCCAACTTGTTCCAATCCATCCCTTTATGTAGCACTGGATAAAACATGCATTCATCCATCTAACCCTTTTCAATTCTTAAAAATGTAGATACATGTGTATGTGGTGCTAATGCCATGATGTATTATCTTCCTTCGAGTTTTTGCTTTGCATCACACTAGGATCGATGTTTGCAATCCTGACTACTGCTTTTCTCTTCCACACATACCACATCATCAACAAGTACCAGTAGCCATAACCAGCCACCTCATATGTCTTGTATCTGTCGAATCCAAACCACTTTCATTTTAATTTTCAACCCTCTCTCTCTCTGTTCTTCACTTTACCATTATTCTTCAGAGTCCTCACATCACATCAATATAAAAAATGGTCACAAAAAATCCTAATTCTGGTTCTTGAAAAGCATGAACAGCTAACCAAGAGTTTTCTGTATTAAAATCTAAAGTACAATAAGGGTGATGTAGTATCATGTGTTCCATGAATGTAGATTCAGGTCTTCAATGCAAACCTGATGATAATCAAGATGGTAAGGTGAGGGTAGTGGTTTTTCATTCCCGCATCTCTTAAACGTACAGTTGCTTATTTGCTACTGTTTCACTGCCTAGTTAATATCAATTAAATCGTTGGGAAAGTTTAATAAAACGTTACGTCGAAAGGATCATTCGTTTGTCTTAATAAACTTGGCAAACCCCTGTATTTTGCATTGAGGGGAAATTGTTAGCATCACTAAAAATATAAAAAATGAATCGATTTGAAAAAATGGTTGTATGTGTGTGGGGAAGTATGTCAGAATATTATGCTCATGTCACGTTACAAAGGGAAACGTCATAATTCATTTTCCCTTTACTGCATCATGTGCAGATAGAGCAGATGCTGGATTTCCATAAAGAAATATTACTCCGAGTCCTGATCTGATTGAACCAGAACTCCGCCAACCCATTTTCCTTTTCAACTACACATCAATAGATGAAAGTTTTGGGTTCTTGAAGAAGGAAGTTCATTTCACGGGTTCATTGCAGCCACAAAAAACAAAAATAATTAGTGCATTGTGGATACGCCAGGAGCGGAACCGGCAGCCTCGTTTGAGAAAAAAGTTCATTCCACGCGTTATCCATTTTCACCCTGACAAAAAAGTTTTTTGAGGACACATTTAATTATTTTGTTCACATCTTGACCACGTGTTCACTATTCTAGCACCCAACCAAACCACACGCCATCATATTTTGAAAATCGGTCCCATGTATGAAAATGGTTAAATACTTTTCAAGATTAAAATAGAAAGCAGTATATGAATGTATAGCCGTATTTTTCGACTTTCTGAAACAAAAAGAGTTGGTTTGGGTGGTGCGGTTCCCGGTAGGAAAAAACGTTAATTCAAAGTCAATGAGCCGATACGGATGGAACGTGAAAGCAGGAAGCGACTAATAAAAAATTCACTTGTACAACACTTGGTTTGCATTATGCGTGATGGAGCAGTGAGCGTGAAGCCAAGTGTTTTCAATAGACCTTTTCTATCATCCACTTGAGGACACATAGTGGTGATGATGATGATGTGGTGAAAATGCCAACCAGCTTCACATTAGTCTGTGTCCTACGTAAAAAATATTTTCTAATGAGCAAGTATAACTCCCCGCTGTTATAAGGGATCCATATGAATTTATGTGTTATGAACGTACGCACATGCTTGAGTTGCCTTTCTTTCAATCAATCTTAAATTAGCATGTGAGCATGGAGTCACACTAGAGCATTACCACCACGCATTTTTATCTTCGGACGATCAATAAATAGATTGCTAGGAAAGTGTGCCTCTTACTCTAACCACCTTTGCATACATTCTCCCACTACCGAAATTCAGGCATTGCCAACAGAAACTAATACCTTTTGCTCTTGTCCAAATTTTATGTATTCATAGTTAATCCTTACTCCACATTATGTGGCTACTGCTACTATTCATCAGCAGCAGCCTTTTGTTAGTGAATCAAAAGACCGAATTTTGAAAGCCTTCAGATTTTCATCCTTTCCTGCTGCCGCTCCTCCTGTACATTTTGAATAAGCAGTTCATAACTGTAGTACGAAAATCTTTATTATTTTCTCAACAAAATGAGTAGCCATCCGTCGGCTCTTGAAAAGCTTATAATAATGTCATTGAAATTTTGTTGGTAGCTTTTCCGTGTGTTGGCGAGCTTCACATCACAGCACTTTTTCTCCCATGTTGCATTTACATGTACATCCCATCACGTCCCTCCATATATCTAAGGTAATAAGTTGAGCACACGCGACCATCTTCACCGCCATTAATAAACCAACAGTGAGCTGAAAATAAGTTGACTCTTCCGTTTGCGACTGGACTTGGAGGAGCCCTTGGAACTCCATATTTTAAATTTCTCTTCATTTGAAATGTAAATGTAGGGCTGCCACAACAGGTTATGAGTATAGCCTAGAATTAGCGTATAATTTGGAGGAGCCTCAACTGCATAAGTATGATTTTTTAAACGAGAAATATCCTTCTTTCCCCAATAACAATGCTGATGATAAATAAAGCTCAAATTAATGGATGGGCACTATGACTTCACTATATGTAGCTAAGGATCCAGGTATTTTTAGAAACAGAAATTGATACGACACCATATCATTACGATTATCACCATCACCATTATTATTTACTTGTGCTATCCACTTCCATCTTTCTAGAGCATTGTCTTGTCTCTCTCACTTTTTCTGGTCCATATGAGAGCCACGTAGGGATCATTGTGTGGGGAGCAATCGTTTCATAAAAACGTAGGAAAGGGTCTTGGCCATAATAGTAATCACATAAGTACAGGGTATTTACTTAATTCCGTTTCATTTCAGCCGTCGCTTTTCCTCCTTTCGGAAAATACGAGAGAGATACGAAAGTGCAGGCTATTCTTCACGAAACAAGAGGAGACCTTCTTGACCAAGTTTCCTTGGGAAAATATGTCATTTACTCCTAGCGCATTCTATCATGCGTATTCTATCCTTTACTCAACGCAAAACAGAAAAACGTTTTCTTTCAAGGAAAACAAAAGTAGAGCTAGTGGCTAGGTTTGGTCTAACTTGAGCTCTCCGTTGTTTGCTGCGGTAAAGCTAGGCCATTATCATTGTTATTATCACCAGTAACTACCACCACTCTATATAATTTATACAATTGAATGCCCATTTCCTCAAGAAGAGTTGTGTATGCAATGCGAATGGCTGGACTAACAAAGGGAGAGTTACTTACGTTAGTTAAGTATGTCTAATAAGCAGCGGCTCACATTGGAAATCCATACAATAAAAATGGTATTCTTTGCATTGCTATTATAGCACCTGTCCCCAAACCAACTACTACATTCATGTGTTCATTGAGAAAACCAAAACCCAAAAATCCAGGTCAAATGTAACTTGAGCCGTGTGTGTAAACTTAATGAGCATTACATTACATTCAATCCTGATTGAGAAAGTTGTACGCATGGAGCAAAGCAAAACGAGATAATTTGATTCAGTTGACTGTTTGGCATAGTTCTATTGTCAGTCAGTCAAATTCAATTTCCACTCTGGAGATATTGCACACTGATAAAATGAGTTGAACTCAACTAGACCGTATATCACATAATGCAATAATGATGATGCTTGTTGCTCCTGTTAATCATATCAATGCATGAAATATATGCTTTCCTTCCTAATGAATTCAATATTGAGCATGCCAACAGAGGAGAGTAGGCAGAGCGATAAATTACACAATTAATTCATTTTGAGTCACATCCCATCAAAAGAAATCAAATACGATGTGCTGTGATGGCTGAACAAATCGATTCGACTGAATTAAAAGAGCTATAATATGAAAAATGCATTTATAATGCAAATATCTTAATGTCGATGAAGATGATAAGGCAAGAAATTGTGGTTGTGTTGCGATTCTACCTTTGCCAAATGGAGACCTTCATTCTTAGCTATGCATTAACCTGATGAGATGATGATCGTCATCACCATCACTCGTCCAAGTGTGAGACGTCACACATGTCAAAAGCCAGAAGAAAATGAGAGAACTGCTGATTGCCGTGATTGCATTGAGGATTCCTTTTGTCAAAAGTAAACAAGCCAGGGAAGTCATTATCGATAGTAATAACATGACAGGGTATGCATGCACATAATAAATATTCATGGGCCAGTGTGACACCACCATACGCAACCCCAATTGGACAGCGGCAACGGTGCAGTAGCAGATTTACATATATGCTTGTTGAGAAAAGTGACAACGGTTTTGCTACTGTTGGATGAAGCAAACAGGATTCCTCCACATTTGATTTTGACTTGCTACATCAACTTATCCATCATAATTTCGTTAGCAGAGAGTGTGACAACAAAGTTGACACTTTGCTCTTGACACAAACAAAAGTTGATCCGCCAAAGAGAGCTGTCATATTGATATTATATATGCTAACAGGTTTTTACCAACATCAGATTGCCAATGATGAGCATTAGCAATCAACACTCGTTAATCAGTTTTTTTTGTTGAATGCTCGTCACTCTGTCTACCGCTTCGTTAGCAATCCCATGAAATATGCTGTAGTGAGCGGATTCTCGGAAGCACAATGGAAAATGTAGTAGGCGTGAATGGAGAACTAATGTTAAAGTTTGATGATGATGCTAGGTGCTCCCATTCTCAGATGTGTACAATATTGACACTTTCCACCTGGCTGACTAACTTTACACCACACCGAACGACTTTGCCTCCACTGGATGGAAAAAGCATACAACAGAATGATGCGATGATGATGACACTGTAAATTTTCGGTGTTTAACCATCCGCCTTCTCTTTCTCCTGTTTCCTGTGTCAGCATTAGCGTGTGTATGCAGCATGTGTTCAACATGATTGTGTAATTGGATTATTTTGTGGTCTGTCACCTCGTAAAGATTGCTTTTCTCCCTCTCTCATTCACTCACTCTCTAAACGACTCACTCACCCATAAGTCGACATGGTTCATACAACATTGTATACCAACGCAACATTGTATATTAAAACAAGGTAACGTGGGGAACCGAATCCTTTGATTTTCAATCACATTGCCAAACATGACGCATGAAAATCAAAGTCAAAGTGAAGCTTCTCATTTACACTTCCAGTTTTGCCTATATTCCACTCCAGCGCGAGTGTGCCTTTCCTACCATCCTTTTTACAATGAAATGTCAACCTGGATGCCAAATTAAGAAGCTCATAATAATGTGGAAGCCCTTCAAAGACTTCTCTCATCGAAATTAACGAACACCCATCAAGCTTTTCAATAACGGAAAAGCAGAAACTAGCTTTGTACTTTGGAGTTTTTGAGAGCTCAAATAAAATATAAGCTTTTGGGATGAGATGAGTCATTTATTTATTACCAAAGTTAATTAAGGTAGAGGTGAGCACGGGTATGATGTTGGGGTTGCTCTCAGCTCGACTATGGTGGCAACTGGTGAGGTACACTCCCCTTTGTTTCAGGTAAATGATGTGATAACTTACAAATATCACTGGCGGAACGAATATGGCCCAAACCCACCAATGGTCATTCATTTCTATTACGCATGCAATCATATCAACCTCCCAACCAGGAATGTTGAGGAGCAGCCGAGTTATTAGCACAAAAGTAAGGATAAGTAATAATAATATGTTGAGTGACTCCAAAAATACTTATTATTATTATCATTAACAATGTTTTCGCATAATTTTGGACATTTTGACTATTAGCACGTCAATTTTCATTTCTTTCGTCTCCAGAAGGAGCAGCACTTGAGCAGCGCCACATTAAAAATATATGTGTATGTTGATGATGATATTGATTTTATGCAAACTGCTGATGACTATGACGGACAAAAGAAATTTTTGTTAAGAGCTGTCAGATCATGTCATGTAATTACTGTTCTGCAAAAAAAGAAGATGAGAGGATCATATCGCATTATTACAACATGTGAGAGCACCGCTGTGGTGATGATGAGCAGGAGAGAAAGAGAAAAGGATAAAGGCGAGGTGGGTCTATTTATTCCTTGCCTTAAAAGGACTGTCCCCATATAAGAGCTCATGTTCCTCCACGTAATTACACACACATTCTCAAGTGAGCCAAGTCAAGAAGAAGCAGACTCAGAGCGGAGAAAAAATAATTAACTACTTTTCTTTTTGCTGGAATAATAATCATAATCATCAACATTTGAGGGAATAGAGCGAAAACGGATGAGAGAGACGAACATGAACAAAATACGAGCTGGGCCTAGTACAATTGAATGTGTAAATGCTTACAAAATAAGTATCGCATTATACATGCATCACTATCAATATTATCATCAATAAAAATATTTTCAACTACAAGAGTAGCACAAACAAGTGGAGAGGTGGTGAAGTATATTGTCCGCTCAAAGTAGACTCGCGGCTCATTATTATTTTAACTGGTTTGTTACGTTTTTCTTCACATCTTTGCTCAATTTTTATAGTAATAATAATAATGGGTGACGTTGAAATGAAAAGGAATTATGCACAGGTTTATGGACTGTATCTCGATCGAAAGAATATTGACGAGCTGACTAATGATTTTAGATGGTGTTTGGCTCATGCAACACAA
This sequence comes from Orchesella cincta, assembly GCA_001718145.1. Classification (NCBI taxonomy): domain Eukaryota; kingdom Metazoa; phylum Arthropoda; class Collembola; order Entomobryomorpha; family Orchesellidae; genus Orchesella; species Orchesella cincta. The sequence continues at coordinate 160,172 of LJIJ01000069.1, read as the reverse complement.
ATAATAAATAAGATTAACTCATTTCCTTGCAACCCTAGATTATGATTATTATTTCTAAACTCAAAATTTGTATACAAACCGTCCATTCAAAACTGTCAAACAAGAAGGAAAAGTGAGTACAAGCTTCAGAGGAAACGCGAAAAGCAATTCCGATATGACGATTTGTTATTACAGATGCTCTAACGGGATGAGTAATGATCCAAGTCGTGTGCCCTTCAAATTCTCAACGCACGCACGCAAATGCAAGCTACACATGCATAGATTGAGTGCGTTTAGAGCAGAATCTGTTTTTGGGTTTGGAACTGAGCTCTTTCTTTTAAGTATGCAGAACACAACATGTGGACACAAGCCGTTTTAAATATGTTGAGATTTGTTTGGCGTGTGCTTGCCTGAAGGAGTACTGTGTGGAACAACGGGAGCCTTTTTCTGTTTCCTTCGTTTTCGAATTGTTTGCATAAATTTATACGGGTATATCAGCTCCGTTCTTTGAAGTCAATGTTGACTCACATAAAAAGGTAGCTAACTATAATACTCGGGAAAAAATCATTTCGCTCAGCCTGGATAAAAGAGGAAGCAAGGCTGAATGGAATCCAGTGTCAAGTCAAAAACCAGATTTAGTTTATAGGAAATTACTTGTCAGATTTTGAAAACAAGACGTTTTCATCTCGTATGAACTAGCCATCACGTGAAATGCAGGGTGGAAATGAGAAGATAGAGCCTTTGCAAGCACTGCACAACGATGCATATTTTTATAAGGTGAGTCTTTCAGACAAGCAAGCATTCATCACGTTACCATACAGCAACAAAACTCCCCTACTAGCTAAGGAAGACGAAATTCATAGTCAATCTTAAGTTTTAAACACTCTTTATGTAAAGTAGGGAAAACGGAAGTTAGCGAGTCATAAAAATGGACAATTTGGAAATTGTGGTTTTATTGACTTTTTTCCTCAAACTCAAAAGAAGAATGAGTCAGAACAGTAGCTCTGCATAAGTACATTGTACTGCGGTTTTTATTCTACCAAATACATTACCTATTGAGTCAACCTCATATAATTCCAATTATATCCAACCAGCTCATAAAACTGAGCTAACAACCTCTACCACTCACTTCTTTTTATGAGCTCGTCAGTCGTCATTATTACGCTTAATTGTAGCAAAGAAATCCACCCAAATCAAACACCTTCTTTTAATTGATTAACAAGTGAGTAATTGACTCTGTCTTGTAAATTACTTCACACGCTCATCAACACACAACTAAACTACCTTTGATGCCTTGATATTTTTCTTTTATTGGAATCTAATGAGAATCTTAAAAGTACCTGTCACCCACTCCAATAAAATAAAAATAAATGGCTGCATGACGACAACGTAAATTACTTTCATTCGACTCATAAAAAAGCTACAGTAGCAAATTTATAGATTCCAATTTACTCTTAATTTCATTTAGCATTACATACTTGCAAATTAAATTACACGCTAGAAAAATCACAGAAAAAGACGGGACACGTTAGCACACGGTAATCAATGAGAACTGCAAAAGAATTCCAATAAAATTGTTTGTATCGCACACACTTCATTTACAGCTCGTACTTTCAAAACTAAAGAGTCCATTGGCAGAAACATATTACTTTTTATAGGGCAGCTTGCAGCATGCACCCCAAGATGAAACAAACCGATAGATCCCAAGAAGTAGCAGTAGACAAGTACCTAATACACAGGTATTTTTGCCTAAGGAGTTGACAGACAAGTTCGTTGATCCTATCGTGTCCTGCTACTACAACCATTAAATTACCGCATTTATAACCTGTGTGTCAGACTACCAATAAACGTGATGACGATGATTAACAATTTATTCCGTTTGAGTCATGCTAACTATGCCATATGCCGCTACTACTTCTGTGGTTGATCCTAAGTGATTAATTGTGCAACCAAAAATGAAAAATGTGCACTAACTTATTGAGTTTGGATTCCGATTGGAAAACAATGTCAATCATCATGTAATGTACATGTGTTTTTTTTTCTCTGAGAATAAAATGTAAGACAATTTTTAGCTCTACTTATTTAGGAGTAAAACTGACTGATTAAATGAAAATGAATGGAATTGAATGAATAGAGAACATGACAAGAAAATACGAATGAAGGAAAAAAGTGAGGGATTGGAAATTGAATGGTGGTTTATAGCTAAGAATGTTATATTGTGCAATAAATACAAGAGCAACAAAGGAATGTCAATGACGACTGATGATCAATAAAGGGTACAGTACCTTGGGCTTTATTTTTGCACTGATAACGATAAGCTTTTTTTACTACCACTGTGCCTTTCTGCTATTACTTAAGTGAGATTTCGTTTTATTACGTTGCTCAGTCGTCGTACATATATCAATTGTTAGCTACAAAACTGATGTTTCAATTTTTATCTCTGTATCTCATCTCCCTTTTTAGAACTACTTTAACTTTTAGTTTCAATCCAATCCATCCATATCTCTTTGAGATTCCGTCGAAATAAATGTTGGCCTTGTTTGGTATCAAATCAACTCAACCTCAACACGAAGGAAAATACCTAAATATACTGAATGTTTGCAAGTATAAAATGTTTATGTCATTTGTGTACATTTAGCGTAGTATGGCGTTACACGTTTTAGGCATAATCAACTTATTGATACATTTTTGAGTCGTTAAAAATGTTTCACTTATAATTAGTTTTTTTAGGATTGTATACCTACTTCAATTTCACAGTAAAGTACACATGAAAATACTGAAGGAAGGCAGAAGTCGCTCCCTTTTCAGCACTAATCTATAAACTCCATCTCATTAACAACGTGTCACGACACGAAAATACGACAAGCAAAACTCCAACAGGATCCTTCTCTCATCTCGAACAAGACTAGCCACCGCCATCGTCTTTGTATGATCATGGCACGACCAACTACATACTATGACAATTCTCATGTAGTTCTGCTGAATTACAAGAAAATAATGGTGTAAATGCTGAATTTTTACTGCTCCTTTACAACAGCTTATTCATGCACATGCATTTCTAAATTACTTTGTGATTTACTGTCAAACATATTCAATTTTTGTTTCACAACTAACAAGATCAAATCATTTTTTATTACTATCTGTCCACCTGATAACATGCCTTACCACCACTTAACGGCCCTTATTCAAGATCATGTTGATGATGATGACTGTCATAAAATCTGCAGATATATTTTTTTAGAATGGTTCGCATTTAAGTTGTCATCAATAAAGAAAATGTGACGATAAAGATAGAAACCAAGTAAAACTATGCGCACTCCCTCTTTTCCGCCATTATACAAGTACCGTTGCTTTGGTTATCAACACAAACCGCAACAAATTCTCATTCTGTATCTTTGGAAAACATAAATAGGCCAGCAGAACATAAAAATAAGCTAAGTAGTTTACCCTATATGGGCGAAATTGGAATTCACAATGAACTATTTCTATCCGGAATGCAAATGACAATGCACTAAAGTGGACTTGCAAAATTGATTGATTGGTGTGTAAAAAGGGTCCCAGTTTTCATATTTTAATTAAGTAAAAAAAGGATTTTCTGTGGAAAAATGGGAGTAGCCATTGCATTTTGGCAATGTATTAATATTATGGGTTGGTATTTCTCATTTAGCCGCTCATTAGTTTATGTTCACATTTATATGTCAGCGCCAACTCACTCAAAGGGACCTTTTCCACTCTTTCTCGACTTTTGGAGCCTTGCCTTGCTCGAGAAATCCATTGTCATCTCTTTTAACAGAGTGATCCAATTACAAGATTACAAAGTCTAGCTGTGCGAGTGACTTTGAATGGTAGCAAATAAAGTGAAGTGCAAAACCGTAAGGAAGGTGGTGGTGGCATGTAGTGTAGCCTAACAAGTCGACTCATTCACGTAGTATAAGACAATTGGCGAGAAAAAATTGAGCGGTTTCTCGAACTCGAGAAATGGAATGTTGAGGTACTTTGCTAACAGCTACCAGCCGATATGCCGCTATTTCGTCAACAGTTGACAATATTTGATTGCTTGGTTGTGCGTTTCGCTAACTATGTAATGTAGGTAACGAACAATATGATTATTTTATCGGTGTGGTACCCAGTGTGCGTTGCGTCGTACGCAGCTTTTCCATTGTTACAATTCTTCGTTTTTCTCAAAAGTTTTCCGCAGTTTTACACATATACATCAGTCTACTCAACTGTCTCATCAAATTATCGTCATCATCACGTCATGCCATCATGTTATCATGAGCCACTTGAGTTATGCCAAGCCACATAATGGGCTGGCAGCCAAGCCTGCTTGGTTTTGGTTTGGCCTGTCTTTATTACCACAGAAGAGTAAGAAGTAGACGTTATAATGTGAAATGAACCATTACATATTATAAATTTTTATGTAATGCGAAAAGTAGCATAATCCCCATCATCATCACCTCCAACATTTCTCCTTATTATCAGCAACCAAAACAAGAAGTGTTAGAAAATAAGGAATACATATTATGCCTTGCTGGTGGAGTGAGCACATGCAGCGCCAATCACATAAAAATGCGTCGTCTCGCCTGGGCTTTTGTGAATTACAAAGTTTCACAAAAACTTACGAACAAGCTTGTTAACTCGTCATCTCTCTTGTGCACATTAAATAAACCGTGCTTTGGCTGTAAAAAAAACAAGGCACCCAAAAATTATTATATTATTGTCCCAGTTCTCATCATCATGTTAGTTGTCGTTGTCGTCGAGTTGACGTCGCGATCACCATCCCAAGCCATATTATGACGTGATGTGATGAAGATGATTACGACAATTTTGCAACAAGTAATCCCTTCATAAAGTGCATGATGATGATGTATTTCCTTCTTTCTAAAACTTTAACACAATATGCCATGACCGAATGAGCTGATCTGCTAAGTAGGTAATAAAATCTGAGACTTGAAGAAATAATCTACCTCTAAATTTTTAATTTGACAAGGAAATGCTGCTAATCAAAACAATGTGAGTAAAAGCACGTTTAATCCAGTTCTGTCATTACACTAGATTAAAAACTGGGAGCAGCCTAGCGTATTTAGATCATAAAATCATTATGTCATCATGGAAGAACGCAGTAACTGTCGTTTTAAAACTGAAAATGAGGTTTCACTGGTCAATTTTAAGAACATAAAACAGAAGCAGTAATAAAAATGAGCCATTTAGAAACATTTCAAAAAAATTTTTTTTTCAATCCAACTCGACTCGACCAGTCAAATCCACTAAGAAGATGAATCACATGACTTTATAGACCAAAAACGACAGGAGAGAAGGCAAGATTGCGGATGGAAAGATTCATGAACGAGAACGTCGAAATGCATACTTAGGTAATGTTATATATTGAACTGAAGCATTTACATATATATGCTACCCCAACGATGGAAAATTTTGATTTACTGTTCTCATTGCCAAGTCCACACAAGCTGAGTATACGTGTGCATTCCATTGTCATAATATAATATCACCATCGTCCTCAATCTTCAAGACAAACGATTGAAAAATATGAAGATAAGGTGGAGTGGTAGCAAAAACTCTTTTGGCTTTACAACTGATCCCGTTGCTTGTCTTGAGAAGAGGATAGTATTTATGCGCTCGTATGCATTGCAAGGTATTTTTTAGACTCTTATGCAATTCATAGTATGAACTGGAGATAACACTCCCCCATGTATTTTTTACAATTGTATTTCATATGAGCATACAATCTCAGTTGTACATTAGATAGTATTAGACAATGAATTGAGCATTGCAAATTCAGATGGAGGGATGCTGCCTTTGTGTATCGAATCTGGACTGATGATATAGATATACTTGCACTATACATCTCCTGGATGCAAGTATGGTTATTTCCTACAGATTGACAAGTTCAAGAAAAATACATTGATTGACTGGTATCCATACAGGGAAAGGAAAATACCATGTTCATGATTGGAACCGGGAGGCTCCTGGATACCACTATGCATTTCCCAGAGATATGGATAGCAAAGCAGAGTACACTACTACAAAAATGACCTTTGCACTTGGATTTTCCATGTACTTGCTCAGTCCTCAAAGAGACTCTTGGCTTGTATTATACATGACGAAATAGCAAAAATACGCTTCTTCTTCTTCAACACCCCATTTTTCCTCTCATTCTTTGTCAAATGCTTGAATTATAAGCCCGGACAAGCTTGGTTTGGACTGTTCTTTTGCTTCTCCAGTTTTGGTGTAGTGTCCAGTGACCACAGGACACTGGACACGTTTTAAATATGTGGGAAATATTAAAAAATTTGTGGGACTGGTTGTTCCCACCACGCAACCCAGCACCCGTAACACCGCCTGTTTCCAATGAAACGGCGCAAACTGCTGGTCAACGGCCAGAGGTGCCAGAGTTACTACAAGAGGTGCCGGAGGTGGTGGCAGCGGTGGTGCCAGAGGTGGTTGCTGAGGTGGTTGCTGATGTGGTTGCTGATGTAGTGGCAGAGGTGCAAGATCAACGAACGGCAGCTTCGTTCGATCAAAGAGCATTTCTAAATGCTGGACCTTCAAGTGGTTAGTCAATATTGATGACACGAAGATTACATACTGTGTTTGATAGCCTGCAATAGTCGTTAAAATTTATAATAGTATGCACATAAATAGGAATGATATAATGTGATGCAATATGGGTACATTCCTCAACTAATAAACTTCAATTGTTTGATCCTGTGTATATATAGCCGAACGTCAACCCAGCGCTTCGCCACGGACGCAAAGGCTTAGCACTCCAGCCAGGGATTCCCCGTCTCCAGCCAGGAACAACCTTTCTCCAGCCAGGAACAACCTTTCTCCAGCCAGAAACAACCCTTCTCCAGCCAGGAACAACCATTCGCCAGCCAGGGACAGCCCTTCTCAAGCCAGGAACAACCCTTCTCCAGCCAGGGACAACCCTTCTCCAGCCAGAAACAACCCTTCTCCAGCTAGGAACAATCCTTCTCCAGCCGAAGATGTTGAGACACCTTCTGGAACTGAGCATGAGCTACGGCGCAGCAACCGAGTGAGAAAACCGCCAACCCGTTTTTCTGACGAAAAGTTGTAATTAACAACATTCGGGACCGAAAAAATGTAACCGGAAGCATTAACAAGTAATAAAAAACAGTTCAAAACTAAAAAGAGCATATAAGTGTCCAATGCATTTTGCTGTCTGCTAGCATAAGTACTATTACTATTACATTTTTTGCTGACTTGTACAATAATTTGAATTAACAAGAAAAACAAACAAAATCTGTTAGTGCCATAGCCGATTAGCATCATATTTTCCAGGCGAACCTAAGCCTAGCATTCAATTTGATAAATTTGGATCGCACGAAGGAGCCGTATAACATTTTTATATTCATATTTTCAACAATCAACTAAACAATTGGTTCAGAAGCTTCTCCACTCCAGTGTTACACTTCTCACATAACCTCTTTAAGTATAGTCCAGACAAGAAACTGCTCGTTTTGAGTCGGTTTCACGCTAATGATAATAATGAAAAAGGATGAAGTTGAAACGTGCATTGACTATATACTGCACAATTTTTAAGAATCAGGCAATCTTGCTGTTGCTCCACTGATTTTCTCTTTTGAGTGCGTAAGTAAATAACATGCGTGTACGCAAAATCAGCCTGAAGGAAAATGCGCTCATATTCATACACGAGGAATGTTGACTTTTATCTAATTGTTTCTCTTTCAACATGATATTGACGACGCTCACATGTAAAACATGTAGTCATTCCAATACAAAAGAGTAAGAAAATATGAATTAGGTCGACAGAAAAATATACATAATAGTATTCCATTATGCGCAGGTAAAAGTGGAGAGTAAAGGATCTAATTATGTCTTTCAACTTTTGTTTGTATTTGTAATGATGATGACGATAATGATGAGAAGGCACGTCTACCTATTTAATTGTAACTTTTTCCAACTGCTGCAATTCCATTTCATCCGACACACATTTGTAAAAATGTTCAGAAAGTGAATTCTTTCTCAACGCTTCGAATTTGAAACAAAGTTTTTACTAAAAAACACAACCTCACGGTGAAGACAAGATGGGCATGAGGATTTGGAAAAGAAATTAGGTTGGTTTTCGTTGGCTCAGCTCAGTCAGTCATTTTAGTCTCGTTTCTGCCATTCAAAGTGATTATCATAATCTTACACAATTTTCATCATTTCCTCACATAATTAAAATGAGCGTGAGCTAACTACACAAGGTGAGTGTGTGTCCTCAGTACTGCGCTGCTCATGCTCCCTTTCCATTTTTTTCTTTTCAATAGTAATCACGACCATGATGATCAAGACAACGAGGCCTTGTACAAAATCACACTTTGTTTATCATCATCACACATCCCATCCACAAAATGTGGTTTATCATCTTTATGAATCTATTCTTGGCTCAACAACTATGTAACAACAAAATCTTACATACCTACAATTAAACAGGACATTTTGTGCAAAAACTACAACATGGCTCATAATAATCAACCTTTTAAAATGTTACAACTTCATCATCCTGGACAAAATTAAGGTTTTTTGTGTTTCATGAATTTTCGAAATAGGTTGAATAGTAAATTTTTAATATTCAGTAAGAAATATGAGAATAGAAATGATGATTTACAAGGGAAAGGGTTGGCCCTGGCAACTGATTGCGCCTTTATGTAACTCACAACCCAACACTTTTATCTTCTGCTTCTCAAATCTAAAAAAGTAAGTAGGTACGTTGTTTTCGGCTAATGAAACAAAAGAGAGTATTGTACAACCTCAAAGAAGTAATAAGTTCTACCTAATGTGAAATAAAATAAGATGATGCGTGGATAAAACAAATATTCTTTTGAAATCTTTTTAGCCCTAGTACATCATAAAAACACAAAAATGCAACTACTCAAGCCAAACCGCCGGAATAGTAGTATAGACAATAGTTGTGCTCACATGGAAAACGAAATGATAGAAAGGAAGTCTGAGTAAATACTCTTGGATTCAATTCAAGTCAAGTCAATTAGTTCTTTATCTTTTGTCTCCATCTTAGTCAGAGAGCCAGGCCAGATCATCAAATAAAAATATTGTTGAGAGAGACAAACGATAAGGAACATAATATAATGTTATGGTGGCATTGAACATAACTTGTTGTATTCAATAATAAAATTTTATCGTGAATCAATTGAGCATTTATACAGGTACTGCTGTGCATAATATTAGTAAAGATGCTGTAATATTTCAAAAGATGTTCAATTCATTTGAGATTCTGAAAAAGAGGAGGAGAAGTTTGGATTGTGGTATATTTTTAGCGTTTCAATGATTCGTTATTTAAAACTTTAAAGTATTCAAGGACAAACATTCACAATTAGTTTTATTTCGTGAAGGAACAGGTAAGTAGACATACATCGAGAGAAAAAATTGATGCACCAGGCGTGAGACAAGCTGATTGACTACAACTTTACAAGAAATGCATGGATGAATCACAGTAATTAAACAAGACAGGTATTCATGTTCATGTTCATTCTCCTCATCTTCTTTTCTCTTTCGCTTAGGTTCAGTTAACAAATATATATGCTTTGGTGTGTAAAACCTTACATTGCATAATTTTCAGTTCCTTTCATTTTTCTGTTCCAACTCCTTTATTTTATTCAATTCAATATTACAAATGATGAAGATGAGTTTGGTAGGTCTTTTGAAGGACTTGACTGTTGTAATTACCGATATTGTCAGTGATCAAAGTGGAATGCTACTGTACTACTCCATGGATTCCTTTCTCGACTTCTTCAAATTCCTCGAGCTGTTCCTGCATTCTCAGGGAATATTCTAATGACACAGGTGTGCAAAAAGGTCATTGAATATAGAGAAATGGCTAACATTTTATTTAGTCTTCATGCAATAATGTAATATTACCACCCAAATCGTCTACCATAAAACTCTACCAGCTTCCAGAACGATAAACTCAAAGTTGGGTTTTTTCTCACACCTTTTTTCCTTGTGAGCGTGAAATGGAGAATAAGGCTAGGCAACACACGAATGAAGCAGAAGGAAAGGAACTGAGAAACCTTCGGAGTTGTGGAGTAGCCTGAGGCAGCCCGCTTGTAAAAAAGAGAGGCCCTTGACAAGCTTTGGAAGGAAGACATATTATTAAGTAAGTATTATTCTCGCATACATCCCCAGTTTTGGTTCTTCTAGAGCTGGGGTTAGTCTAGCAGAGAACTGCGAGTTGAGTAGAAAATAATAAAACCAGGTTGAGAACCTGACTCTTTAATACACCATAGCTGGGCTTGCCTTGGGGTAAAAACGAGGAGTATACTAATTGCCAGTAGTGATCTTTATAATCTTTCTCCCTTTTACCTTCACAGGTTTAACGTGGATACGAAAAAATTGGAAATACCTTGGTGCCTTATTAGAATCAATTGAAGTTATACGTTGGTACTTGGTACAGGAAATCCACACAAAACTAATTCCATTGGGAGTTTCTACGCATATGCATTCTAAAGGTAAATGACGATTACTACCTACTACCTAGTAATTGTCAGCAAGAATTTTTTGCTTGACTTGATTTGATTTGTTGTCCAGGTGGATGCCTGCATACTTCAGTTGCAATCCAACCGAAACCGAGCCAAATGGAGATAATAAAGGCTACTTCATCTCAAAGGAAAAGGTTGACATTCATCCTTGTAAAATGCAATGAACAACAATACAAATTGTATACTCTTCAGCTCAGGATGGATAACGTATACCTTAAAAGGGTCCCCAGAAGAGACAAATGTGACAATCAACGTGAAAAAGCGTCAAATAGCTCACTCTCAGCACAAAAAATTCAGGTCTTTTTCATTTACCCTCTTGATAAATAAAGACTTTCAAGAGTGTATACATACAATATAATATGTCGTCTTTTTCTGCAGCAAATGTGTAGCTAGCTACACAATACATAGACGAAGTTTCTTCTTTTCCTACCTTAGTTATTCTCCGCCACTTAATTTTTAAGCTGCAGAAAGGCCCGTCCCTTAATATAATTTTGAAGAGGAGGACTTGAGACCTTTTCTATTCACATCTCCTTTTACAAGAAAGCAACCTTTTTGAGAATACACATCATCTCATCTCAAGTTCTTGCTCCCCTCCTTCTTTTAAAACGAAGTTAGGAAGCTCTTGGTTAAAGTGAATTGTGAATTAGCTGAAAAAATGAAGAAGAAGAAGCAAGGTAGCTGAAAGAGCAGTCACATAGTCATGTAATAATCCATTCAATACGCTATAGCCCGAGTCAGTGCACATTACAGTCAACAACAGAAAAAACACATGCATAAAATAAGAATGCATGTAAATATGGAAATGTAATGCATGTGTGTTGCATTTTATTACTCTCTTACTCACTGAAAATTACATGTTCATCTTGTTCACTGCTACATGCATCACCAACCATCGTAAAGGGAGGGTGAGACAAGAAAAATTGTACAAAAAGTGATTTTACGCAAGAGAGAGAAAAATTGAGAGAGTGGAGGCTGTGTCACTACACCACACTTCCTATTTTCCTCCAGGTAGGAGAAAGAGAGAAAAGCGGGTAAGGAGGGAGACACAAAAGGTCAATATGAAACGAATTTTTTGGAGGCAAACCAAACCAGCGTAAGTTATTCCGAAAAAAACAAATTTGTACCATACAAATCTATTCAAGTTCAAGTCAACCTAGGTGGAAAGTAAATTCCTTTTTCTTTTCCTCACAAATTCATGAGAGAGTGTCGAATAGCGAAAAGACAAACAAATCAAAGCAAAAAAGGCTGAGATCTCTCTCCCATTTTGTTTTTTACATGAAACCTAAAACAAATCTCTATTACTGCTCCTGTTTTTGATGTGCATGTGGCTTAGCAATGTACATGAGTGTTAGGAAGATGGAATGGAGTTTACGTAGCTAACATTGAGAAGCTATTGCACTACACAAATAACAAATGAACGTGGATGGAGATTGATGAGCTCAGAAATGGGCGACCACACCCATGTCAATGTATTATTGTTTCCATTCATTCACTTCATTCATCCATCCATCCGACAACCAGCAACGGAGGAAGGTGTAGGATATAAAATGCTAATACCATTTTCTTCTTGGTCATCATCATCAACCTCAGCCAAGTCAGCATCCCCATTCCATTTTCAGAAAGAAACAAAGTGATGATGATGATGAAGCATCACTGTTACGAAAACTTCACACCCGAAAATGTGGCTTTTATTGCGACAATGAGCAACACTTAATATTTCCCTATTGTTCATCCACCTTCGTACGAGAAGCGGATATCGAGAATGGTATTATTACACATTTTCCACTAAAATTATCACGCTACGGCAACATAATAAGCACCTCAATGGTTTCAATAATGGGAGAACAAGAGCAGCTAATAAATGGGCTAACAATGTGCCATGAGATAATGCAGAAGAACAAACGTAATATAATGTGATAAGGAGCACCCCCACAATGTAACATAACTCGTTCAGTTCACAACTTTCATTCATTGTTTTGCATGCATGCATGCCTAACGCGCCAACAATGCAGGAGCTCATTGTCAATGTCACCATAACCAGTCCAACTAGCCGTCCTGAAGTGAAGAGCGTCACCCTTCCTTCTTAGCTAAGAATTTTAAAACTCGCCTCCTTTTCTCACTTCCATTCTCATTTCAATTGATAATAATTACGTGGATGTAATGCATACAGGTAGTAGTAATACGTAATATCAATGCAGCAGTAAAAATAAAAGCTTCCTTGACTTGCAATTTCCATTGTCATCCCTATCTCCCTTCTCATTCGCCATTTTAGAGAATTGGAATGTGTACTTAGGTAGTGACAAGAGTGAGAAGAAATGGTCGTCAATCCTTGTCAATCCAAAGTTAATTACTTTGCATAATAATGAATGAGATGCTTTTCTTTCAATTTTTAGTGGAAAAAATAAATACCTATGTACATCCATAATATAATTTTCTCATTGAGAATTCTGCTTGTTTGCATTCCGCTTACGCCATTCACGCATCAACTCCTACTTTGAATTCCAAGTTGAGGAATGTCAAAACGTTTGCAGCCATTCTCTCCCTCAAATGAAAAGTGTCAAAGTACATGGATGGAGGACGAGACAAAACAAGGAAAATAAAAGATGAAACAGAGCATTCATGCATCTCTCACTTTTGACTTGATTTTAAAGGAAAACATTATTTACTCTTCAACATCCTTTGTCTCATAGCTTGGCAATTAATTTAACAAAAATATACAGCTAGTGACAAAACTGCCGTTGACATTTTGCTATCCTTCCCATTGTCAGGTCATGCGATATAGTTACTTTACAAGGGATCGGTTTATTTGCAAAACTGCGTTGATCCGTGGAGTTCCTAAGGAATACCAAAACCGGGCTGAGAAAAATTGTCATGAAGTTAACGGTACATTACCATTGTCCTTGTCGTCTCATTTCCACCTCAATTCAAGGAAACAAGTTGAAACGCTATGCTAATCTAGGTATCGCGAACAATCACGTTAATTGATTTATTACCTGAATCATCATAAGTTATTATGGCAACGTAATTTATTGAACATGCAGTAATGAAACCACCACAACCAAAAGTAGCGAGATAAATATGCAACTAGCACGCCACGCACAAGTCAAGTCAGGAGGTGGTTGTGTTATTCGCTTGGGACAATGTTTTGCATATAAAACCGGGCTTCCTTAGTTTTACCTCATTTGTCAAAGAATATGAGCAGTATACAGTATTATGTAAGCCAAACCAGGCAAACTTTTCGAATGAAAGGATCAAGTTCATGAAAAATGTAAACAATGGAATGGCACAGTATACTTTAATACGTATCAAGGTAACAGCTCGCTATAAACTACGAATTTAAGAAATTGTAATGAATGAGGTCCACGCCCACACAAGATGGTTTGTTGTGTACTCTATGAGCTCTTAACTTGGTTGATACATGATACTCTCATGTAGAAACAAGACGAACCAAGCCTCTTCACAACAAATCCACTTGATAGAAGGCTTAAACGGAAATTTATTGCCAAAGTAACCAGATATCTCAAAACATTCAACAATATAAATGTGTGCATGCATCTTTCTTCCTGAAATTGATTCATTTTGTGCTCAAACGGAAAGATATGCATAAATGACAATCATTCTCACCACTCGCCATACTTGACTATACTATCGCATTTTGTAAGGAGATTAAACTAGCGGACACAGAGGGATCTCCTTGGTATACGTTTTTAGGAAGGAAACTATGTGAACGAAATAAACAAAGGGAACCCAGTTAATATGACACGAATGCAACACACCTTCTCTTCACATCTCTTGTTTCCACAGAGGTCAGGGAGATACATTCATACACACCGGTGGCATTGTCATGGTAGTGTGATAATTGAGCCTCTCTTGTCACATTTTTATGATGATGACTCCATCCTTCTGGAAAGGAGAGGAGAGCTTTTGAATGGAAAATGAGTCAGTATTCACAACTGTTTCTTGTTTATACGAAGGAATTAAGTAGCATTTTTTTGTAGATGCAGGGCTGAAAGAGAAAAAAGTGTGATCTCGGCAAGAAGACACCTGCTGATGGTGCTAGCTATGATATTTTATTACAGTGTGTACCCTCTCTCAGGAATCTTTTTAAAATTCATGTGCATCCCCATATTCATGATATGATCCTCTTAGATTCCATTGCAAGTTGGTTGTTTACCTCATTCCCAGTGAGGATGAAAAGAAGGAGAAAGATGAGTTATGACTTTTGATTTTTCAAGTGTAAATGTCAAGCTTCTTCTCTTTTTCATATAGAAAGATGATGATGATGAAGAGGGAGAACAGAGTATGTCCGAAAGGAAAGCAAAAAGGATTGGTTTTTTAACAAGTGTTCATTCGAGAAAAAGTGAATTGTCACTTTTTCCCTGTCACATTATCTGCCACGCCACTTTTTCCTAGTGGATCAAAGTGAGAAATTATACATAGTCATACGAGTTGGCCTCCATTTATGTTACTCCAAAGTTGTTATCTAATCTAAAAAAAATATTCATTTCTCATTTAAAATGAATACTCAAAAGCTTTTGGTATACTTTGTCCACTGACTCGGGGACCTACAGCATAGTCCCAAATTAAAATACGCCAGTCTTTTCTCAAGTCATGTCAACCAACCTTTTGCATATAATTTACAGAAAGCAAATATTCTTATGATGATGATGATGATAACGCGCTTCTTTAGAAAGGAGGCTCAATACAGTAGCCAAAAACTACACTACTAATCCGAAATAATATGACTTGATTACAAAGATGCTTTTCATTTTGCAAAAGACAACATTTTCACAAGAAAACATACATATTTATGCAACAGAAGCTCTTGTGTCTGTCTCCATCTTTTGTGCTCATGTTTGCCAACAGAGTTGACTGTGAGGGAGAAGCAAAACCTCAATTGTTATTAAAATTCTTAGAAGCTCATGTACGCCAAAACTCCAACTATTTCAACCGGGGAGGACAAGGTGTGTCAACAGTACGCAATCAGTGGCTTCCTCATGTTTTGAAACCCTCCAAGACTTTTTCAGCAAATTAGACTTCTTCTGTCTGGCTATAAGACGAATTTCTCTGCTAGTAAGAAACGTATGAGATCCGTAGATTTATTAAGGATGAATGGGTTGCATCAAGTTAGGAAAGAGCTCATTCTCCCTGCGAAAAATGCGTGTTATCCATATGCATAAGAATGTTAAATGTCTTGAAATGATGATGATGACATGGGATGCTAAGCTCTCTCATACTTTTTGGTGTGGCATTGGCAAAAGGCGGCTGGTATGGTATGATGATGGTTGATGGTATATGGTATACGTGACAAATAGCTTAGAAGAGCAATGGGTAATAATTTACAAGAGGAAAAAACCGTCAGAAACAGACAGATCAAAAAGACAAGTAAGTACAAAATATTCTTTTTTAACAATCACCATCATCATATGCAGCATGGAGGAGGAAAAGGCAAAGGGAAAACCGGTATAATATGCAAAAATCAACAAGGATGGATGGATATCTGAAGTAAGAAGTAGTAGTAGTTTTTGGTGTAATGTAAAAAGTATTAATGTTCTCTAATCCCTTGTTCTTATTTGCTCAAGGAGACAGCTCAAGCAAATAAGCACACGAAGAGAAAGAAAAAATGCAAAAATGTGAGGCTGATGCCTACTCCCATTCTCCCCAACACAAAAAGTAATTATATTGATATTCTGCTGCAAGTACAAAAGAGTATTTAACCCGTGTGCTAGTGAAGAAGGAAGGTAACGTAACGTAACATGGAAGTATGCGAGTATGAGTAGGAGACTACGTTTTTGTAACTCGTGAGGAGTGACAAATGGGAGAAATCCGTCTTGTCTGACATGACATCATCAGCAGAAGAACCAAGACAGAGAGGAATGAGAATGAAGCCCGATTTTTATACAAAATATGCGCGTTTGCCTATGACTGCCGACTGCAGTAGCGCTAGACTCAGAGGTTTTTTTAATACCAAGCATCTATTCTTGCAATTCTTTTTTTCTGAAAGTATGCATAAGTACATGAGTACCATCACACTCACAAAATGAACCAAATAATGGGAATGCAAATTTATAGATGAGAGAGGAACAAGGAAGCACAGAAAATATCATGATCATCCGTAGCACTCAACTAAACCTATAATTCTTTTCTGTTGCTGTAACCTACACAAATTCTCGCTTGTTGATTGTGATGTGTGAGTCCGGAATTTATAGCGTGTATTTATTTATAAGGAGAAGAAATAAATGATTGTGCATTCTTGTACCTCTGTATTTTTATGCTGCTAATTAAGCCCAAAAACATTTCTTGGATGAGCCATTATGTTGCTGAAATAAAGCGGCAAGACTTCCTTTATGCATACGATGATGATATATGAAACTTCCTCTAATATGAAGCAATCACTCTCTTCCACATACATATATTTGGAAATTAGGGAGAATGGATTTGAGGGAAATGCAAACTAAATGTCTTCATCCATTTATCATCAAAACTATTTTTTCATGCTTTTTGCTGTTTGTGAAAGGTGAAGATGATGAAGACAGTTGTCATCGCAAGACCGCAGTATCATTCATCATGGAACAGCAAAGGAGAGAAAAAGAATAACATTTTAATTCAAAGGGGAATTCCTTTTGATGACCATTATTATGACGAGTTGTAAGTACACATCATAAGAGGTCATTATGGTGTGATGGTTGCTATGTCAAAATCACTTTGTTAAACAAATTTATCCTTCACATTTTTTTGAGAAATTAAATGTTTGGCTTACGCAATTCCGAAAACTACCGTCCTACGTAATAATTACAGAATGAACAAGAGAAATAAAAAGTAGGTTATGTCATCTTTGATTATCATACCCCTCCCCATTTCCAAAACCTGAGGCTACATTTAATCAATCATTGTAAATTATGGAAAATCATGACTACTTAAACCCAAGGCAAATATTTCTTTTCTTGCGAATCCAAACATTTCCCAACGCAACGTGTTTGAGTTGCATGTATCCAATTCCTGTAAGCTCATTCCTCTGTCATCGAGAATGTCATTATATAGCATTGTTAATTAGGTTTAATCACTTAAATTGCCTTTTATATCCACATAATTCAGTCAGCCCCGAATAATTAATGGATATTCCAAAAAGTCGGAATGGTGGCTGGAGCTTTGTGGAAATCGATCGATAAACCTGTACATTTTTTCCCGTGTGAAATGGATTTCGGCTTGAGCTCTGGGCTCCCTGCTCATCCGATCCGATCCCCTCTCCTCTTGACTTTTCCTTTCCCACATTGAACGTTGAGAATATACACGTAGATATATAAGTATATATATATATGCGAATGCAATGTTTAAAAAGAGAGTTGGCTGGAAATAGTAGTTCACCGCTAAAGAAGAAAAGAAAGATGAGAAAAGATTGGATTTACTTTAGTTTTTCACACAAGTCAAGGCAAAGGAGCGAAAGAGAGATTCTTCCTTTGAGTGAGTGATTGTAAAATATGCATGTATACATGTCGGCTTCCATTACTTCAATTTCGGCCTCGTAATAGATCTAAAGGATTCCGCTGAGAAGAAAATGAAAAAAGAAGAAGAGACGACGAAACCCTCATTCTCATTTTCACTCTATCCCACAACAAAAAAAATCCAAGTCAAGAAGAGAGGATGAACACGTAGACTCAACTAAGAGTAAGACACAAATTCACGTACAAGCAACTCCCTTTTCTTCACAAAACAAAAAATCATACAAGTAAACCACTCCATTGCAGATGGTCTACTTTCAACTTTATTTCCTTCATTAACGCTCCCAACATTGCACTTCAAATAGTAACTTTGGGTGAGTAAAAAATCAACCCTGCTTTTTACCAATATTATAAAATCTGACATGTCAGTTCAACGTTCCAAAGGGCCTCTCTTTCAGGACGCAATGGCAATACTCCTTTTCCAACTTGATTCTACGAGTTTACACCGTATAAATAAATATATTCACATCAAAATATATATAAAAACGTGGTCACGACGTCTCTTTTCCTTCCCAGTGAAATACTATGGAAACAGAAGGAGCATACGAAAAAAACGCTTTTGGCAGGTAATTGCCATTTCCAAACAATAACGGTGAGGGCATTCCTTCTTTCACAGCTCCAGCCTCACACTCTCTGACTAACTACTTAACATAACACCACAACATAAACATTGCATTACATCACATCTCCGGGAACAGGGATGTCTTGCTCTACGAACCAAACGCTTCAGATGTTCTCAGTTCCGTCTGCTTTTTACTTTTGAAGAGAGGCAGTTGCGTAAAAATGAATACATCAAAAATTAAGTAGAAAATGCATCTTGCCAGAATAATAGATTACCATACTATGAGGAACAGAATGGCCCTTCTCTCAATCCTAAATGGAATGGAAAGGGAGGACGATTATAGTATATTTGTGATGATGATGATCATGATCATAATTTTTTTGTGTTTGATGGAAAGGCTTTAAGTTGCATTTGTTGAGAATTACCAGGATCATATTTTTTGCTTTTCTCTGCGTTCCATGCCTACTATAATGATAATAGGCAGGCAGAAGAAGGTAATGATAATGGGTAAGAGCGTAAGAAGAAGAAATTATAGTTTATACGTAGTACAACGTACATATGCCGAGTAAAGGTGGGTTAATCACATTTTACAACTTGCTGTACAGTCCTCGCTAGGTATGCTGAAAGAGGAAAGGAAACGAGTGGAGGTTTCTTATTTTAGGATATTTCAAAGAGCCTATACAAATACGGTACTTTCAGGAGCAATTACGAATCTGTATTTATATACATACATTTTTTTTGCCAAGGCGGCATGGTCAAAGTAGTGTTTTATAGTTTTTTTGCATACTTTGGTTTCCATCATCAGAAACACTTCCGGGATTAGTTTTATGTATGGAAAAGTGGACGGACATAAAATAAGTTGGTTTAGATTTTGTAGCCAAAGTTTCAAGTGCACCATGCATGCATACATATATATATGTAATCCACTCAGAATTGAAATGAGTGAGACCATGAAAATGAGGCAACTGTTGCCCAATCGAAGAAACTAACATTCATTATTTTGAGCTAGATAGAGCAAAGGAGCTCATGTTCATTTTGTATTTCTACTCGTAAATAATTCCTTGTTTAAGAATTCAACAATCTTGAAAAGAACAGTGTGGCAGGGAAGCATAAATCAAACGTGGTGGTCATGAAAAGGAACAAATGCTTGACAGTCACTGGTAATGATAATGAAGGCACCTACAAGCATGGTTTCTGCTTTTGAACAGAGTTTCCAACGTTGCACAAGAATTCACCAGCACATAATATTAATAATATTGAATTGATCTGGATAAGGAAAGAAGTTAGCAAAGTGCAGTTGTGTAAAAGTATGGCAGCATTCAGTTATATTTGAAGCTACATCGCCTACCACCTTGTTTTTTATCCCTGCCTTGCCTTCTTCTTATTAAGCTCTTCTTCGAATTCAACTTTGCTGAAAATGGATCTTCTCGAAAAGACATCTTCACAAAAAATAGCCTCAGGTTGAAATCCTTTTTCTCCTCTCATAATGCATTTTCACAAGCCAGCTTAAACTCGTCAGGTTTTAGCTTCCATACTTCATTTCATGAAGGGAAAGGAGACTGTATTACAGAGTATTACTATCGTTTTTACATTTTGCTCATCAATCGGCCCATGAAATATACAAGTACGAAGGAAAAAGGACCACGAGGACGATAGAAACTCATGGACGCATGTTTCTTTTAACTCGTAACAACAATACCTTTTAGTCGTCTCTGCTACAGAGAACACTCTTCTCTCTCTCTCTCTGGCTACCCAGCAGGTAACCATTTTTTACAGAATTTGAAATAATTGTTCCTCTTCTACACCTACCATCACCACCACCGTGCATGTTCCTTCGACATTCAAAATGTGAAATATTATAGTTAGTTTGGCTCGGCTCGAACTGCATCCAGCCAGAAGAGCAAATGAAATGAATGCACAAAAATACAAAGTATGGACACAAATGTGGTGGGTTCTGCAGTGCAGTAGTTTTTAGTGAGCTGGTCTCTGCTGTGAAGCATCGTGCTCACATCATTCACAGAAAAATAAAACGGTCAGGAAATGACTGGGATTTCATTGCTAATATGATAATGGTCTCTTGTTCACTCCTCGTTCACTCTTTTGAGAACTTATAGCCATCCATATTCATAGTTATGTACTTGAGAATAAAAGTTGAAAAGTAGCCGTGTAAATAGTTTTCAGCCACCCTAACATATCGTGCTAAAGGAAATGTCCTGTAAAGTGGTTCATCATGATCATCCATGTTCCCAACAAACCACCATACTAGTGGTATTTAGTATCGGATGCACAACTCAGTTGTAAATATACAACAATTTTTATGTAGCATCATGAATCTTTCCACACCAAAAATACGAGATTTTCTGTAAGGGACCAGCAGCCACACCGCTGTGCGTGCATCCGCATCTCCACTTTCTACTCCACACCACACATCATCAACATTATCCCCTTCATGAGTATTCAGAGGAAGAATGCATCAGTTTCATTCACAAAAATTCACGAGTGGATGACGACGATGATGGTGATGCAGTGCACACGCTTCATGGAGATCACAATGCTTTTTATCCATTGATCCTGAAGTTACATAATATGCAAGCCATTCACATTCGCACCATCATGCACCGTTCCTCTGGAAATTGGAATATAATTGTCAATTAATCTTGCGCCTCGTTATTTGGGAAAAAATCTGCCATTTTCATCCAAGGAAAAAAACTTTTTTTTAAGTGTCTTGCCTTAAAAAATTGAATAAAATATTTTACAAAAAATGTATTCTAAGTGCAATGCTAATGGAGCTAGAAAAATGCATGCACGTATATAATATGTATGATATGACGAGCAAGACAGAGAGGAATGGGAAATGTCAGATTTCGTTTCTTTGACATGTTGTTAGGATAAAAACAGTGCTTTTATTTCCTCTCGTAATGCTATGGAGAGAAATTTGGAAAGGAAAAATGCGCTGGAGCACTACTTTACGCACATAAACAAACAAAAAATGGCGACAGACAATAATATTCATCCAATTCTCCCAACAAAAGCCTTTCTTCCATTTCCAACCGAGAAGATTGTTTGGTTGATGGAAACACATACACATTCAGCAGGAGAAGGATATAGAAAAGGCTCGTGTTCCATGTTTGCCTGTGTATTTAAGCTAAAACATATAATGCATCACACATACACACACATTGCAAACCATCATCACCAAACTGACAGAGAGTATGAAAAGCGTGTTGTGATGATGATGATGATGAGGGAAAGCTGCTTTTTACCACCAAATATCCAAAGAGAGGAGACGGTTTCTCTTATCTGCAAACAAACCGATTAGAGCTAAAAGTGTTTCATGGTTTCACTTCACTCACTCGTCTTCCCTCTATTTATCCCATATATACTTGCATGTGGATGTACTGCTCTCCAGCTTTCCACTCTGTTTGCATCATCATTGTGCATGGTTGTTGGAAGTGAGTGAAATATGCTCAACTGAACATGACGCATTTTGTGTGAGCTATCCATCCTGGAAAATTGATGCACTGCATCGCATCGGATTTAAAAGTGAGTGAAGGTAGAAAATACAAAAGCGCAGAGTGCACTTTCAATGTGAAAGCTAAACCTACCTATATGTATGCAGAAGGTTGAAAATGATTCTCTCCATTTTGCTAAGCTGTCGGGGTAAAACCAACAAAAGAAGGTTTTTACCTAATGCTGCAAAAAAGGATAGAGCTGTGGACTGAGTCTCTCACACTCTATTTGAAAAGAGTGCGAATTTATTTACCTTTCTACTTTACTCCCTTCCATTTACTCGACAGGTCGTCTATAACTTGACTACCTGCACGTGTATCATACAGCTTTTGCTATTCTATCTCATACCACTAAACCATCACCATAGCACTCTTCTTGTCAAGTTCAACCTCGTGTTAGCACGTGCTACTTGCAAATAAATAGTGCAATTTTCAGAATAAACTGTTTTAATCTACACTTAAAACCTTTCAATGGCGGAGAAATTGTTTCCCCCAAAATACTGAAAGATTTGGGTCTTCTGGTGAGCATCCCATAATAACAAAAACGTTATGATTGCAGACGACGGTGATGTTATGTGAAGATTTGTTGCTTACTGCTTGTAGACTACTTCAACTTCCTTTTGGCGTGACTCAATTGTCCTGTACAGTGTGACATTGTTACATTCATCATCCAAAAAATACGACGTTTTGCTGCTTTCCATTGCATGTTTTAAATGAGAGTTGAATGGAAACTGAGGTAAACTTTGAGCTAGCTTAATTTTCCTTTTAAAAAACTGTTTTGTTGTATTATATTCCCTCTCCATTTTTTATTTCCTCTGAACCATGTTTCTAATCATTATTGAAGGATGTTGAGCTCATGTTGTGTGTGGTGGTGGTTGGCTGCATTGTCGTCGTGATGGTTAAGTATATTTCACAGCAAGCGGTCTCATAACAATACCCACTACATTAATATATACCTACACATCTCACCTCTAATATCCACTCAACTTCAAAATCCACCAACAACGTTTTCCAATTCCTCAAAAACCCATCACATTGCCATCACCATCATCATCATCATCACACGAGGAAACCTTATCATCAACAATACCACTTCATTTACCTGTCTTAACCGAATACAATGAAAGCAGCGGAGAGGAGAACATACTACAAAAAATATTACACTCTATGGAACTAGAATTAGCTTGTCGTGTACGCTGATCATCCACTTTTTCCTTCACATACACAACAAGTACGAAAAAAATTCAATATTTTTTGTAGCTCCGTCTTGTTCCTTTTTCAAAAGAAGAAGAAGATGCTGTTGTGTATTGAATTCATTTCTGTCACGATCCAATAATAATCATAATCATAATAATAAATGGTGAAAATAATAATGATAATGGTGATCAAGAGGGATGGATGTAGGCAAGAGAGAGAAAATCGAAGGAAAGGAATTGTCATCGTCTGATGCATAGGAAGTTTGTGGTCGAATTACTGTTCATCATTTTTGCCACTTTGGTGATGGTGACGATGATGATGACGAGGATGAACGGGTGAGTGATCAAACCTCGTGTTGTTACTGACCCTATTGAACTCTTGACAAACTGACCTGTTTTCATACCGAGTGCCTTGAAAGCATGCTACACAATGGGGTATAGAAATGTCATGCTAATCATGAGATGTTTCATCAAAACTTCTGGAAGAATTTCTTCTTTTTTATAAAGTATGCAACGCATGCATTTTGATTTTGATGTATTCATTGATAAAGCTGATTGTGATTATGCATCCTCCGCATTTTTTCAAAGGAATGAAACAAATTCCGGTTATGGATGATGGAAGGGCGAAAGAAAAATATCGTTGAAAATTGTAGAGAAGCATGTTGGAAGAGAATGTTGGAGTTGCGCCGAGCAAAGTCGCCTAGTCAAAGGGCTCACAGCAAAGAATTTTTATTTCACTAAACAGGCTCATTTATTCCATTGAGAAGAAGAAGAAGAAAAATATCATCATGTCGGTCGGCGTATCAACATCTCTGATCTGGTTTTTGGCTCCCCGTTAGCAAACATTGGAGAAGATGGCTAACTTCATACTTAAAAAGGAGTCAGCTCAATACACCAGTCGGACTGGAACACCAAAGCTCTCATTTCTGTCGATTACATCAAATCCCATGAATCACATGATCATCAAGATTTTTGGGATCAGTTCAACTACTTAAACGGCATCATAATAACAATGACACAACTATCCCTGCATTTAAAATAGCCAGCAGCGCGATCAAAATCAAGGTAATCAAGGAACCCAGCTACAAAACTTCTTGCTCATCAACAGACGGAAAAAATATGCATGATTTGTCCATACAGAGGAAATAAAAATTGTCCACCTCTAAGCTCCGTATTAGATTACCTGAAAGGGGAGATTGATGCTTGATCTCTGTGTTGCAGTGAATGAGCCACCCAAAAGAGGATAATGCTTACTCCTTCCATATTTTAAAAGACATCTTCATATTATCCACATTTTTTTGCTCTTTTTTCTTCTCCATCTCATATCAAATATCACAAAGTATGCACTCAATATCACGGAGGAAGACGTTTATTGCATGGCAGCATCGCCAAAGGTACATCCACAAAATAAGCCGTTTTGCTCTTGCCTGACTCATATGGACTGGAGTGCCGTGCCACGCTGTGCAATGCCACCCAGGTGCAATCTCCTTTTATTCTCTTAAGGATCAAGACCAACTTAAATTAGAAGAGGAGCGAAAGGAGAAACTAACAAAGTATGCACACGAGCAATAATGATGATGCTAACAAGAATAAAATAGACAAAGATAATATTATTATTGTACAATATAAACAAGTAATTCAATACCAGACCAGAGAATATAAAATTTATTGTACATTCATTCCTTCACCAGATAAAAAGTTGCCATTAGTTATAATCACAAACGACAATTTTTGATTGCCCATATTATTTGATAGAGAGGAAACTGCATTATGGTGATGATAATAAATGTATGTTTCCAGACTAACTTAAATAATTAATTTGAGAGCAACAAAAGTAAGCTAGCCCCACAGGGTACTTTGCTGTTGTGACAAGACTGAAAACTGCTTCTGGAGAAACCGCTACTGGGAAAAGAGGTTGATGGTTGATAAATGAAACGAGCATAAGAATCAGTAGTGCTGCTCATCTTTGACATATGTTGGCAAAATAATCTCAACAGGTTATCAGAAAAAAACACGCCACACACATGCATACACATGCATCCTACTATTATGAAGCAGAAGAATGACTGGGACCGGACTAATGATGAGATCATTGATCAATTTTTGTTGCGTAATCATTCTAATATGAACTCAAGGAAACAATATTTATGAATGCAGTTCACATAGCCATCGACATCATCATGGGATCCCATTTTTATTAAAAAACTAACTACATTCATTTTTCAATGTTTGTTCTTACGCAATATTTTGGAATTGAAATCACCTGAAACGTTTTCTAGGAGACAACACATGAAAGCTGCTTCATGCTTTAATAAACTTTTCGAGTCATCCCTAAGTGAAGTCATTATGACTTTAAAATGTTAAAATTTTGAGAAAATGGAAGATTAATAGTGCTCAAACTGTTGTGTTGATGGGATGCATGCAGGAGACGACAACCTACATCAGTTTCTCTCGGAACCACTGAGGAAGAGCAGTGATATCATTATTATCTATCTTGATTTTCATCATCATTATGAACAATTGTTGTCGCATTTTATTGCCGCGCATTGCGTGTCGACAACATTTTGTGTGTGTCCGCCGAGCAGGTCCCTTCAGCTTTAATTATGAAAAGTATGCATTCCACCTATTGCCTCCTCCTCGATCTGGAATGAGAAAGGCAGAGGGGAATAATAAAAATAAAACAAAAAAGGTCATTGAGCACCCATCATGAAATAAAAGACAAAAGCAATCCTTTCTCTTACTTCCAACAAGTCAGGACTCTTCAATTTATATAATAAATTCCTTTTAATGTCGGTACCAACGTCGACCTTCATTATCTTTGTCTTTTGAAAGTTGAACAGGTAAAACATGAATTTTCGATGTATGCACGTTTCCCTACACAACATAAACAACTACTGTTTACATACCCTAAAATGTTGCTCATAATAATTTCCAAGATAAACTGTTTGACAATAATATGTGAGCGAAGGGAACGGAATGGTTTTTCCCTTACGAAATCGGGACTGTTTTTTACTGATGATGAATGTGACAATGAGCCGAGGGTTCAAAAAATAAAAAATGAAGCCCTCAGTCCGTTTTCCTTGCTTCTATAGTCCATCTATTCGAACCATCCATCTCCATAACATTTCATTATTACCCAACAAGAAGACGACGACTTGGAGCAGGGAATGACAATTTTTTATGTTGTGCACTGCATCTTGCATCTATCTCACCATTTTTACAGTGGTGGCTGGCTTGGACGGCACGCAAAGACAAAAACTGACAGGAAGAAATTGTCTTCAGTTTTTCTCTGAGCTTGTCTCCACATGATACATATAACGTGTCGTCAACAAGATGAGAAATGTGTAGGCAGCAGAGCTGCTGCAGCTAACGAAAGCTCATCATCATTTACAAGAATACATAACCAGAATTTATATTCCGAAGCTACCTACTTCTCTATCTACACTGTTCATCTATTGAAATAGATCACCACAAAAATTATATAACGATCTCTTCTCTTCAAGTATCCTTATTATATCATATTGAGCTGACTTCTATATTGCCTTTCCCCAAGAGAACATTTTTCATTTTAAAAACGCACAACACAATGTAACAACGTTTTTTGAATCTAGTTGATGATATATGACATTGAGACCTTTCGGTCGCCTCTTTCATTCCTCATGGTTTCTCGCATCACTTTATTGTGCTAACTACAATGTGCACTCCTGTCGTTTGGTGGCCTGAACTGGCCGTTGGTCGTCATAATATTCAGACAATATGCAACTAAAGGAAATAGCAACTGGCTCAATACTTTATATATACATAATTCTGTCCAGTTTGTTTGTTTGATGACATGAAAGAATGATGGAGACCTCCAGTCTACATATTTCACTTGGGTTCTACTTTTCTGTCACCAAATTTGAACATGGCTGCATTAATAACATTCATCTCCATCTCGCTCAGCTAAAGTTTATCAGATTCCTGAAAAGAAACAACTTTTTCATAAAGCGTGATGAAACGAGGATGGTGCACTTTGGTATGTGCTGAATGCTGAAAAGTGCATAATTTGTGGTAGCCTGACTGACAGACTGCATATTATTGAAATGAGTGCTAGCCTCTCATCGTCAGTTCCTTTCTCCCACCATATAAAGTGCGCATGGAATGCAGAGGAAACTTTTATCTAAATCATCTCACTCACGACGACCTGAGCTCAACAGAGTGCATCATAGCATAGCATAACATCACATCATCACATGTTGAGATCGGCTTTGGTTTCTCATGGATCGGATGCACGAATTAAAAAAATCAAGTGTTTGTCGGCCCCTTTTCTCTTGTTGAAAGCAGCTTATGGAGGAGAATACTGATTTTCTGGAAATCCCTTTTCTCTTTGAGGATTCATGCATCTAATTATTTTAACGGCGCTAGCCAAACCATGGATTTATGGAGAAGACTGTCCGGCCAGAGTGCCAATTGGGTAACAAGCGAGAAGCATTGTTGTTGTGTGACATGAGAGGACGATTATGATGACGAGTGTCTCAGCTTCACAAATAAAATGATGACAGGTTGACCTGAGAATGGTAATATTATATTTTTCTCAAGGTGTATTGATGTGATAAGTCATCATCCCATCACCATTTCGTATCATGTTAATGCTCGCACCATCCCCAAGAACATTAACAACCATCCCATCACCAGGACTTGTGTAGAGGATGATTGTGCAATCACAAAGGACCATGGTGGTGGTGCTAATCATTAAAATCAACATGGAACCCTCAAACTGGACAACGTAACGACATACATAAATTTATGTATGTGTGTGCACTGAATATTTACACACGTACAAAAAAAAACAAGTCTTGGTTTGATCTCTCATCTGTCCAAAAAGCCACTCGACCGTTCATGGACGACAAGTTGACAAAACAGTGACAAACTGGTCACATGTATACATTGCACAGTTACATGCATCTATAAATTCAGACGAATCAACAACCCCAGCATCGCATGCAATCCAGGATTGGAAAAAAATGATTTGAATAAATTTATTAATGTTGCTTTACAAAACCAACACCACAAAATACCAACGTCACCACCACACAACTGTTTTACGGACGTGAGAAAGAAAGTCGGATGCAGAGCATGTGTCATCACGACCATTATCATTAGCACCCTAATCTTGATCCCCGACTTTAGCTCGAGAAGAATTAGAATTCCGTAAACTTTTCCCCAGAAGGGTTCTTCGTTTGGTGCATAATGTAATACAGTGTGTTGTGCGCCATGACATGGCCTGCCAAGCCAAAGCCAACAACATGTTTGTGGTGCCAAAGCCGAGCTCTTTTTGAAGATAAGGAAATGCTCGTCTTGAATTCATCACTGATACAATCACCGGTTTTTTCTGCTTGGTGATGACAGAGAAGAGGGAGCTCCTATATAGTCGTATGAAAACGCATCTCATTTGCCTACTTACACTAAAATTATGTTTGCTAGTGAATAATATTGGTTTTCCCCAAGTTGGGTCTGGTCTACGCGTTTCTCTGGTTACTTCAATTTTTGAATAGTGAGCTGGCTGGCACAAAATGTCATTGTTGGAATATTTGGAATCATGACAAAAAAAAGAGTCAGCAAGGAGAGTACTTTTATCAGGAGTACGCAATAAAAAGGACTTGTCTAGAATTGGCACAATGCACTGTTCGAGCTGAAAAAATTCTATGAAACAGAATGACACTGTGAGTGACGAAGCGGATCATGGAGCTTCACTCCAGAAATAATCATCTCACATGTATCTTGGAAATGCAAGAAAGAGGGATACAGGATCTGTTTTTGGTTGTCGTTTTTTCATTTCGTGCATCTGCCTCCGGCAGTAGTCTTTAAAAAAGCAAAGATGAAATGAAGTGGGTTGACGACAATGAGAACTGGAAAAATCTTCGAAGAAATGTTGTCGTGGAAGGATGTCAACAGTAAGCAACGGTTACAAATGGGTTACAAGCTTAACAAAATGGTTCAAGGATCAAAAGCGTACGAAGGAGAAGTCAGGACTTTAAAGGAAAAATACATCGGTGTTCGTTCGTTCATAAGCAAGCATCTAGTCTACTCGGCCATGATCATTGTGATGAGAAGCAGCCGGTGGGTCCCATGAGAGGACAAGGAAATACACATCACCATATTATATCACCGCCACCACCACCACAGGAATACGCTGAAGGAATAGAAATTTATTTTCTGTCCTGCTTCTTTCTGATGATGAAAATCTACAGGATTACTTTTGAAAGTGAACACAGGCTGAGGGATGTTTCCATGTGTAGTTATTCGTAGAAAAACATATGTCATCTCATTAGAGCAAAAGAAAAGCGCACGGACTCCAAAAAATAAGCCTATTGTAAATTGTCTTAGATAACCCCATGCTTTTATTTCAACGATTAAACTTTTACTCAAGTATTTAATGGCATTTCACACTCAGCCGAGCACAAGCTTAACGCGAATTAGAATGTTTCGCTTATTGCATAACTCGTAGAAACAATCTTAATATATTCTCCTTAGAAAAGAAAAAAACATGACAATAGGTTATCATTTTCGCTACCAGACCATATCAATTCACCTCATTAGTTGTAAGAAAAAATAAATGTAGGTACGCTCCAAGATAAAAATATCGTGACATCTAGACGATAGTAAGCACTGAACATCATCATCAAGTTAGGCCATGGGATTAGTTTTCTTCGAAATCGCAAAGAAGCATATCAAAAAATGTGAGTGAGTGACGAAGTCGTTCCCCAACCATCACCATCAAAACATGCAAGCATCGAGTACCAGCCAATCACCTTGATTTTTTCTTCCTCATATATTTGTAGCTTGTCAGACGCAGGGATAACATTTTTGCAATAATAAGTACTCATGCTCATCTTGATGCTACGCTGCAATACTTTTGAGCCAACTGCATGTGCCAAATCATTCTCTCTCTCTCTCTTTTTGCTGAATCTCGAGCAGCAACGAATAAGATGTGCAATACCAAGAAAAAAACATCTGGATTCTACAGCGATAATTTACAGAGTGAAAGAATTTTTCTCCCATTCTACTCTACAAAACTTGGGACTGACTTGCTTCTGTTGTTGATTATTTTTTGTTGTTGTTTCCTCGTGTAAAAAACAACAACATAGAAACTAGTCCTAGTCCTGTCGAAATATTTAGAAATAGAATAGCATTGTGTTTGAAAATTATGCCGCTACACTTACGTTGTTGTGATTTGATTTGCCGTTTCCCAATCCAACTTTTTCTCTACCTACGTCCGTTTCCTCCTGGATGAAACACATCAAGATTCTGGGTTACGAGGATATTTTCCTTGCTAAATGAGAACTTGAGTTGCAACTGATCAAATTATTCGAGTGGACCACTTACGTAAGCAATTTCACATGGTGTTCCAACTCCAGCTTTATAAATATGTTTCATATATGTTTTGGAACTTCCGCAAAAATAAAGTTCACAACAAGCCGCCATCGACATCATTATGGCATTCACATATCCACACATATTATGGGATCCCATGCATTTGACAGTTTGAATTGGAAGCAAAAATTGTATCTCTATCTCTTCAAATCCTTTACAGCGAGGAAAAGAAAATGATGCAAGTAAAGTATGCAATTTCTCTGCTCCCACTTTTTGTCCCCATTACATTGGCCATTTGTTGTTGTTTGGTATTCTCATTCTCCCAAGAAAATATGTGAATGGATGGATTATTGGCATTCTCATGGCGTGTGTGTGCTTAGTAGCACTAATACTGCTCTACAAAAAATTGGCTCCCTTTTGGTTAAAGTCGCCATGGGAAATGCTATATCTAACACTCGGTTTGTTTGATTGGCTTCTTTTTGTTTTTCCAATTGAAAGCCGCATACTTTTACTTATCCTAAGTATACAATTATACTGCTCCTCACTCACTCCATAGAATTCAGTGAACCACGTAAAGGAAAGTCTTTCGGCTGCTTGGCTACGAGAGGCTATTTGATTTGAATAAAAACGTAGACACACTCACATATTGCGTTGTTTACACGACAAAATTGGGAGTTAACCAATTCAGCTCATGTTACCAATGGAGCCATTATTCTAGTCTTTGCTGAGCAAGACCGGACCTCACTGGACTCAAATTCATGGACCCAGATTCCATTCTAGAGCATGTCGTCATGGGAAAGTTTATGGGTGACAGGAACATGAAAAAGAAGAAACAAACGGGGAGAGGGAATCGAACAACATCATTGTCATTTGAATCTCCGTCCAATATGCTAAATAAAACTGTCTTTGGACGAACGAACCAGGCTAGTCAAAACCGAATTTTGAGCGCTGTCCTTATTGAATTAAAATTGAATATATATCCAACCGTCTCATAATTACATGGCTTATTGTTCTATTCATTAACTCCGTAAATCCGTCTGAGCATTCATCCAGCAGTGCATTGAACTGATGATGAGAATGACGACGTATCCGATTGTGAGATCTCGCGAAGGTGATGACCAATTCAACATGGAGAGGAAATATTACTATCATTGTCATCTACTACATTTGCATTGCGGCACTTGACGTTGTTGTCACCCGTCTTATTTTTTATACCTGTGTTTGAGGTAGTTCTGCGGTGCATTCGAGGGCTGCTATTATTCAATATGTACTGAATGAGACATTATTTGATTAAATGGATGCAATACAATGCAGGATTTCTCTATTTAGCTTTTTTTTTGCACTAGCAAAACTGACTGAGGTTTTTTAAACGAAAAGAACTTATGTTTACATATCGAAATAAGACGATGATGATGTTGGAGTTTAATGCAAATTCTCTCTTTGTACTTCACTCACCAGAGCGACACTCAGAAGCTATTTATCCTCTTTTGTTGACTCCTCCAAACGTTTTTGCAAAAAAAGAGCCATTGTAGCGTCACGTGAAGTCATAATGCATTAGTGATGCGCTCATCAACTCCAAATCATTCGAGTACCTTTCATATTACTTTCAAGCTTAGCATTTTTATGCAGATTTTCTCTACCTTAAGCATTGCAACAAAACCAACAAAGACTGCAGAGGTCCACCTCCTCTATATTTTGTCCCATTCATTGCAAATGTCAGGGTAAAACATATTACGCATGATGCAAAATGATGAATGAGGATGAGAATGAAAACAGCTCTACGAAAAAATATCGTCGTTTGTAATGTCCCATCGTTTCACGAAAAGGAGACAATTTATCATCGTCATTAGTTAACAACATCATAAAATAAAAGATCAATTAAGTCAGCAAATAAATATATATGCATAATATAAATGTCCAAGGAAAGAAGAGTGAGTAGTGGACGGCGGAAACAATGTTAAAATTTTTATTCTCTGAAACAGGATGCCTAATTGTTCAAACTAGTTAACATATTCTTTATGATGTTGATCAAACAAAAAGATGACTGGTTTTCGTCGTCGCCGTCATCTTCTTCTTGACAATGATACGTTCATCTACATGCTTATTCATGATGAACAAACACGAACAGCTTAATATTATTATGTTTGATGATCTTAATGCTCAACAGTAATTAATTTTCATAAGAGTAATCACTAATTGCCTCTTGAGTTTTTGCTTCATTCTCAAACGACAATTTACATTTTGTTAGTGAGCCAGCAAAAGAAATGTTTGAAATGAATGGATTTATTTGGTGAAATTAACCTTTTCTTCCTCGTAAAGTTGACCCATTCCCATTAAAAGCACATTGTATTATGAATGTGAATGAACGCGCCTCCGTTGAGTAAAAAGAACAGATGTTTGTTTTCAAATAAAATAAATAAAATGACAAAATAGATGGATGTAAATTTAATGTCACATTGTGAGCACAGAGCGAGTCAAAAACAACAGGAATCTCTTAAATAAATCAAGCGACTAAACGATCAGCGTCATTTTTTAAGTTGAAACTTGATACGTTTTTCACACCTTTATTGCAGTGCAGCTTTCCATAATGGTTGGCAATCAGCGGCTGAGCATTATTTGCTTACAAAAAATATGTTTTGAGTTGAACGATAATGATCAGGAAAAATGATCAGGTGAAATGATATGACACAAAGACTCGAAAAAATATTCAAGATTTCACTTAATGACGACAATGATGATTATGACTGAACATGGTGCCTTTTGTACAAAGATTTTAATTAGCATGATGGTAACAATACAACTTCACAATCGTAATGACTGTTAACAAATTCTGACTGATATTTTTTTGCGGCATGGCATAAGGTGATGTACCGGATGAGTGTTGCTAATGAAGTACGAAAAGTGTTTTTTACTAGTCTTTTGGTTCGTTTTGATATCAAGTTTTTTATTGGAACAAATTGCAATGCATGCATAATATTTTTTTTATCGCTCATCGTTGGCATGTATGTGGGTACACAGGATTTTTATAGTTTGCCAGTCATTATTCTCGTGCAAAAGCCAGTAAAAACATAAACAGCATTTTACACTGGGTTATCTTATGTTAAAGGAGTCAAGTCGAGCCAGGTTTTTTATACGTTTTGTTCACAGTTAGTTCCCTCTCGTCATCTTCTCAGGTTAAAGCCTTTGCAGTCACCTGCAGCGTGTGGCAAAAGTGAAGTTAGAAGCCGCTAACTGTACCCGAATACATGTTGTAAAAACAAGTCGCCCAATATGTACACCCAAACACGATAAATTAGCTTATTTCTTCCCTTCGAAATATTATTCATAAAAATACCACAAGATTCTACTTTTTCTTGCAATTGTTTGTTTCTGTTTTCTCAGAGATCTAAGAAATCCTTGTTTTTCCATCATGATTGAACCGTAATTGGGCTGAACTACATAAAGAAAATGGCCCGAGTTTAGTGATTTCTAAAAAGCAAAATGTATTTTTATTGATTTACGATGAAAGAGTTGAAAGGACTTCAAAGTCCTCAAAACGGTAAAAGGTGAAAAGGCATCTAGTTTATTTTCAAGTCCTTCAAACTAGTCTAGAATTTGTGTTTGCAAGCTTGTTTATTTTTCACTTTTTTCTCGTCGCCACCACATTACAGTTGGACATCATCAATAACAACATCCTCATGGTGATGATGAGTATAGCAATCATCATAAAATCAGATTTTGGCAAAATGCGATTTTGATGCTCAGCTTCAAACATCCAATCGACACACTATTTTCTACCCTAATTTCATATAAGTTCATCATCATCAACACTTGTCTAGTACCATGAACGAAAATTGGATCCCTTTCCTTTTGCCTTGTCGTGAGTCAGGAGAATAGTTAGTTATGTCTAAAGGAAAAATGATTTCTTCTTTTGAAGTCTTCAACGTGCTGAAGAGTTGAGCACCTTTTCAAGGATAATGAGGCTGATCTTAAATCACCTTTGATTTGTCAATACAAATTTGAGAAGAGTGAGCGTTAACGAAGCAATAAGAAACTTCACATAAACAAATTTGCACCTTCAAAGAAGGAAAATAAAAATTGAGTCAACTCCAACTCAATTTATTTCTGGTCTTTGATTCCGCTCTCTCCTTTCATTCAAGTTAAATTTAGTCATTTACAATATTAACCGTTGAGTCTTTAAAGTTTAAACAAAATCGCAAAGAAATTAAGGAAGACACACGGCTCCCTCAATAGCGACGAACGACCACCGTGACAAAGAAACAGCTTAGTTGAACATAAAAGGAAATAAAAATTTAGTAATAAAAGGAATAACTTTGTCAAATCAAATCACTTACTTACTTACTCCGTCTCTCCTTTGTATTGTCAAAGAGAAAAAGATATTATGTATGTTTGAAGTATGTATGTAAGGGCTTGTGAATCAATTATGATAATTTGCAGAGATTACAGCTCATCATGATGCATGAATGATGATGGTATGCATATGAGCGAATTTTCCCCTTCTTTCCCACTACAAAATCGGTACTTGTCAATTGTTAACTTGGCATTGTTGCTAATGGTCTACACAAGTGTTATACAGCTACTAAAAACCCATTTGTTTGGTAAGGTTGGCCGTTCTTGTTGTTGGGATAGGAAGGAATGTTGTTAGACTACACTATCAAAAATCTAATTTTCAATTTCTTTCCCATATCACATCCCCCACAACACAACCATTAGCATTTTTATATGCACATATTATATTTATATATTACTAAATGCTCCTCATACTCGAAATAAAATTGTCTTTTGTGATCGCCTCTACATGAGTATTATTGGTGGTAAACGGGTGTACACTACATGTCATCAACATGAGAAGAGGAGCAATCAATCTGTTTTTCATATTGACCTGACATAAAGAACGAGAAGCGGACTACAGGATAAAAAGTAAGACAGGAATTGCTTGTTGATATGATGATCATTATACTTTTCGAAAAATGGCCAAAGGGTGACGATTACTTAGTTAATGAGGATTTGAAGAGTGAATGATGAGCAGGATGACGATGAGATGAATGAATTAAAAGAAAGTTTTCCTACATCTCCGTTCTCGCTCCTACTTGAATTTGCTGGTTTGTTTTATGTTTATTATAATATATTGCAGTTTTATTAGCAACAAAATAGGTTGGTGATGATGATCATGATGGCTTTTTAGATTATATTTTTTCTAATTTATTTCACTATGCCAACTAGACTACTATACCAACCACTTAGTTTCAATTACAATGAGACTCATGACATGTCATGCAATCCCATATGTTTTCCCTCATTTTGTGTCTATGTGTGTAGTTCATCAAAGTCAAATTCGAATTAAAGAAGAATCCTTTCCCTTTTCTTCCTTCCTTCCTCATTTTTTTCGTTTTCAATTTTCCATTACCATATTTACAATTTACAATCCTCGAAGCAATCGTAGGACTGACTAGTTGATAGTTCCCCATACGGAGAGTATCGTGGATGATGTGTGCCCATTCAAAAAGTCAGCGAGTCACTTGATGACACTCACTTAACACTTGATATAAAAGGGTGAGGAGATGACAGTTGAGATAGCTGATGATGATGATGATGCGATGCTGGTTGTGTTGTGAGTGATCATCATCTCCACATCCAAGAAATACTTTATAGGCTAACGCTAACACCATCCATTTAGTAGTCATTCATAAAGGAATGAATGTAAGCAACTGCAAACAGAGTTTAATCAATCTGACGGAAGAAAGGTGCACATTGTTACAAGAAACGTAAATATGTGCCTTGTGTATATTCCTATATGACAGGATGGACAATGACAAAGAGGCTAATTATTTATTGAGAATTTGAATCGCCAATTTTCAGCATTTCACTCGTTGAGAGCTGGCAGGAATAGGCAGACAAAAATGGTATACGATGATATGATGATGCTACCCTTTTCTCTCAAGAGATAAGAACAAGCATGAAAAAGGTTACCTTCTTATTCAATCTTCATTTAAACAAAAGAACAAAATGAGAAGCTAAATGAGTCTCTTCTTCCTCTTCACATGGGTAGTAGTAGCAACAGCAATGAAAAAATGTGTTGTGGAAACAATTAAACTCTTTCTACACTTTTGTATTTCAACTTGTTCATTTCCCTTTTATGTCGGCCTTTTAAAGTAAGTGCGAGTACTTGAGTTGAGATTATGGAATGTAATCATTATCATGATCATCATCACCATCAGCATGAAAACATAAAGCCAAAACCAACTTAATGACTTCTTTCGTCGTTGGAGAATGACCACCTTCTCATCCCATTTTGGCTCAAGATTATTTAGCTCTTTACATATCTTTGCCTTTGCACTTTTTTCGCCTTCCTTACACACACACAGATCAGACAGAAACTGCGAAGATCAAATCACACACGTAATCCTTTATTTCTTGCATGCCCATATAAAACAAGGTATTGCACAAATTTGAAGTGATGAAGAAGAGACCAAGAGGAAAAATAAAAGGAAGGAGAAGTATACGAGAGGGATCTTGACGATGAGAAAGTCAACAATTAACAATGGTGTTGCGCAATCACAATGTCTTCTCTCTCCTTCTCCGATTTGCTCCTGTGCTTTACCGATTATGATGGTGGTGGAGGCGATGATGATGATAATCGCAAAGACAAAGGGAGAAAAAGCAATTGTTGGCCGTGATGATGATATGACCACCAACTGCTAAGAGTACACTACACACTCTTTTCCAAGTGTCATCTTACTGTAATTAAATTGATTTATTAAGTGATATCCCTTTGAAGCCACAGCCACCTCCTTTCTTATTTTCTGAGCTGCCTTAATTTGTACTGACTTCACAATGAAAAGTAAAAAGTACTGGAATCAGAGGAAGTCGTACTTACATAAGGATGAGGATTTGCATTTTAAAAAGTTTAAAGGATGTGCTGCTAATGTGTAATTTACCAAAGACTAAAAGGAACAAATGATGGGTGTTAGATGTTAAGAAAGATTCATTAGAAATGTGGTTTGAAGGTTAGGATTTAAAACTAATTTAGAATGCAAAGCCAAAATAATAATAGTACAGATTCTTTTGAAGGAAAGAAGCAGTCACTGGGCAAGAGCAGTTTTTTGGAAAATGTCAGAATTATTTTTATGTTTAGCTGGTAATTACAAAAGCTATTATTAAGAATTATTTATACAACTCATTGCACATTTAGCTTGAGATGATAATGGTACGCTTGTAGCTTATTTTAGTTTGCTCAACGACAACTGGATGTTGGGAAGGTATAATATTTCTCAAGCACAATTTTGAGTGCTGTTCTTGCTCCAAGATGGAATTTGCCACATACATAAAATTGTGGTTGGGACGCCATTCCATGGAGACTCCACTGAGACATGTCACTAATTAAGCATAATGCAATTAATGTAATCGGGTTCTCTAGCTAGCCTCTAGGTTTAGACTGGGATGGATGATTTGAAGGAAAATTCTGCGAGACAGAAATCCACAAACTCGCACTGGATCCCAGTAAAATTAAGTGAGATTGTGTGGATGAGATTAATTAGCAGTTGAAAAAAATATAGACACAAGAGTATTCCTCTCCCACTTGTCAATTCGTTGAAGCAAACGGAAATAATATTGTAAATATCATGCGTTTTGTGTTGAGTGTCTCCCTCAAGTCAAGATTAGGATATTAGAGGAATATGAAACATGACATAATGGAATGAATATCATTAACATCATCATCAACATGAGTATCTCTTATTATTACACTTGTACAATGATGCATGCATAAATAAATAGTGGAGGGATGATGATGATCATGATGAAGATGGAGAAAAGGAAGGAAGGTAGGAAATAAGCAAGACTCTCCGAGGAACCCTAACTTTTAGGCTTGTGCTCTGCTCTTCAAAATAACATAGAAAAATTAAGCGGAGATGAGAAGGAAATGCAAAGCTTCATGATATGATATATAGTCATCATGATGTTTCAAGTGGTACTGGCACAACTACTCCTTCGTGTCTCTCTCCGCCTGCCACATTTACTTCATCCATCTGCTCCTCCACGGCTCTGTTCATCTTCTCTTTTCGTAGAGGCAGAAAAGTAATTTAATTAATTAGCTAATTAATTAGGATGAGCTTGCTTGCATGCATAATACTTTTAACTTGCTCTCCAACTCCAAACTCGCTCGCTCCTCTTTCTCTTCATCATTATCATCATCTTCAACTTATTCTTTCCCATCTCACTATTTTTCTTGTTTCAAGGGTAAGCATTTAATATTATTAGCAACAAATAAATATGAGATTATTACAGCCTCAAAACTCAAAGTTTAACTTGCGCTTATATTTTACAACCACAACTTTTCTGTCAATCAACAAAATCCTGTACTACAATAATATCATTTCTTCCTTCTTTAAATCTTTTACTTGTATTCGAAAGCATTGCACAGATATAGAACTTTATGTCCAAAAAGTCCAAGTTTTTGATGCATTGTGCTGCGTTGTATGCTTTTCAAAATGGCATGCGATTCCTAGGAAATTCTTAGACAATCATCTCTATCGGTTTTCAACGACAATACTTAGTTAGTGAATTGTCAGTGATGACAATTGTCAAGCAGATGCTACCGAACTACTATTTACCGAACTCTGGATTTAATCCTTAATTATAAGCGGACACAAAGTGGCAACTTCCGAGAATCTCAATTTACTCCAACCGCGTTTACAGCCCTTTTTAAAGATTTTGTGGCAGGTTAATGAATTACGGTGAAATTAAATGGAATGATTTGGAGATTTTTTTTTGTTTTTCAATTATAATGCTGATTCATTTTTGAGGACTTTGGTTTTGGTGTCTACACTTACATTACATCCTATCATCATGAATGATTCTTTTGAATCCTAACCTGTGAATGGAAGCAGAGGCAAGGGAGATAAACAAATAAATAAAATAACAGAGGATAGCCAAATAAAAAAGAAAATTCGAATAATGCCATGCCAAATATAATGGTGAATGTCTGCTACGCTGATGATGTTTTTATGGAACTGTTGCATGGAATTTGTCCGTCTCCCTTGTTTTATCTTTCCATTTGATGCTTGGCATTGGTATGGCATCCCATTTTATGACATGCTTTCTGTTTTTTATACGACGTAATATGAATAGAACGTTTTTTCTCAAGTCATTTCAGACCAAAAGAGGATCTGAAAGGAAATTGTTTTATTTCTTTAAGTGAATGAAAGGAAAAGCTTTTTGAGCAGTGGCTTCTTGGCTGCATTGCTTAAGACAAGACCAGTGCAATGTTTGCATAGAAAGGAAGGAAGGAAGAAGACGTAACATTTTATTTGCCTCTGTCTCCCTTTCTTATTCTGGGCTCAGACTCTGTTAAGCAACCAAAATCAACACAAGGAGCCACTGTTATTGACCAGAGAAACTCTGAGGTCAGACTCACTAATATGCTCCATGTTTGCCTAATGTTTCACCTTCATGATTTAGATTAAACAACTATTTTTAAATAG
Organism: Orchesella cincta; assembly: GCA_001718145.1. Classification (NCBI taxonomy): domain Eukaryota; kingdom Metazoa; phylum Arthropoda; class Collembola; order Entomobryomorpha; family Orchesellidae; genus Orchesella; species Orchesella cincta. The sequence goes on along the minus strand of LJIJ01000069.1, from coordinate 120,048 downwards.
TGCTGCTGTGAACAGCCCACCATTTCTATGCAATACTTGCTTTACACCACCCAAAATCGTAGCAATGTCAACATTTACAAACTTTAAGTCACGTTGGAGCTATACTATAATCACAATATTCCACAGCTAAAGATATAATCTTGTTCAACGGACAAAGTGAAATCACAACGTCAAATAGTTATAAAAATATTAATAATAATAGTGTAGACTTTATCTTATTGACATAATGTTACACATTAATTCTCACACATATAATATTATTCTGAGTAAATGACAAAGTCAAAAGTAGGTCTTACTCTGGTCATACATATTCATATTCCATATTAATGTTTGCTATTAAACTCTACCAATATTTGATGAGAGTTGTCTCACTGTTGATAGTAGCATGTAGATATATGGTAAGATGCAAACAAAAGTAACAAATTGAAAGTTTGATAAGATCCTGTGTCAAAAAGACAGTTATGGTATGCAAAAAAAAGAAACTATAAAAAAATAAAAAATGGGAAAGCAACTTACATTGGATTGGAAGTGTTCCAATGAACATTGTAAACTTTACTGGAACAGCACATGGAACACATGAGTATGAGCGTCTGAGCGAAAATCACAGAAACCAGATTAAGTCCATGAACGGATCTGGAGGAATTTGCGCAAGAGCGTCGAGACGACGAAGACTTGGAGGCTTTCTTAACTGACGCACCTGAAGGGGAGGAGTGAGGCTGTGATATTGAGGATGATGATGATGTAGAGGCTGAAGATGATAAGAATGAGAGTAATCCACCTCCACCATTAATGTTATCATCACTTCCGCCTCCTCCTCCGCCATGGAGTAAATACTGTTGGTGATTTTGCTCTTGTTGTTGTTGCTGATATCTACGGGCCGAGCAGCAGCTCTCCTACTGCTCGCCGTGATTGTTGTCCTTCTCCATTGACTAAACACTTCTGAAATCATGTTGCTCATTTCGTCAACTAATTGCATCTCTAACTCACAACTAACAAAAAGATGCTGAATACCCTTGCTAACCCTTCGTCAAAACAGCACGTATGAAAAAAACTTTATCTAATGAAAGCACAAGGTGAGCAGAATCCTCATCATTCCTCACTAAACCTTTTGGATCAAATTCTAATATGGAAATAAGCACTTGACAGAAACTGTCCTTTTTTAGCTAATCAGGTTATATCATCTCTCTAACACTTAAAATAACATACCAGCTAACTAAACAACTTCCACTGTATCAACCCAAAATTATACTCAACACTTGTCTTGTCAAAACAAAATGACAAGCTGAGAAAATGCGTGAACAACTGGATTCATTTGCACATACGCCACTTGTTGCATGTTCAACTCTACACGCGCAATTGGCTTAAGTTAAGGTCACAAAACTGGGCTGATTGGTCAAAATGGTCGAAAAAATGTTGACAATTGGTTTTTATTAATCTTTGAATGTAGGAAACACAAAGTAAAAATTTATTCCGTTTTTTCCAGATCTGTGCCTCAAATCTGAGATGATAATCAGAGATTAGAGCGAGAGCACAGCAGTAGTCTCCTCATCAGCTACACAGTATCAAGATCATGAGCATGTTGATGATTGCCATTAGTAAGGACAACAGAAGACGAGCAGGGGAAATAAGAAGCACAATAATATCTTGTCGCTGTGAAAACTGTGATGTTGACCAACTTGTTGGCCATGCTGAATGAATGTGCCAGTACTTGTGTCAACTTTTAACTCGACTCTTTCCACAGTTTTTTTCCTTTCCTAAATGATATGACAACGACTGAAGAGCTCCATGACATGCATGGAAATTATACAGAAAACAGGAAAATATGATACTGTAGCTTGGTTTTTTCTTCTTAGGAGTGGATGATGATGATGACGATGATGGTTATTATTATTGTTGCTATTATTGCTCCGTGTTTGGATTATTATCTTTTTGAATTAGAGACAAGAGAAGAAAGGAGAGTTGATTGTGAGCGTAATTCGATACACTAGATCCACCAGTTGAAAACAAAAATATTTAATTTTCTCATTCTTTTCTTATTTCTTCATTCCAAGTTGCATACATTTCATGTATGAACGTACGTGGATGCACACCTTCCTTCGTAACTTTTTGGGGATTTTGTTACTAGTCACATAAAAATGTTGATGCTGATCCTACTCTGACTCAGTGTGTATTACATGTCCACTTTATTACGTTGGATGTGAGTCCATACATATATGATTCTCATTAAGTTTATTCCAGCATTTTGTAAGGTACATTGGGCAACCTCAAAGGATGGGATTGTTGGAATAAAATTTGACAGAAACTCATAAAAATGGCAAGTAGCCTTGTTCCTTCTTCTTTTCTTCTTGTGACAGAAAATGTTCTTGTCACCAACAAAGAATGAGAAATCCTCAACATGAAATGAACATAACAAACGAACACTGTGCACAATTGACAACCAGTATAATTTTTCTATCTATTTACGCCGGTTTATCCAGCTTCACTTCACCAAAACCAGTGTTAGATAATATACCGGCTTGCATAATATTATGTTTTATTTATTTTGTCCAGAATGAGTTGATTCTTTCATAAGCACACTGACATAAAAAAAAATTCTCAATAATTTTCATTTAGTGGACAAGATGAGCCAAAATGGTAAAAATATGATGAAGACGTGAAAGAGTCATGTAGTTTGTTAGAAAAATGGAAACAAGACCATCATAGCACGTCCACATCTAACAAGCACATTATCATCATCGGAGCTTCTTAGTAAGTGGATTTCTGGCTGGGTAATACTCAGGATTCACATTTTCTCCCTCTTGAAAAAATAGAAGGACGGATGGATGGCTGCAACAGCCGATAAGTAAGTACCAGGCTCAGGCTTTGTGTCGCCACAAGACAAGACCAAACTAAAAGTTTTTGTTGGGCAGTCGGAGCAAAATGTTTTGTGTGCAATTTAGAGCTGCTGTCTCCCAACAAGTTCCTTCATGGCCACTTTCTTGTATGTACCCGTAAGAGTTTTGAAGATGAGACGAAACCAAAGGTAACTCAAATGAAATAGGCTCATTTTTTCGAAGGAACAATAAGGCACTTCCTCTCTCCGTATGTATTACTATGTTCAACCTTTTCATACAAGAGACTCTCACTTAAAAATGTATATGTGTGTATTAGTTATCCTTGCTCACACACTCCACTTGAGAAATTACAAAGGTTTTGTCAACTTTTCAATACGAGGAGAGTCTTTTCATAAGAACGAAGACGACACTTATGATGCGTGTAACAATGATGGTAAATTGAAAGAAATAATCCACATCGAGATGGGATACCGTCCAATGGCATAAAGTAAAGTAACAGTTTCCAGCCAAAGAATAATAATATTATGGTATCCAACAGGAATAATAGAGCAGAAGCGGTACTATTTCATTTCCTTGTCAGCTCTTTTCAATGGCAATAATCCAAAAGAAAAATCCTTAATCTGGAAAAGAACTTAATCCTCTTGAACGATTCCAAATATGACAATATTTTGTCTTGTGCACATGTTATTTTTATTTCCTTCAAAATCTCCCAAAACAATGTGATACAACACGGTAGCAGTGATGCTTATCCCTTCCACTCTCACACTGTCACATTTACAAGCGCTTAGCTTGGCTGCATTCCAAGAAACAAAGATTCTCTTTGAATCGGTTCCATAATTCAAATCACTTTTACAGCGTTTCTCCGCAAACCACAATCTCTACCACAATGATTATTATCCAATAATCGAAATCCAAAAATGTTGAGGTTTTCCTGCAGAACACACTGGGAAAACATGGGATTGCACCCCTTCCAAAAAGTTGGATGAGAAATGTTTCACTGTCAAAAGCGTGCAGAAAACGTCAAACGAGTTACTTAACCTGAGTAGAGTGCACGTATGGTTTTTTACCTGGCTTGCTTGCACAAACTCACACACATGCATACGCTCACACAGAAAACAACAACAAAACAATGTTATCTTTATAGAACTACTATATGATGATGAAGGAGCGATCTGCACTTTGAAAAAAATGTTTTGTACATGCAGCCGTGTGAGAGCCTACAGAACAACTGAGTGCAAAGTAAGTAAAATTTTCAAACTTGAAGAATGAGTTGAGAAGCAACAGGCCTGTAGGCAAATAAAGTAAGTAAAGTATGTATATTACTTATCCTTTCTCATCTCATTCCCAGTTAAAAGCATTACAAAGTTTGACTAAAAGACATATGGGCAGACATTGCCATGCATATTCGTCTTTGTTGCAGACGCTACATGTGTAGGTATGTCAAATGTTGTTTCCAATAATTTGCTACATTGGCTTGTGTACATCCACTAAGAGGAGAAGCACATGAAACCTATGTACTTACAAACATCATCAACCCAATACCAACTAATAATCCAAAAAGACCAGCGAGAACCAGCAAGAGATTCCTTTCTGTGATCACAGTTTACCCGTCTTTTACCATGAGGATTGAGGAGTCAAAAGGAACCTTTCGTTTTCAAAGTACTCCTGGCTCTTACATAGACCGTCGCCGTTCCATCAATAATACTCACCTTTTCAAAAAAAAACTATGTACTGCATGCACCAGTTTAATAGAGTGCATTGCATAGTGAGGTGCATCCGTGTCCATTCCACCGTGTAGGTATATAGAAACCGGAGGAGAAAATGAAGACTTATTTGAAACTTAGGTGAATTGGATGCATGTATACCTACTTGAAAATGCATGTTCCTCGTGTTCTACTTGCTGTTGCTCTTGTGCATTTGATTTTTTTGTCTCAGTCCCGAAAATCCCATATCTTTGCTGTGAACTGTGAAAATCTATCCTTTTTCATCTCTTCATTATTACAGGAAGCCTGAAAAAAGCTTTTTATATGGTATAACATGGAGTACACTGCCACCACAAGCAAACCAAGCTCTGGTTTGGTTTCTTTCTCACCTTTAGCATAAGGAAGGAATAGGACATTGTAGCGGCCTCTCACTCATGGATTGGATGGGATTTACCACGTATATAAACACAACAAGGGGTGCTCTCAACAATGCAGTGCTTCTCTCTTCATTTTTTGTGCATGCAACAATAGTGCATCCATGCAATGCACTAAATAATGCAATGCAACAAAGCTTGGGCTTATGTATGCCGCATTTTATGTCGTTACACATTCTCCAAACATTTTTTCTTCGGCTGCCTACTTCTCAAGTGGGTCCATACAAAAATGTCTCAAGTGGAAGTCGGATAAACCTTGCCTACCTTATAATATAATACTGCGTACTTATATTGTATGATATGGTAGGAAGGATGATAAAAGTTTAAAGCAAGGTGGGCAAAAAAGACATTGCACCTTGATTCTTCTTATCAATAGCCTTGCTTCCATCCATACTTTATGCCTCTCTCTTCTTGCTGAGATTCCTTTGAAAAATTCATAGACACACAAAAAGTACCTAAAACAGCAATATTGTCCCTCATGTCAAGATGCAACAAATAGCATGTCGAAACAGGACAACGAAAAAAGGTCCAAAAATGCATTTTAAATTTCATCCAGAAATATTATACAAAACGTGGATAATATTTGATCATTGAAGCGTAAATCCCCAGAGAGCTGGGCTAGCTGGCAAACCAATATGAATATTCTAAAGAATTTGTATGCTGATGGTAATCAGCCATCAGGTAAATAACAACAGCTCCCATCACTTGAGATAAAATCGCTGGCATTCCATCACCACCGCTACTCACTTCTCTGAACAAATTATAATAAGAAGTTGTACACACACATCTATTGAAATAAAAAGTTAATTGGCACATTTTACGGAAATAAACTAGCCAGTGCAATCTGTAATTTCTTTTTTCTAAAGCAGTAACCTTAAGAAGGGGAAGTTTTTTTTATATAAAAACTCCTTTCTAACCGCTCCGCTCAATTATACAATGAATAAAAAGAATTTATTTTACAAGTAGTATCCAACTTGTTATCAACAATTGAGTATTACTATCATTAAAGAAATGCCCAGTTTACACACGATACGATATGTTACGAGTTTTATTACAAAGCGCCTAGGAGATATATGTTCCAAATAAAAATGATGATGATGATGATAATAATAATAAAGCAAAAAATGTGTATGAAATGGAACGACATTATTGTATCTTGTTTGATACATTCATATGATGTGTAGAACATAATAAGAGTGTTACATTGAAAAAGGTCCGTCGCTTTCTGCTGGTCATTCTATTCTCCAAAGCGTTCTAGGCAGAGGAGTTTCTTCGTATCGTACGTAAGTTGAGCATGTATGCATGCGAGCCACAAGTCGATTACGGGAAAATAGCTTGTGAAATAGAAAAGCATTTTATAAAAAGCTGAGTAGCCACCAGCCAGCGACCAGCATCACCGTCGTCATCATCATCATCATTATGATCTCGGCAGCAAAGGAGTAGCTGCAGAAGAAGAAGAAGGAGCACCTTCATTTTCTTTCTCTCTTGTTGATCGTTTCCCAAAAGCAGAGAGAGGAGTTTCAGGTTTTCATATGAACGAACGTCCATGTATTATCTATTCACTCGAAGGAGAATAAGTGAGTGGAGCGAAGTTGTTGAAACTTACTTTTGCCTGGAGACATGATGACTGACTTAAAGATAGCTGCTTCTTGTACAACCATCCATACACATATCCCCAATATCTCTTTACTTTTACATTAAACCTGAGAAACGTCAGTCGGTCCAATTGCTTGAGCATGGTCCATAAGACCCTCATATATTGAAGGAAGGAATGCATGTTAGTTTAGTAGTGCATATATGTTAACAATCAACATAGCAATCTACCTGTTTATGTTTAGTTGCCTGTGAGCAAAGTCAGCTTTTAATGCCCGTCTCCATGCACATCCACTACTACTGCTTTTGGTTAGCACACCAACTCAGGTAAAGAAAAACCTTCATAAAATCAAGAATCATCATCATTATGCACTATGTATCTATGAATGCGGATGGAAGAAGAAAAAGAGCTGAGCAAAGGAGAGTGGCTTGGCATTAGAGCAGGAGCAGCAGTGGATTAAAAAGCTGAAAAAATGAACAAGTTGAGCTGTAAGGAAAGTGTTGTAGTGCTCTTGTCTTTTTCTGGATTTCTTGTTGAATCCTATGCAGCGTTGCATTGTTGCTCTGCTCTCATAACATAAATGTTTCAGAGAATGCCTCCTATATGAAAAAAAGTAAATACGTATATGCACGTCTTCCTCCACTTCTTCTTCTCTCCATTAAATAAATGTACAGGTCAACTTGAAAAGAAGAGGAGCAGCGATATAGCCGAAACCAGCATTAACAAACCCAGCTCAGACTCCTTGTTTTCCTTCTTTACTTTTACCTGGAGGCAATAAAAAAGACGAAACGTTGTTGCTGCTGCTAGAGCTCATCATCAAAAGAGAGTCGAATCAACTTTTGTTCTTCCTTTTGCTTCATCATCATCCTCATCACTCCTTCTCACTCAACGAGGAACCAAATGTTTTCTTGTGACTTGCTACCCAGACCTTTTTGCTTCATTATCAAGTGCTGAATGATGCGCTGCTCCTTACATAAAACACGTTCTCTCGGCTCAGAGTACGAAAAGTGCATGCAACTACTAAACATTGTATGCGGAACATGAGCATTTGAACTCACTACTACTTTTTCTCTCAACAAGAATTCAAGTAGCCTTTGCTGACACTCCAAAATTCACTCACTCTCGCTCGGACACAGCGTTTTCAAAACAGACCCAAGAACCATCTCCAATCATGCGAGATGAACTACTGCCAACATCCAAAGAGATTTTGTGGCTCGATTATTATTTTACATATTATGTACATTCGTACGAATATTTCAGAAGCCTTCCATGATAACTCTGCCTTTTTCCTGAGTGACCAAAAATACCTTCGAAATAAACTATGCTTTTGGCTTGAATAATTCGTCCAAAAGGGAAAAACCTGCATCTGATCAAAATTATTATTTACTTGAACATTGCACAGCAATCAGCTACAATATTGCAAACTAATTACCACGGTATGAACTTTGTGAGAAATGTGCACCTTCTAAAGGAAAGCACTTGGTATGTCACGTCACAAGTCTAAAAGCATGTGAAAACACACGCACACCACTTCGAAAATTATCAGCATCACACTCTTCCCAATAATCTTTTAATCAACCACAACTTGTTTTCCTTTTTATTTCATAGTCACACCTACCTACAATACGGTAATTTTCAAACAACCATACCAATTCATTTTAGATTTCGGTATGCCGCTGTAGTTTGGGTCCGTTTTATTTGCACACGTTATCCTTTCTCAATTGCACATTTTTTTACTATGCTTAATTGTTGCTCTTAAAAGCATAATCAACAAGAATCCCAAAACTACAGAAAGAAGCATACTACTTTGGTATTACTTTATGCCCTGCTAGTAAATCATATTCAGCATCCACCTGCCAAATTCAGCATGCCCGGGCAAAAACAGGCTACATTAACATATAAAACTGGATCAAGCCTTGAGTCAGCAGTTTGAATGCGTATCGTTCCTCCACTTTTTAAAACAAATCACAAATTATGCTGACTGCATTATGACTACGGATGATTATGATGATTTTGGGAAGAAAGAGACATAAAACGGAGAGGAGCATGTAGAGATTTTCATGTTTCGTACTTACATATTATATAAAGGTGTAATAATGCCTTTCGTCGCGGTTTTTGCCTGTTGATTTTTTTTAGTTTGCCGATGATTTGTTTCTTGTTTAGAGGAATTTTGCATTTTTATCATGAAAAATGTGTACGACAGACGGAGTAAAACAAATGGAGACGGAGATGATGATGAGTATGTTCATCATCGCTATCACCATCCTACAAATTCACCCAGTATTTTTTCCACTCCATGCGCACACATGCTTCAGCCCAAGTTGCAAAGAGCTTATCACCAAAGAATAGGAGCCAGAGCGTGGATATAAAAGTGCGAAAAAAGGAGGTGTGAAGACGGGAATCAAGTCTTGGCATGTTACACCTAAAACTAATCACCTGAAGACGATGATGATGATGACGATGATGATTACGATGATGAGTTGCCCATCGTGGCAATAATTTGTGGCTAATCAAGCCAACGCACACAAGCAAACGTTCTTTCCTTGCTTATTGCGGATTGGACGGTTAGCCAAAGAAAGAGGAAAAATGCATAGCTAATATTCCCATTTACATTGTAAGTAGGTATACAACTATATGGACGGAGCATGATGTATGCCACATTTCGACTTCCATTACAACCTGTGATAATATTATGTATACATTCCTCCAAATTATAATATTATCAATGATATTGATGAGGTGACTAAACTAAGTAAGTGGTATGAAAAATGGAGTGGAGTAAGTAACTAAGCGGGTTTCTTCTTTGCTTAGCTCAAGAGGAGTAAAGTGAGCCTGCTGATAAATATTACTTATTGCTTCTCCTCCGTCTTCTCAATCTCTACCACAACACAACAAATCAACAATCTGCACTCCACCAAACCAACCAACTTTTCGTCATTTGTTCATTCGAGACAAAGACGAACAAGCTTTTCCCAACCTCGTATTCATTCCTTTTCAGCCGTTTTTGCATATTATCTTTACATTTTATGTTTTCTCGCAAATTACATTGCTTTACGAGATTTTCCACTCTTTTGTGCTCGCACAAAAATCATTTGCATCCTCGTGTACACTGAGTTGACTGATATATAAAAAGACCTCTCGCTTTGCGAGTTTTGTTGTTTTTAACATTTTAAAAGAAAAACGAGAAAGAGATATATATGGTCGTGCTCTTGCATAAGATAAATAATGCATAAAGCTGTAGTTGTATGGTCGACCGACTGACTGAAAGAAAGAGAGGATGCACTTTTAAACCTTGTTACTGTTACCCTCCTCATTTTGCGCACAGCGAGAGAGAAAAATGTGAAAAATTGACTTTTTACATGAAAAATAATATTGAACATAATATTTTTAAAGGTGGTTGTCCCCATACAAATAATACAAAGTATAGTTCTTCGGATGACCTGATCCATTATCGTATGAGTTTGAGTAGAATATAAAAAAGTGGATTTTTTTATTTGTATCACACACAACACCAACACTAACTTTGTGTAGCAAGCCGCCTTGGTCTAGTCGAGTACGTAATCATCATGGATTGCGCCTGATTGTGAGTTAAGAGGAGAAAAGCGTAAAACCAAGTGAATAAATTGAATTTCATGCTTTTTCAAGTGATTTATGCATGAACAAAATATTTTTTACGAACATATAGACCACCGTCCTCAGGACGGTGTATTTGTAGAGGCGTGCATGCATATCACATCTGAAAAAAGTCGTACGGTGTTTTTTCCCAAGGAGTTTTTGGGTATTGCATACCTTGTCATCCTGTTAGCTGATGGCATATCTTTTCATACCTCTCGAATTTCTCTGTAATTGCACAACACAAATCAATCAGAGTCCAATTTGAATCAAATTGATTGATTTTATTGTCATGTGGATTTTTTATTCTCACAAAATCCAAACTGGACCGATTGGTAGAAAATCAACATAATTTTTGGGAGCTCGTCATCATCCTCTCACGGGACGGGACGGGACGTTTTTTATTGGCTTTAGGCATTACATTAGCTCAACATCTTTTGTGTGATTGAGTGTTTCTAACGGTAACAACGGGGATTTTATTTTAGCGGATTCCAATCCTGATGGTGGCGATCTTCTTGTCATCAACTTGGTCTTGGCCATCATCTTCTTCACATTCTTAGTTCTATCTCTCTCCATTTAATTTTTTTTCTCAAGAACAGTGTTTTTGCTTGTTGCAAATCGGCTGGTTTAAACCAACTCGTTGGCTGACTTGTGAATGAGAGAAAGAAAACTGCATAGGGAAATGAGCATAAGTGTATATGCATGTATACATGGTTGCATCACGAGAGGAAAGAGAAAAACACGGGAGATAAAGTAAAACATTTTTTTCTTCTTCTTCGTCATCCAATAAATTAAGTGTTTATCTGACTTGTTGAGAAGTGAGAAGTCTCACAGTTGGATAATAATATGCATATAATATGGTTATGAGTTTGTTGTATGCAGACGCGGATCATCCTCATCATCATCATGGTATGATGATCTCTGGGAGATGTGACTATGCATTAAGAACCGCTCTGCTACGTAGGATTTGTACGAATGCAGATTTTTTATGTGTATTTACTCCACACGGACAGCATGATGCAAATTATGTGTGTGCGGAATGCATATAGAAGCAAGGGAAGGGATTTTAAATACAAGTTCTTAATCAATTGTAATAACAATCAAGTTGTAAATAGTGCTAACATCCTTTTCACACATCATCATCAGAACAGCGCAAAAAAAACCGAGATAGCCAAAGCTAAACCACTGAAGCAAAGGTGGAATGGAGAAGTTAGCTAGGAGCACACACCACATGCAGAAGACAATGCAAGAAACCGAATGCAAGAAGCAGAAGTAGAGTGCTACACTTTCAACAAACGTTTTCAGTGAGTCAGACTGGTATTATCGCTCACCGTCTTTGGCTAGTTTATGCATATCCATTACAACATGCATGTATAATAACAATAATATGGCTATGAGGGAGCTTCCTAATCATGATTCATTTGGACAGGACAGTGACACTGTGAGAATGTTATTATTGAATTGCATGCTGAGGTGTACTTGTTGCTCCTCATAGGAAAAGAGTAGGATGTTCTGGGACCATGCTCCATCATCTTCATATTGGAATCAGTTCAAGTTCAAGCCAAAGATCTGGCTAAATAACATAATGTATACATTTTGCGTATGATGAGGGTTTGACGGGAGGGAGCATGCATTTTTATGGATACGTTACCTGAATAAAAATATAAAAAGACAAGTATGGTAATATAGTGGTACAATGTGCCTTCATTTATACATAATGTATTAGGCATTTCACCGACCCACCGCGACCAAGCCAGAGAAGAATCGCAAACTGACCAGAATCCACAAGGAGAGCAGAGGCGACACTCGAAATCAGGAGAGGATGGATAAGGCGTTTGTATGGGGCAATGCAATGGATCGCTTTTTCAGTAGATTCGGTTACGTTGGAAGGCAGCAGCGAAAAAGAAGCAACACTTGTTCAACTCAAGTAAAAGCTTGCAATACACCCTACTACTGCACTTTTAATCTTCGTCGTCAATTTTTTTCTATCTCTTTCTTTTTTGACAGTGATACCAGAGGCCATTTATTCGATCGCATTGGACTGGCCGGAGAAGAAGAAGCTTGTTTGCAAAGAAGGCTAACTTAAGTGAACAATTATTATGAGAATGTATTAAAACAAGAAGAAGAGCATATGGAGTAAGTGCGAGAGAGAGAGAGAGTCCCACAAGTTGTCAGCCCCACTTTAAACTGATGGAAATATATTGCTGTTGTAGGCAATTAATTAGAAGCATCTATCTTCTCAGTTTCTTCTGTATTATACGGGAAAGAGCTTCTTTCTTTATACCCACAACAGTTGGGCTGAAAAAGAGCCAATTCTTATTCTCTCCGTTGCCTTTGGTCGGGATGGTTTATACGTACGTGGTCCTTGCCTTTTTACCTTATTCTTTCCTCCTCTCCTTAAAAATCTCCGCACCACATTACATATTAATATTATACAAAATAATATTAGGCGAGGTGGTAAAACTGGTACTTCTTCTATTTGCACCGCTAAAGTCATTTATATTAATAATATTATTATTATTCAATCTGAGAGCACTACTTATCACAAAGAGGGAGAGTGAGATAAGTAAGGTGAAGTGCAAAAATGGAAGATTTTATTCCTCCTGTGAAGACATGGACTGCATTAAATATTATTGTTATTACCATTAGCTCATTGTGGAGCCCGATAGTCAAGAAAGCAGTTAAGTTACTGCAAACAACAGCTATGTACATTCATACATGTGTTCAATCTGTTGCTCCTTTTTGTTCTTTTCGCTAATTTTCTCTGCCCTTTAGTCCTCATCAGTTTCATAAATTTTCACTTTTCCACACTTCACTTTTTCATACAATACTTATTTCATCTATTATCCGTATCCGCATCATGACAAAATCGTGAATATCTGGAATTGTTGAAAATAAATTGATGCCGCAGGTCAAAACCAACAAATTGATAGCAAGACGTTGTCTTTTTCATCAAAAGCGTGATGTGTTTGATAAGATGATTTTGCAAATGCCTCCCAGCACTAAAATACGTAACATAAAAACTAATAAATGCAAAGTTGCAATCCTAATTTGTTTTCTGAGCTACTTTGAAAATTTACAAGTAGGGCTTACTCTAGGTCATAATATTAAGCCATGCTATCATGTAAGTGGAAAAAAGTTGATTCATGAAACTGCTAATCCTTTTCCAATCCGACGGCAGATGATCAGAAATGATAAGATGGATTCATCATCCTATCATATCATCATGACATACCGGATTATTAGGCCTGCAACTTGCAAACTTTTTTTTCGCTCCATGCAGATCAAGAAAGGTGATAAAAAATTTGACTGATATTTTCTAAGCCTTGCCTACCCCTATAGCTACTTAAGCCGGCTCTTCTTCGACTTCTCCTCAAACATCATCAAAATCAGAGATGAAGAGGAGGAATGTTGAAAGGAGTGAGAGTATGTAATAAAAATATGCATGCAGACATACATACGCGATATGCTACCATTCTCTGGGTTTCGGAATCGATTTTTTGACTTTGTTGACTCCAGGGCATCATTCACGAATTGCATTTCATTCTTCGGTTCAAGACTCCTTCTTTTAAACTGGCAACAACTCAACAGCAACCGTTTTTCGCCAATAATGTAATTTCTCATAAATGCACATATATCAGCTTATTATGGAAACAAAAAAAAACATAAGTAATATAATAACAGCAGATATACTGGGGTAATCATGAACATCTTTTGTGAAGTTATGATCAACCATATCATTAAAATGTTAAGCTCACCATCCTCATGATACGATCACAATGAGAATTTTCCACGAACAATTCGTTTTTAAAGCAAATAGGCTAATATCTAACTAATATGTCTGTACGATAAACACGCATTAGACTTATTAATTTTTAAGAACGTTTTTATCCTCCTCTTTTCCTTTTATATTTGGTTGTCCAGCTTCAACCAATAAAACTGGATCGGATCTGAGCTACAGTTGATGCCGCTGAAGGGCAAAGAAACCTACACGGCTGGAAGACGAAGGAATGTATGTATGAATGTATCTCGTGTAGAGTAACTCAGGCAGCTTTTATAGCAAAGTGGGAATTTCATTTTTGTGGACTAATCATCAACAATTTTTGAGCTTCCAGCGAGGAAAAATGCGTTCGTTTATTAAACATCATTCAAGTCGACTACAATAAGACGATGATGCATGCCATGATATGATGTCATGTGTATTGTATAAAAAATAGGCGGAGCTCAGCTACAATGAGTTGAACAAAAACATATTCATATCGATTGAGCATTAAACGCCTGTAAATACGAAGACAAGTTACTTATCGAGTCAACAAATGCATTAGAAAAACCGATGATGAAAATTCTTTTTCAATGAATCGTTGAAAGGAGTCAATATGAATGAAAATTATACCCATCGTCAGTTGCGTCAAACAGTATCAATAAAATTTCATGTACTTAGCTGCTAACTGAACACACATTAACGGTAAAAATATATCTGTATAACTGATCAAATGGGAAAGGAAGAAAGTATAATTAGCAGTAGTTAACCTCGTAGCGTACGCACATATTTTTAATACCTAAAGGTGATCAACGGAATTCATTGCTGCGTTGAACTGAATGAACAATAATTTAAAGAAGTGATACAATATTATAAAGGATTAACGAACGATTAATTTGCTGCGTGTAGCATTGGTTATTGCAGCATTTGTTACTATCATCATCAGAATATTAATGTGATCGTTTCGCATATTTTTCGAATCCTTTGAAACTATTTCCAGATGGGAAGCTCTGCAAAAGAGAGATTGAGGATATAGGTACATAAGTGAACAACAAAGTTTTCCAACTTCTCCACTTTATTTACTTGTCCCACTATGGATGCTTGCTTGCTTGCTTCATTTTATTTTCCTCTCTCGTCGTTTCTAAGTGTTGTATTGTTGTGTACGTGCTTTGCCGTTTTGCTCTCTCCGTCCTTCTCTCCTGCTGTTGGCTTAGCCAAACTATTAAAGTATAAGAGAAACGCTACACACATCTCCCATTATTTTTTACATGGTTTTCTACCTGTTGGCTGAAAAATATGGTCGTAAAAATAAACTTTTTAGCCTTTTCCTCTTTTCGCAAGTTGCCCTGCATCGCCAGATCTAACTTCATCTATTTATTTTGTAAACAGTCATCTTATCATTATCCATTCTAATTATACTGTTCATTGTAACAACGACAATATTATGAGATACCCATCACCCTTTCCATGTCAGAATTATCTCAAATGTAAACAGTTGCTCTACTACAAACTCAAATTATGCCCCGATGACAAAACGATAAAAAAGAGAAGGAAAAAGAGTAAAAACGCATCTTACCCTGAAAGATTGCATCAAAAGTTTATATATAAATAAAAGAAAATTAGTTGGCCAACATTAGAAACTCGTTTTGTGAAACGACTCGTTCATTTATATTCACAATATTGCTCTACTGCATCATATTGTAGCATGGAAGAATAAAAACTAACAAAGTAACTCAAAAGAACTATTGGTTTTTCCTTTTGGTAAGCTCGTAACTCTGGGCAAATTGTGGCAATTTTTATCATTTCTTTTTGTTTTATTATTGAAAGCACAATAGATTTTATGTATATTATGGTGTCGCTTCCGTTCGCCCCTTTTTATTATTGCTGGTTTCCTTTGTTCGATGGATTTTGTAGTTGTATTGGAGCACGGGCGACTAGTTGACGAGAAAAGTCAAGAAAAAGTGAAAGAGTTGGTGAAGTAAGTGAGGAAAAAGTTTAAGTAGGAAATCTTGTTTACCGCAACAAATTACCCAAGGGATTTTTTCTTATATTCCGTTTCATTATATTTTCAAAAAAAAAGAAGTCAAAGAACAAGATTTGACTTGAATTTGAGGAGGAACTTTGAGTGTTGTTTCACACCAACCACCAACCATCTATGTGAATACAATCATAAACTCCACTTTATTGATTTTTCCTTGTTGAAAAGAAAAACCGCAAAACAAACAGCCAATTGTTTCTTCTCGACCAGCTAAGCTTCAATTGATTTTTGTGGTCACAAAATAAAAATTGAATTGAAAACTTGTGATTTGATTTTCATTCAGGTGGGAGAAAAGAAAGTCAACTGTAATATGTGTCGACGTGTTCAACAAAACAACCGTATAGAAAACTCGGAAACAAACCATCTACCTATTGCCTCGTCCAATATGCTCCTATTTCATATAAAAATGGTTCTGCCATTCGTCACCTGGTTTAAAGCCTTTTGGCAAAACCAGGTAAAAACCAGATTCCATCAATTTTCCTTGCTCGGAATACTGAAAGATGTGAAATGAAATGTTTGTCCGAACCGCTGAGAATTAATGTAATTAAGCTTGAGAATTTTCTTTCTCTGTTTTCTAGCTGAATGGAGGAATGTTTCAAACTGATTAGAATAAGTCAAACAAGCAATTAAAATTCTCATTCCCGTACAAAGCCTTTGTAAAGGATTGTTTGGTTTTATGCGATATGATATTATGATGATGAGGAGAACAAGGAGGAGGGTACGAAAAGTTGGGCCGTAAAAGACCCGTTATCTCCTTGTGTTCATCACGTTAATTACTTTAAACCTTGAAGACAAGCACGAAACACACACATTGAACAACGCTGCGTTTCTTTGTTGGAATTAAATGGAGGATTAAAGCTTGCAATAATTAATTAATTAGTGCAATGCCTGTGGTTACTTGCATATTTTTGAATTTACAGAAGACATATAGCTACACAGAAATGGCTTTCATTCATGTCGTCAATAGAAATAAAGTGAAGGTATGCTACTGATACTGATCTTATATCTGCTATTATTTTGGCCTAGATCAGTTACCAATTTTCTAAGAAAGGATTCTCTAACTTGAAGCAGTACCATCATTCCTTTGTGGATTTTGACAAGATGCCATGCAAGATCCAAAACACGATAGGAGTTGATCGATCATCATTCTCATCATCAAAAAATGTTCAACCTAAAAACAAGCGAGACTGTCACAATTTTTTACTCGGAAAAAATGTTTTGTTATGACTTTACCAAGATTTTGTGATGCCATAAATACATGGTAAGTTTACCTTCATCAGTCATTATATCTAAAGTATGCCAAGCTAGGCCGATCTTGGCTCTTGATAATTTTTATATTGTAAGTTGGAATTCCAAAGTGACGACTTGGAGCATTTTCACGTGACCTTTCCTCATGACCCTCTTCTCCCTTTTGTGCAGGGATAAAGGAAGGAGTCTGCTGGCTTCGACAGTGATGTGGGATCTGGGATCAGACTCAGTTTCTCACAAGGAACTTAACAAACTTACATCACGACACGATATTATGCATATATTATTATTATTCCATTTTTAATAGCTAACAACAGCCTCATTTCAAAATGATTTCCCTTAATCATGAGGGGAAAATGAATGTTATCTTTTAGCTTGATTTACACACTTTCCATGATCAAATATCCACCTGACAAGAAGATGCACATAGTTCAGTTCTCCTACACACTATCAAAAATCAATCCCTTCGGTTTCGTCAATCAAAGTCGGCATTCATAAATCCCCCTGATGCAGCCCCTTTTATTTTCTTCTTTAGCCTTTTCACAGAACATGATCATTGCTTTTATCCGCTTGTGGTTCTCTTTGACTAGTGAATGATGATGTGATTAACTATTTTAGTCAAAGATATAAGGAAACAACTCATCAAGAAGCATCACGACAAGGATTGGATGAGTATAAGCTCATATTTGCTATTGAAACTAAGCATTCATTCCATTTCATGAAGGATCCTTCAAAGAGCCAAGAGGGCTTTGGCTTTCACGCGCACACAGGGAAAGACTCTATAACTTTGTACAATGGAAACTACGGATTCTTCTGATTAAAAAAATGTGATGCAACATGATCAGGTGAAGACACTCTATTGAATCTTATGTCGGTTCTCTAAACTACATATTTGGTGTCCACTCAAATGACGATGTGATGACTATCCTTATAGCACACGGTATTGGGGCACATGCCAACTCTTCAACTTTCTTCAAAGACGTCTGCATGTAAGTAGGTAATTGAATAGAGAGAAAATTTTATCCTACATTTGCCTCACATTCCGGAATATGTAAAGGTATTGGTTTGGCATTTTTCTCGTTCTTCAGCTTTTCTTTGCTTTCCACTTGTTCTCGGGACTTTGCGTATCTATCTATGTCCACCGCCTTTGGTTTCTATATTATTTGAGTAGGGGATTTGGGATTAGGTTGTGCAACAGAATGGCTTGTTTGGTATATAGGGAGATTGACGTGCAAGAAATAAAGCTGAATTCCTGAGGGATCATCATCATCACCATCATATAGAATAGTTTAGAGGCTTCTTTTGTGTCATCTTTTTTTATTCGTGGCTGAGTTGTGTTGCAGCAGACTGGCACTCCTTCTTACCCAGTCTCTTTTTGCATTAGTTATCATCATGATCACCACCAAGATTGATGCAGTATAGCATGCTCATCAGTTGGATTGTTGGATAGCTTATGGGGCTACGTAAAACGGGAGGAAATGTCTTGTGCTCATACTTTATGAATAAGCTTCAGAAGCTCTGAATTCATTCAGAGAACTACATTTATCATATTAGATTTCGGGTAATCTGATCAAGTCCGATATGCTCACGACAATGAAGGAAAAGAAGGACACCATCAATAGTGACGGTGCAGGGCTTGAGATTCATTATGTCATTCCGCTTTTATTCGTGTCGTGACTTTGCCTACAAAAGGAGATCCACCAGATTCTCTCTCTCATCAATGGAGAAACGGAGTTGAAGAGGCCAAAGGAAAAATGGTAAGGAATGCCGCAAGCATCCTCATCATGATCATCGTCATCTGCACTGGAGAAATCGCAAAGAAAACCGCGCCGACTCAAAGGAACAAGTACAAGTGGTCATATTATTAATGTAATGTGATATTATCACATTTCGTGTGAAACGCAGGTGAAAATTAAATCACACAAAAAAACATATGCCCAAGTCAAATCCTCCAATCAATTTAGTACTTAAGAAATTGAAGAATAAATGGGGTTAATTATGAATCTGTGCTCATGTTTCTGGAGGATCAGAAAAGTAAGTAATCGACGGATGGACAGGTAAAGAGAAAAAAAAATGAAAAAGGGCCGATCAATACCATACGGTTGTCTTTCATGCATGCTTATGATGATGATATGTTATCTAATGCAATTTCGATTAGTTAGATAACCGTCATCATTTATCAAAGATTGCATATGTATTTAAAATATTTCCTTTGATCAAGAGATATTCTTCGTCGGCAACTCCGAGTATACATCCGTCAGTCAATACCTAAAGCTAAGGAAAGGTGGATCAGTCAGATGCACAAAAAGTGTTTAACTTTTTTAGCCTTTCGCATTATTACCAATAAATATAAGGTGGGGGTAAGCGAGCTATCATATATATTATTCATAGGCAACGAGTCCTATATCAGCGTTTCGGTATTGAGAAAAAGGAAAATGTGCCGTTTGATAGTGAGTGCATATGACGCTTCTCTGCGGGTGATTTTCGACGATATTAGTTGCGTCGGGCCTACCCTTTTATAACCTTCATGTTCTTCTTCATCATCGAGTTGATGAGCACACACCAAAAATCTCACGCCTCATGTATAAAAATACTAGAGTTTGATTTCTTTGATCGGAAAAATATTAGAAAAGGTGATACACATTTCAAGATTCATTTCAAAACCCTTTTCCAATCTTTTGGGAAACTACTCGAAATCATTTGAAATTAACATTTCTGCTGTTGCCTCTTGAAATCGAAAGAAATAGATCAATTTTCTTGTCATGTTACTTTTTCCTGATGACTTTTAACCGAAATAGAGTTCCCATTCAAGATTCATATCTGTTAAAGCGAACAACCATCACCAGAACACATTGCAATCCTTTTTGAACTGCAATAATTTGTTCACTTCATTTTTTTAAAAGAATTGCCATTGGATTGCACATGATAATAATAACTACTTATTGCTCCAGCACAGCTTTAGATACATACTTGTACATGGCATAAAAAGGGTTTACTCCTTTGAGCGAACTGATCCGCTCACCTCAACTAATTGCCAGTTTCGCATTTGTATTGTTGTTGTTGCTGGGATTATTACTGTTATTACTGCATGATTTCTCGTACTTTTCCCTTTTCACATATGAACCTACTCACCAAACTCCTACTCCTTCAGTTTCAGAGTTGGCAGTGGTACTCCCAAATTCGAAGGACTTCTTTGCTCAAAGCCTCTTTCATTTGAATGAAGAAAAAAACAGTGCTCCCACTACTCCAAATAAATAATCGCTTTTTCTTGCCTTACTGCCCACTAAAGTTTTGAGTGATCTTATCATCCAAAAGAATGAGATGGAACATTCAATTAGCTTAAAAACAATGATGTTATTATTACCATTTTTTCAACTAAATTTCTACCATTTAGAAGAAAAGGTCCGATACAATTGTACGTAGGCAATGATATTGTGGAAAAGATCCAAAATTCTAAGCTGTTCTTTGTAAGAGCTCCGAATAAGAAAGCGTTATGCTATGATGATATGAACGTTATGCCTTCTTATCTCCCATATTATGCCTGTCTCCAATTCCTTTCTTCTTTACAGCTCCAAGCAAAATATGGATGATGATGATGGAGTCTTACTCACTTTCCACTTCTTCTCTAGCAGCACAACAAAGATCATTTTGCCTTGGAGTTACAAAAAGTCAGCGTGAGTCAAGCAGGCCAAAAACATTGAGATGAGTAGTTTTGATTTTCATAATGTCTATACCCTTTTACCTTTATGAAATGTCCGTCCGCACAGCCATAATGGTGTTTTTTTTGTTTTTGTTAGAGTATGGATGGACATGTAATATCATATTAAGATAAAAGTTTTATGCTGAAATGTGTTTATCAGTTTTGTGGTTATTGCTCGTTTCACCGTCATCATCATCATGAATAAATACATAATTTGAATGGAATTCCGTGTTTGATACGTAAAAACAATGTTATGAGCAACTAAGAGAGAATTAGAATTTCCCTTCAAGACATTCCAAGCTCCATCATCATCCTTTCGGTTCCCTTTTTCACGTTTTGATAAGAAAAAGGAGAAGGTTTAGAAAGAGCTAGGATATCAAAGATGATGATCCTGTGTCTCACTACATTTGCCGCAAGTATTCAAATTCAAACAGTGCTTCGTATACACACATTTTTAACAAGTAGTCTTACTCATTGAATTTTTCCATCAATTCAATGGAATCGGAATTATAGTGCGGAGCATAAAGATCGTAAGTAAGAATTACGCAAGTAAAACCTTCTCGTGCATGGTTCCCTGATTTTGAGTCTTTGTGAGGGCAGCCCACCTGCCTTCTTTCCTCTTGTGATCTTTTTGCCCACGCAATGGATTTACAAATAAAAGGCTTGAAGGAATTAAAAGCGAGGATGTATATGCATCTCTGAAATTCTTTTGAATTGACTCATTACCTTCTAATCTATGATGAATTGTACACTTGACTTGACTTGTCCCTCTCTCTGAAGAAGATGCTGAAAACAAGGGAGATTATGAAAGGAAAATATGAAATCAGGTGGAGAGCCATTTCTTCCTCTATTTCTTTTTATTGCTTTTGTCAAGGGTGACGGATGATGACTCCCTTCTACCTTGAAATAAGGAGATATAAAGGATTTACAAAGGTATGGGATTCAGTTATTGTTCACGGAAAGAAAATGAACACTTTGACTTCAGCTTATGATGAGTAATACCATTTTTAGAGTTCCCATTTGGCACCATCAAAACTGTTATGCGCAACGACAGCTAACAACTCTATAATACGATGCAGAGTCCAAGAGCGTCATGTTGGTTCGTCTCCGTCCATGCAGTGTCACGTCATAAACTTGGATTAGCTATAATATTACCGTTCCATCTACATCCATGTGTATTTTATAAGAAAATCTGACTTACCCCTCTCTAGTCAATGAATATAAAGCATTTTATATTCTTTGGAATCATCTTTCACTGTAATTTATACTTATATAACATGCTGCTAACTCTTAAAAATGAGATTATTTGTTTATCGTAGAATTCTCCCTATTGCTTCAGTCGGGTTTTCTAGTTTTATGACAATGACCACCGACCCGCTTAGGATCACATCTACCTCTGCATTCACCAATAAATTATAAAGAGATTCATGACTATATCTCGGGCTTTTTAATAATGCTCGTATCACATCACTTTCAAATTCTTGTGCATTTCCTCTCTACTTGCCGCTTCACTTTTAAATATTATGTTTTTATAGTTCAACTGAAGAAAGGCAGTCATTCAATCCACATGTATAAAAACTATTTCACTTTGATTATCGTCCCTCATTTCAAAAAGTATTCATTTACAGGAACCGATTCTTTGAGTAATCTAGAGAGCTTTTTTGTGATGTTGATAAGCCTCTCCTAAAAACTAATGTAAAATACCCTGTCCGCTCTGAAAAAGCCAAATCCAATCAAAACCACAAAAACTCAACTGCTTTCTTTTGGACGCGTTGACCGACAAAAATAAAATAGGATTGTTTATGAACGAAAATTGTTGATGATGCAAATGGAATGAATACGAAATGTTGAATCATGACTGTGCGCTATGCACTCATACTCTTCCTTCTTCCTGTCTGACGATATAATACGATAATATGATGAAA
Source organism: Orchesella cincta (assembly GCA_001718145.1). Lineage (NCBI taxonomy): Eukaryota > Metazoa > Arthropoda > Collembola > Entomobryomorpha > Orchesellidae > Orchesella > Orchesella cincta. The sequence goes on along the minus strand of LJIJ01000069.1, from coordinate 97,200 downwards.
GGAAATAAATTCAAAGTGGTTTGGTGTGAAAGACCAAGGAAATTTCATTTTCCACGAATCTAACTAGTATACCCACTAGATGCTTTATTTAATAGGTAAAGTTTTATAATGGAAATTCCTGTTTGTAAATTATCTCACACAAAATGAATGAAAGAGAAGTAAAGAAGCTTCTTTCAAATAGTATACATTTTTTTGGACCCGAACTCAAGTCAGTGCACAACCCATATAAAAGGTGTTGTTGACGTTCTGCTTAAGGTTGTCTGCACCATGCGCATTTCTTTTAGTGTCTATGTATATCATTTTCCGTAATGCACACACGGACCAACTGACAAGACAAGCCACGGAGAAGTCGTAAAAAGTGAGAATGGAAAATTGGACTAGATGGGAGACAAAAAAAGATATGGAATGAATCTTTTTCTTTAAAAACATAACTCAACCGCTTCTTTTCCACGTTTACTAAATAACATACGTATTTCTGGCAATATAAAGCACTTTTACGCGTTTGTATCGCACAGCCAGTGAAATTCCTATTTTCATATTCCTTTGACTTGTTTGATGTGATACACCTATTTTTCGTCCTGTACGATATTAATGGAAGAGAGTAGAATTCGTAATGAGATTTTTTGGGGAATTATCTTAGAACGTCAAAGGGAAAGTGGAAGATTTGAGGTGAATGTTGATGACGATGAAACACACCTTCCTCTCACTTTGGAGTGTAATGTGTAATCGCGTTCTTTTCCTTTAATTTATGCGAATGAGTAAATAGGGAAGCAGGATAGAGAATGGACAAGATAAGTGCGGATGGAAACATAAATGCATATTATTTTTAGCACGACAAGTTACAACAAAATTGGTTATAGCAGGTTTGTAGCAAATTTAATTAGCTACAAACTGGCCGAAGGAAAATAAATAAAAGCCATTTCTGACCCCATGGCTGATTTTTTTCTTCAACCATCTAGTGGGGTTTTTACTGGAAGACTTTTCAAATTCCGATAAGGTTTTCTCCCAGTGAATGTAAAATTGGAAAAGGCTCTTGTGCTCTTCTGGTGGGGTATGTTTCTGGCTTTCACGCAGTGCCAAGAATTTTCGATGGAACGCGGGAGGGACGTAGGACGAGTTCTCGAGTCTCCACCAATGACGTGTTTTCTCGTAAAAACGGTGACAATAAATCGAAGCCTAATATGCTAAGAAGACTACTTAGCTCTTTGAATGGTGCTCCTGGATGTAGGGAACCCGAATCGTCTTCAAGCACTGCTCTAAGTACATATTTGTGGTAGTGGTGCCCTGAGATATGAAAGGCATCGGAAAGTTCTCAAATTTGGCCATAGGCTGCAAAACTAGCTGTTGCTTCGAAAATTTAACCAAACCTTTTATTTTCTTTGGTGTAGGTTCAAGCTTAGACTCTGTTCTCTAAAACTATTGTAGAGCTGCAGTTGAGGAAGTGATTTAAATGACAAAGGTTTGAGCCTCCATAATTGCAATTTTTCATAGCAATTTCTTGCAACGCAATGGTGCGCGTTCTTTAATTGGCTTCCGATTCAAGGAGGTTTGTTTTTATGTGCCCATTTTTGTTCTGGGGGGAATCCCCAGGTTCTTAGCTTTATGACCAATCAACGTTTTTTAATTGTATTTAAATTTCCTCGCCGCTGGGGCGGGGAAAGTTGAGGGATAGCACTGATATACGCGGTTCACCGCCGTGGTCTCCATTGGTGTCAGTATCTTAGCGACACGACAACTGCGAACCTTAACTTTATGTCTACCGGATTCTACAGCTTTTTTTATCCATCCGCCGCTTGTGTGCTGTTTCGAATCATCATTTATTACGATCTGCCATGCCTTAATATTGCCATGTTTTAACTCCTTTTTCGTACTTCTGTCAGACGAGGTCTGACGAGCTCTTTACTTTCAAGCCATTTAAATTTCATTGAACTACTTTCGAAGTTTTAATTCTGCCCATCTTGTTCACAATGAAATTCTCTATCGACTGCATATAAAAGCAGCTTCACTGCCTCCACCAGTTGATAAGCAGAAGGAACGGAAAGTACATCCGCACTCAAATTATCGATTCTCTACTCATATTGTTCTCATCATCTTTTGCATATGAGAGGAAGCAGAGGAGGATATAGTATATATTGCTCGAGTCGTGACCACTTTAGATCCAGCTGGACATGAAAACCAAGATGAGACAAGATAAGATAGAGCTAACGAAGACTTTACCTTTCGCCTCCACTCTGAGGCACCTTGCATAATTTTGATGGTGGTGATGAGATGAGACCATGATTACAACTTATGTTTGGAGTTGTACACGGTTGGATACTCTTTTTCTTCGTGGCTAACACCATATCATCTTCATTTGTATATATCCAACTTAGATTTATTTAATTTGTAATTTCTACAGTTGAATGTCTTCCTTTCAACTAGTCTTTTTCCGAATTATGTTCTGCTAAACGGTGTTAGTTAGTATCGTCAGCAGTATGTCACATCATTAGGTCGGTGTAGGTCAGGGAACAATAATCTCATTCCACAACTTTAATAACCATGTGGGGTTTTTCACAACTCACCCACGAACAGGAAACTGTGGAAATCTGCGTTTTACAAAATTATGACGAGTTTTATATTTTTAAGTAATTTGCTCCCAGTTTTTTCCAGTTAACGAGTTTTGGATATCATGAGAGAAAATAGTTTCTCTTTACCTCAAACCTGCAGACAAATGCTACTTTTCTGTAATAAATCACTGCAAAAATTCCTTTAAGAATGTCCCATTGCATTATATGTTGGCAGTGTCTAGTATGGAAGCTCACATGTCGTGTAATGCACCCATCGCAATTACAAAAGTAGTATTTTATGATAAAGAAGTTGATGCTAAAAAGAAACTTGATGGAGCCATGAGCTTAGCAGAAAATCGATTTTTTACTCTTTCCATTATTCACACTTTATTGACCGCTTCATACAAGGATAATGGCAAGTACGTATCCATTAATCGAACAATAAGATGCGGATTCTCTGAAGTAGAAGAAAAATTGGCGTGAGGAATCGCGGCTCAAGAGATTATATTACAAGACTAAACAAATTAAAGGCTTTGAAGTGGACTGAGAAGAGTCGGATATTACACAGGTATTGGTTTGGTGTGATGGGCTATGATTCATAAATATGATGCACTTAGTTTTTGCGAAACTGCCTACTTTTCTCATGGCAAGTAAGCAGGAGTTCACGGTACATGACTCCAGTGCTGGTCGCTCGTCTAGAAAATGAGGATGATTGGAAACCGCAAGGTAACATTATTATTAGACCACTTGCTGTTTTATGAGTAGAAATTTCCATAAAACTTTAAACTCGTTCAGTCAAACGAAGAAACAAGGGAGAAGTTATGACTGTGACCAAACCATACCAACGACGAGTACGTTTGCTCCACACAAACAACCTAATTCTCTGTTACATGTCCAAATGCTTCAATTCACACCGTAATAATGGTAAACAATAGGTATTCAGGATTCTAATACATTATATGACACCAACCCACATAAAACCCTATTATTGCTTATGCTAGTCCACGAAAATACTTAAATTTAAAATGAGATGAATTTTTTTCTTATTCAGAACGGTAGCACAATAATTGCATGTCTGGCAAAATCTGAGCCAATAACGGCTGGAGTCCCAACACAATAACATTTTTCAAGGGTACGCTTAAAATATTTGATGTGATGGGCACACCAGAAATTACTTGAAGACGCCACATGATCAATCTCCCAACGATTTCTAATGGGTTACACAGGTAAAGACTTTTCGTTTTTATGACACTCTCAAACCAATTTGTGAAGAGCAATGGGTGGTCATTTGTCTCATATCCAGGGATTGGATGCAGTACAAAACCAGAATGAAATACGTTTTTTCTGATCGCAACAGTCTTTTATGATGATGTAAGGTGCGTATCATATCCTGCATTCATAGGCAAACTGAAGAGAACAAGTAGATACTTAGCACTTGCTGGAATAATTTAGTTTTAAATGTCATGAAACTCTCAATCGCAAAAGACAATTTAAAACCAAATGCCTCTATTGTTATGTAGAATGGGTGGATTTTTGGCTCGTCGAGTAGTAAGCAAGTACGCTCGGTTGAGCCAGAATGTAATGATTATTTCTCTCTTTATTTCTATTACTAAAAGCACTTTGTTCTCACCTCGTCCTCATCCGCCATCTCAGCTTTTTAAGATATCATGAGATTTGAGCAGAAATGAGAGTACTGCTCCTCCGACCGTTACTTCTTCACAAATGACAGTAAATATCAGTATCATTTCCTTTCTCCCAATAAAACAAAATAGAAGTGGGGGTGATAAGGGAAGCTAGGAGTGTGCATTCTATCATTCACAACGAAATGAAAATTCTGTTTATATGAATGGACTAGAGACCGACGAACCTGTCGAGCCCATTCTACAATAAAAAGTCAATTTTTCCACGCACACACCTTCCCTCTATCGTTATCGCTCTAACATACCTTTTTATTTCTTCTTAAGGTCGTGTTGATACAAATACGAAGGAGAAAAAATATATAAAAAGTAATGATTACCGGACGTGCCTCATATTAAAAAACACTGATCCATTTCCATCATTGATCATATCGTTTCGTATCATAATATAGTTGGAAGAAATGTGCTAATGTACTCCTCTAATTTGTAGCTCGAATCATATACACAACCTTTATATTCCCCTGGCTTTTTCCAAAGTACTAATGAAAGAGAACGACATGGAATAATTTGTCTTGCTCTTAACAATTTTATTATATTTTCTCATTCCTACATCGTTATCTAAATTAGGATGGTATTCTCTCTAAAATTGCAATTTGCAAAGTAGAAGATTGACAGCGAAATACATAATATAATAATGTGTAATCTGATGAATGCAAAGGCACTTGAGATATTATATGGAGAGCTAAAAATTACTGAAAGCTTTCCTTCTCTGTGTTTAACCTTAACTCATTGTATACGAACAACTACCTACCACGTGCTTCAATTTAGTTCATAACAAGTTTTTTGCCTCATTGCAATTTTCTTGTTGTTAAGCTTGAAATGAAATGAATGACTGTTACATATTCATGCTCAAAACGCAACGTTTTTTGTTACCCTGTCAAAAGATTAATAATGATAATAGATTCGATATTATTATGTAATGTAATGTGAGTCTATTCACCATTTTTCTCAATCCAATCCAACTCAATCAATATAAATCAGTCAACAGTTCTGGTAAATTGTGATTCTGTCCAGCTTTTAAAAAATGGTGGCGATGTGATATACATCCACATAAATATTTTGGCTTTTTTCTTGCGTCGAAACGAATTTAGTTTAAGTAATCATTTTTATTTGTTGGCTTTTTTGTTGCTAGTGCAAATGAAATAGGACGTGCGAAAAAGTACCATCTTAACATATTCTGCTAAACTTTTTAGTCATGTTTGTTGAAAGAAACTTTTATTATAATCTAGTCAATTTGAACCCAGGTTTTTTATTTTTTGCATTTTCTTGCAAATTAAGGCATTGACTATATGTTGTATGTAGTTAACAGGTTTCTGGGAAACGTATTTGCTGTGGCTAAGGCATCAACAATTTTTGTGAAATTGTGTCCATCTTCATGTCATATATCCTTTTTCACCCTTTTTATGAACATCATAACGATCATCATCCTACATTCTACCTGCTAATTTTACTGTCATGTTTTTTCTCTTTTTTGGGACAGACATGTGGTCATATTTACCATCATACTTAAGTTTCATTTATTGCGATGAATTTGTAATACAAGGAATTTCTCACGTGTGCAAAACAACTCCAATCTATTCCATTTTTTGTGTTTTTGGCACATTTTCTTTGGGTCGGGAGGGGCAGAAATAGGAGAGACAAGTGAAATATGCTATGCGGTATTATTTCAGATGTATCCCATTAGTACATTCTAATTGGATCCCAATCTTGATTCGCAAAAAAATATAAACATATAAAACGTTTTTAGAGATGAGACATGAGCACAATATTTTAAACTGACAAGTCTGAACTGTGAAGACAAGTTCACAGGCTGAGTCAATAGACTACAAATGGATTTTATGCGTTTTAAATAAAAAATGATGATAAAAACCAGCAAAAGAAACATAATCGTCGGAGGAGTGAGACCAAACCCTGACTGCTGATGATGAACCAAACTAATTTGCATACTGTTTCTCCCTCAAGCCTCCATTTTCTCAAAAACGCTGGCCATACCAAACCATCATGTCTGGGTTGATGCTGCTGTTGACCATTTAGAACGAGAAGAATAAAATGGTGCGGAGGTGCTGACCAGAGTCATCAACATGTTGCTTGTCCTTTAAAACATTGTATGACGTTTATACTTCGACACTTTTGCGCTTTCACACCATTTTGCTTTTATGACTGGGATGAGGATGACAATATAACAAAACCACTAACAAGAGCGTATAAATTGTTGGTATAGATCAAAGAGGAGAGATGCATTTTATTGCATCACTTACTCGAAATGAAACAGGCTTTTTGGCATTATTGCCACTGTCAAGATGGAGACTATTGCAATCATCAGGATATTATGGATGGTGCATTCAGAAACCAAACGGACAACACTCACTTTGCTTTTAGAAGGTTGAGGTGCATTTCCACCCAGTACTAATAATATTATGCATATCAACCTCGTCATCAATGATTTGCGCGTCTTGATTGCTTGCCTCTCCACAGGAAAAATGCGCAAGCCATTTTAGACAAGACAAGGGCGAGAAAGAAACATGCAGATGCATTCGATTGGATACCTTTTGCAGTTTCCCATTTTGCATTCTCTTGGCATAGTCAAGTGATATTCAGAGGATCATGTTTTGTTTATGGAATCCATTTCACATAAAAAATCAAGACGACAAGGAAAGAATGCATGATGATGATAATGATTGAATCATGTTATATAATTACTATTAATCCATCTGCATATTATGCACACTCTTCCCTCATCGTCCTCTATCCTCTTCCTCCTATCGCTTCATGTATCTCTTGGGAAACGAAAGTAGTTGACAAGACAAGAGTAAGAGCAGTGTCATGATCATCATCATCATCATTGGAAAACCGGCAGGAGTGGTGTTTGTGTTCATACCACTAGTGGCATTTAGATACACTTTTGACAAGAAAAATTCATTTGCAAACACAAAAATCGCACATTATTTATTTTTTGTATGATGAGAAAAAACAAGAATGACTTAATACTGTGGAGATGATGATGATTTAGCTATGCTGCTGGGTCTCCGACTCTTAAACGTCTCATGCAAGTATCTCTCTACACGTATATGATGGGATGCGATAAACATTTAAAACCTATTATTGTTACACCAGCACACGAGTCTTCTCGACTGAATGTCGTCATAAATAGCAATGTGACCGACCGGTTCTATCTCCTTTAATTGGTTCTGTGCAAATTTGTTTCCCTTTTAAAAACATTATTCACTTACTTGTTCAAAAAAAATTGCAGTTCATTGTCAATAACGTTGCCAAAGCCGATGTGATTGTCGCATATTTTTCACCTCGTCTCCGTTTTACTGCAGTAAAGTACTAAATACCTAATTTTTACCCCAGTACTCAACATTTTTTCTTGTCTGTTTTTCTGTTTTGCATGATGCCGTCGTACATCAACTTCAAAACTTTTGTCCACTTTTCTTTCATTCCTCCTCACAAGTAGGGAGCTAAACAAATGAAATGCAAAACGGAGAAAGAGAGTGTATACTAGTTTGCCGTTTTAAAAAGGATTTTGCAGTCATAACTATAAAAGTAAATGACTACACTACTTAATATGTTTCGAGTCTTGTTACACCGACGAGAATGATGATGATGAGATTGAGTGTGCGTGCAATTATCATCGCCTTTGAACATGGAAAAGGCTAAGCAGCAATTGCAGTGATACTTTTTCGTTAATAGATAGTAGTATAAATTGCCAAAAAAATTGGATATGATGTTTTGTAGCGTTTTTCTTGCAGACGAAAAGATGTGAAGAAGAAAACAGTTTACAGCTGGTAGCAAAAACCAGCAAAGTAAAGGCTTTAAAGTAACTATGATGATGATGATGTTGTTGTTGCTGTGTTGTAATCAAACGGATCAAAGCCACACATTACAACATAACTGAAAGAGAGAGAGAGACAAGTCAGCTAAAAAGAATGTGCTCAACCTCTGACTTTTACTTCGCCCCAGAAGGAGAGAAGCAACAGCAGCTGAAACCTTTTCTCACCTTTTTTCATTCCATTACTAATTGATGGCGGCACACCTTTTGAATAATTGCATGAGCAACGCAAAACCATGAAGAATCATGATGATTAACTGCCACATATATATGAGTTTCAAGGATCACGCAGTTTTTCCACTTCTTTGACCATGTAACTCTCCTCGTAAAAATGAATGTCTCACCTTATTTACTAGTCTGTACAGGGCAAAGACGTTTGCATCTGATCTGGAGTGGACTGGAGTGCTTTCCTTATAGTAGGATGAAAGCGCAATTAAAAGAATGAGGAGATAAAGATTAGACTTGATGATGAAAGCCAAAATTACATTCATCATAATTTTTAAGCCTAATCTTCCTCTGTATACAACTCAATTTTCTTTCAATTTTCAAAACTGACAATTGCTGTTTTTTTCTTGCATTCATTTCAGTTTCGACACAAAATCATTTGTTTTATTGGCACACATTACTTTAAAGCTTTAGTGTTGGTAGGGAGAGTAAAACATGATAAAAAGGAAGTAGTTACAAAGGCCACTTTCTCAGCAAAGTTAAAAACTGGCAGTCACACAGTCACTGGCATTTGCAAATTTAACATGTCTAAATTAGAAGATTATATGATTCCTCACATCAAAAATATATTTCCATGCAACTGTTTTTCTTTCAAGCTTTAAGTGGATTTTCCCATGTATTCAAAATGAGGATGTGAACACACAAAAATGGCATAGAAATTTACAAAATATATTAGCATACATTTTGTTTGTTTATAACCACATGATGATGTCCACCAGCAAAAATGGGATTTACTTGACTTATTTAGCAGGTCAATTAGCACTGGATTTGCTTTGACAAATGAACATGATACTCTCTTCTTTTCTCTTGTTATCACCCTCAGCTTTTAAGTTGCGAATATATACCTAATGTATGACAAATAAAGACATTTAGAACCTTTTAGCAACTTCTCTCACTTGTTCACATCTCTCCTTTTGTCTCGGTAGACAACAAGTCAGTGCCAATCATAACATAAACAGGCATGAGGACAAAAAATGCAAGGCAGTTTGAAAGAAGACAAGCATGTTTTCATAAAAAAATATTACTTCTCCCCAAACAGAACACTCTTATCTTTGTTGTCACAAAGTAATATTTTTTTGGTGTCGATAAAAATATCTAACATATTACGCATCACATATTTTTTTCTAAAGTTTCCTTTAATCGTCGGTGGATTGGAACAAAGTTGTTTCCCAGAAACAAGAAGACCACACATCAAACTATGAGGGTTATAATGACTCTACGCAAAAGAAGGACGAGACATTTTAATATTACGTATGTATCTTTCAACAGAATACATTTTAGCCAAAACTACTTACCCCATAAAGGTTTTCACCATTTGAAAATGAGTTGGGTGTGCAATGGAAACCAAGCTCATAACATAACAATATCCATCATTAGTATCAACAATATCACATTACCCAAAGAGAAGAAACAACGATAAGATTTGGGTAGTATGGATGATATCTCTTGGAATAATGTACTTTATCCATTTCTTCAAAAGAGAATCGTTTATAACAAGGGAGCAAGAAAGAAAAATGAGTGTCAAGAAGAGCAGCTTTTTCTCATTTTAAAAGGCAAGAGAAAACCCCTTTTCATCATCGTCACATATTGTGCATTATCATCATTTTCTTTCTTGATCATCACCGTCACTGTCCTTGTCATACATTTTCTCTCTGTTTTCCATTACAAGATCCATAATGTCATAATGCTGTAAAAAGTAATAAATATAGAGGAAGAGCAGCCTCAGAGAGAGAGAGAGAGAGCCTGAGACGTTAAGAACAAACTGTCCAGCAAGATGGTATGGTAGAACGGAAGAACATGAATTCATAAAAAGCTGGGAATGGCCTTAATGTGTAGTGCTGTCAGGAGATTACTACTAGAGGCTACAGAAATGGACATGGCTTTTGTATCATCATCATCATTGCTCTTTTTCCACAATGCCTTTCTGGACCTGCCCGCCTCTTGTCTCAAGCAAATCCGCACTTATCCTTTAAAAAACTGAGGAGAAATAAGTGAGTGTCCAAAGAATTAGAATAAATACAATGATGACGATGATGGTGATGATGATGATAGTATTATTATACCAGGTTGTGTAATAATATGAACACACTAAAAAATGGCAAGGATCTGCATACCCATTTTTGTCTACACGCATGAAAACATACAATGAGCTCTTTCTCTCAGTGGGGCTGATCCACGAGTCACCATACCACCACCACCAGTGTCTCCACTCTATATTTTATCGTGTCTGCTCAAACTTTCACAAATCTTATGGAAGCTTTTTCATTTAGAAATCCCCTTTTTGCATATTACCTTCTTTATTCTCTCCCATTTCCACCACACATAATAGTTACGCTTCCAACACGGAATGTGTTTCATACAGGAGCTACTGGTTAAAACAAAACCCCAAACGTAAACTAAACATCATACATGTCTGACTATACTGTCTACAAAGTACACTGCTTGCTATTTCTTATGATCAAACTTAGATGATAGTTTTACAGTAGAAATATATATAAAAGGCACAGTATATTATGTACCTATTTCTAAGCATGGGCAAAATATATCCCAAGCTCACAATGCCCCACCATTTTTAGAGGCCATCCATGCATCACTGGGTAGACTTTCATTTTAGCAAACGGGAAGTGAAGGACTTGTGGTGTCAATAGAGAAGTTGCAAGCCTTCCTGCAGACTTTTCACCCAAGGAAACATTTGAGTGAGGTAGAACGGAGGAAAATTCTACGGAAAGAAAGCTACTTTTAAGATGATTTCCCCTCAGAATAATTTTCACAAATCATAATGGCATGAATACACTTTTTTCTCTGCTCTCCCTGCTCTTCATCTCCACTCCATTCATCTCTCTTTTTACTAGGAATGAGAAAGCTCTCTGGAAGGAGGCATGAAGGAAAGAATTTATGTGCTGTATACTTATATATACCTGATCATCATCATGAACTTTAGTCTTTGGTTCTCCGGTAGCGCATTATATTAGCAACCTGCTAATATACCGGCTCATTTGTAATATGTACTTTAAAAAGTGTCAAGTGACACTATCTTATTCTTCTTCCTCTGATGCGGTGGGACCTAGTTCCCTTCCTCCTACTCATTTTTTGCTCAAGTGTGAATGAATAAAGTGGCTCTAGTCTAGTGGTGTCTCATGTCACCTCACCTCAGCCAAACTATGTAAAATTAGTTTATATGCGTTTCCATTCATAATCCACTACTGTTTTGAAAACCAACTATTTTCATTATTTACCCCTACCTTTAGATTAAATGTCAATAGCCAAGTTGATTTTATACCTGCCTGGGAGACAGTCATGTTCCAATTTTTATAAAAAAAATTTTTTTCTATTTGCAGAAAAAAATATTATAATGGTTAAAAACTGGTTTAAGTACCACCAAACCAATTCTTCGGTTTCATACTCATCATCCGTAATAAAAAAAATGGATGAGAAGCTGACCTGAGGGTAAGCCAGTTAAGACTTTGAACTGAATTGCACTCTTTTTCTCTAAACCTCTCGTAAAGTATGAGCACATTAATTTTTTAAAGGATGCTCTCGTTGTTCTCTATTCTCTACTGTCGTATCATCCTCCTTGCTCAGAGTATTTTCCCCTTCAACTACTAATTTCATACTCGCGGCTTAATACAACACAAAAATGTTGTGTTTGCTTCCCTTCACGGTTGACTTTGACTGCGACTTCATGAGTGAAATGTGGAATAGCATCTCCACCCAAAAAATAATTCTAAATTCCACACTATTTTGTGCGAAAAATGAGACCTTAGAGCGCTATTGTGTTTGTTTGCTTCGTTCTATGCGGAATAATTAGAAATGCAAGACAAGTGACTCCATATCCATCCTCCTTCTATATTTTGTTGATGCTGTTTTTTCTCAAGGTGGAACATCTGTTGCGAAAAGAAAAAACAGTTTTTGGTATGATCATGATGATACGATCTTGATATCACATTAACTATTTTTCTTTTGTGGCTGTTGCTGAGCTAAATGAAAATTAATTAGTATCAGTCTTTATTCGCATGATAAGACCTCACATATTTTTGCATTGCACCCCATATTTGGTCTCAAGCATTTAAGATTGTATATGAGACTGATGATAGGGTGAGCTTTGCAAACGTGAACTCTCAGACTTACTCTGAATACAAATTTCACTCGCTGCTCAAAGCTTCAAGAGTGAAATTGAATTCAATCGAAAGTTTTACAAATTCATTAGTCTCTAGCACAACCTGGGTTGCTCCTTATCTCTCTACTTAAGTAAGTGGTGTGTTGGACAATTTGCAAATTCCAATTCCTTATCAAACTCCATAAGTCCAGGTCATAATCATAATGACGCGTGGTCTGCATACTTCATATTTATCAAAATCTTTTAGATAAATGTTATTTTTTTCGACCAGTTTTTACAGGATTTTGTTGTCAACAGAGCCGATTGTGGGAAATCTGCGTCTTCCCTTCGCCCTTAATCTACTGCAGTTTCATATTCATTTAGATGGACAGTAGTTTCTGAAAAAATTCCTTTGGTTTTCCAATCTTAAGATGACAGCTCAATCTGAGACAATATTATTTATTTGGAGGACAAAGGCAACTCTGCAAAGTTCTTGCAAGTAATGGCAAAACCATGTTTGAATATAGGTATACAAGATGAGGAGCACTGATTAGAAATGACAAAAACACTTTAAAGCTATCATGAGTGCGTCGTTGTAAAGATTACGGAACCCGATGGAACCACAACCAATCCACATCCTAATTGGTATCTTACTTCAGAAAGAGGAAAACCGACGGATGAAATGGAAGAAGATGGTCACGTCAAGTCGAAAAGCAATCCAAAACTTTTCAAATGACAAGCTAAACAGGTGGTGATGTTGCTAGTGACCAGTTCACTCAGGTACCTATGTCTGCCATCTCCATTTTCTCATCTGACTTCACTTCTCATATCCCGTTTCAAAGACGTGGTGTAAAACAGCTCAAAGCTTGTTGTACGGGCCTTGTTCATTGTTGTATGAACGTCTTTAAATGAAAGATTGTGATACACCTGGTCTCATTCTTACCTTTCCTATTCCCATCTGTAACTCCTCATTTCACTTTTTTCTCATTTTATTGTCATGCATTCTTAGAAAATTAGACCTTGTGTGTCATATTATCAATCATTGAGGCATCGACGTTTTGTCAAAAATGTCAAGATATTTTTTACCTTGTTTACACGAATCCAAATGAAATATGCTCAAATTGCATTGTCGAAAAGAATGATTTCTGATGGGATGCGTTTTAAAAAATGAAATGGTTACCGTTTGCTGTCAGTTACATCATAATATACAGATACACAGATACTTGTCAAAAAGATTGGTTGCTTACCTGAAACACAGAAAAATAGATAAAATTAGTACTTTTCAATCACATCGAAGAACAAAATGTTTGTATCAATCAAGCATAGCTAAGAAGATGAGTTTGTACATAAAAGCAAGCGTAAATGGCTGCGTTTTCTCAAAATGATGATACAATAATCGCGAGGAGGATTTATAGATTACCACAAAACATTTCAATAAGTCGATGTAACCTCAAGCGGTCTTGGTATTTGGAGCATGTGGATGAGGTCACTTTTCTGAGTGTGATGAGCCACTAACAGAGAAAAGAGTAACCACAATCCCACGCCTCATTGACTTTCAATTTACTTTAACGTACGTACATGCATGTGAACATGTACTTGGTTGGCTTCATATCAATCCTCAAAAAACAATAAGAAAAACTCAGCTGCTGACGATTGCGACTGAGAATCGTAAGCGGATGCACTTTCCCAATAAAATATATCTGTGTTCAGTCATGCCCGTCATGTTTTACAAAGTAGCAATAATACCAACCCGCAACCGACCAAAACCGAACATTATTATGTGACTCCCCGTTTCATTTTCATCCCTTTCATTGCTCAATGACCATACTTTGACAGGAGAAGGACAGGGGACGGAACGATATGATATGGTCATGCATTGCTGGACAACGCAATGCAATTCAATGCAGCATTTACTTAGAATAACAAAAATTGTGGAAGTAATCCCAAAATAACATTTCCATTTGAGTTGACGAAACATTACGCATTGCAATTCCGCCTTGTGCCTTCTCCTTTAAGCAGCTGCATCTCCACGAAATGAATATACAAACGTACATGGATGAATGAAACATAAATTCCTCTTCCAATCATTGTTAGCGATAGCGTCACAACCACTTATGACGCAAAAAATATTCTTTGAGGATACCGGAAATGAATAGAACGGCATTGCACTTGGTTAATTTCAACATTTCCGTGCTCACTATGCTGAGCATACTATGCCGTTCCGTCGTATGACACCTAGATTTCCCATCTCGTTATTATGAGCTTTCACATTTGCATCCATTACCTCCCATTGTCAGTGAATACATTGAGCTGCATTACATTACCAGAGAAATAACATCTCACGACTTTGATTTGTAGTGATAAAAATTAAGTACAAGTATGTATGATTCATCGCAATATTTCATCTTTTCCTCTGTACGTTCATGAAGTAATCAAAAATAAAGGGAAAGGACGGTATGCAACCATACTGATAGATAAAAGTTTGGAGTCGTCCAAAAAGTCACATGCTCACTCGTGGTAGAGAAAGCGGAAGCTGAGCTTGTCAAAAGGCTGAAGCCATCACCGCAACACATGATCATAATCTCGGAATGGAATGACGACGATGACATGAATGCATGACTATAGCTACCACTAAACTTTAATAGTGCTCCTCACAAAAACAACTAAAACAGAGAACCCAAGTCTGTGGTCTGGTCTCCTATCTGGTGACTTGTTCCTTTGCGTTATCATCTAGAACAACAATAACAACAACGCAACGGAAAAAGAGCACTCTGCACACACATCACATCATATCGGGAATCAAACAAGCAGGGGCCGACTCGAGTTGAACGACGAAAAGGACAATATTATAAACATTTCTAGCTACTTTCCCAACTTGTCCAACAAAGAGAAAAAATTGTTGCAGTGCTTAATGTTCCATGCAAGGAAAGAGTCAACAGTCAGAGTCAGCATGTTCCATAAACACGTAGTCATATAGTATGGAACTCCGTTTGTACACGCACACACAATGACTTTCCAATCCCTCCTAAATGTCCTCAAGTACGTTGTTGGACTAAGCTCCGATTGCAACCCGAAGTATACATCTTTATCCATTTCCATGAGGATAGAGTGAAGAAAGGGAGGAATGAACGCATTTTCCCTTGTGCTGATAACGAAAATGTTGGAAGAAAGCGTTTACCACGGAGATAAAGATTTGATGCGCTCCCACTCTTCGCCCTCTTCTAACAATGAGGACTGGCTAACAAACAGGACACAAATGAAATGAGAGAGAGAGAAAACAGCCAAATCTAAATCAGAATTCAAAGTTGTCACCAGCGAGTCAAACCGAATAAGTAAGAGATGACATGCAATGAATTCGTAAATGCAGAGGCTGCCTTCCCGTCAAAGAGTCATGACGGCAGGTTTCCACAAAATTACTAAAGATAAAAGCATCAGCAGTTCATTTCTTCCGTATGATGAGATAAGGCACTATTAGAAGAATTACGGAAGGAAGTCGTTTCCCGTAATTGACCAAAAATTTTGCAACCATCTTGTGCCAAACGAATTCCGATCTTCTACTTTCAATTTTGAAGTTTGATTGTGCATTTAAAGAATAAAAAGTTCCGTTGGGAGGGAAAAGAAAGAGAAAAAGTGGTTGTTTGCTGACTATTTTGTGGGTAAAAAAGCCTCTGGTGGTTTTGTTTGGTTTCGGTGTGCACACACAAAATCAGGGAGGAAGCAGGATTCGAATCACGTATCAAGGCAGACATCACCATACCAATACTACCATGTTCTTCTTGTTGTACGTTCAGGATGATGATGATGCTGATAATGATGAGCAGAATGACAAGCCAAGTGTTGAACAAGAAGTATGATGTTTAATGTTTGAGGGTAGAGTGGAGTAGAATAGCATTACAATACAATTTGTAGACACGGTTGTAAGTAAACAAGGAAACAGTGAATTGATATCTGCTCTCCAAGTCAACCAACCCAGTGCAATTCATATGTAAGCGCAATGGAGAAGTTTACAAAGAAGGACAACGAAGATGAGAGTGAAGAAAGCGAGTATACTTTGCTCTTGTACATTTTCTGCTCAACAAAAGATGAAAGCAGAAGAAAGAAGGAGCTGGCTCGAGAGGAGCAATAATAGTCATTGATGCAAGGGCACTAGCAAATATCGACAAGAAAAGGCAATATTATTTAACGGAGCGAGAAAGCTAAAGGGGAATCCTTTTTCTGGCTCCTTCCTACCAGCGCACCCAAAGGAAAGAGAACAAACTAGAGATACACATTATGTATATATCTAATACCATACGCATCCCATGGACAATCATGTTATGCATTTTCCATATGCACTACTAATACAATACCAGCACTGGTGGATCATTGCATATTATGCATATACCAGCAGCATACACGTAAGTGTATAAAATAATATAAGCTTCTTGTGGGTAAGACAAGCTGTGAACATGTGCAATAGAGAAAATTGGTAGTCATCTCTTAAGGAAATCATGGAAAATCCAGAGAGGAAGAGATACAAGAGGAAGAAGACGCTTTTCCAATAAAATAAAATCAAATTGAGTCATAGCCTAAACCATTTGTCCTCTCTCTTTTTTTATTTCTGCTTGCAACCATGAGCCAAACCAAGCCAACATGACGTAACGTAATGGAAAGTTCAGACAGAAGAAGGAGCAGTTGGATGGATGGATCCCTTATAAACAGAATCCATAAGCCTTGATTCTATTTTCATAACATATAACCTACCTACTACATACATGTGTTTATCCCTTACTTACTATTCCAGGGAGATGGATAAAGTTTCGCTCTTAAATGAAATGAAATGACATGACTGAATACATGTACATGCAACATACAAAAACGTCAAAATGAAACCAGCTGCACACTCTTTCTATATCGGTTGGAAATGGAAAGCAATCCCATATAAACTTTTTAGCTTTCTCACAGCACCACATTACACTGATTTTTGCCTGGAGGCAATATCCCTTTCCCTCATTCTATTTACATAGGTTGTTTGTGAGCGTATTCCTGAATAAATTCAAATTTTACCGGAATCATATACACAATGCAAGCCCTGAGCTAAGGAAAGTCTGGTGATTGTCTGGATATGAAGAAAAGTTCATACCAAACTGTGGCTTTTGGGGAAATGCAATAAATTGCAAGTTGAAGAAAGGCAATAGATGAATTAGATATTTGAAGTGCAATGACGCATCTGCAAAAACTTTCCAGTTTGTGCCCAACTCACATTTTGGCTTATCACTGCAATACAAGAACTGAAACAATATGTCTTTGAAATTCTATCCTGCCCCTCCAGTATATCTGTTTCTCGGAGTATTTAAAATTCTTTATGCATCAATGCACGAAATACGTTGAGAATCCCACACTCAGCAGTGCGTATGTAATATGAGTCGGTGGTTTGTTTTTTATGACACAATAAGGAAATATGCAACGACCATGCTATTCTTTGTATTAGACGACAATATCATGCGCTTTTTCAGGTGGCTTTACAATGCACTACAAAGTGCGGTGCGTGGAAATTCCTGATTTTATGGTGCCGTTACAACCATATAATGTATTGTTTAGTGCCTTGTGTGTGTAACCAAGCGCACACATTGATTCTAATGTAATACATAGAATAGAAGTGAGTCCCATAAAGATGGCCTGTAAAATGCACATTTAACAAAAGTTTAATTGTTCTTTCCAATCCCACATGCAATATTGAACACTTTTTATTGATTTCAATTGCTCTCCCTCGCTCACCATTTCTCCTCCTACTTACTTTCATGCTGGCTCCTTTCAAAAGATATTTGATCAAATAGGTGATGGAATGGAAATGGATGGGATGTAACGGAGAAATACAAATCACGTGAAAAGATCAATTGACATTTTTGCCCTCAGAAACTAATTCAATGCTGTGACAAACAACAATTTGATCCAATACAACCTAAGAAGCACTCAGGTTAGTACTGTTGCAAATGTAGTGAACAAAATGAGATGAACATGAGCAGTAAAGTTGCAGCCTTATCAGCAAATCTTTGTTTTATTAGTGATGTGATGACAAAACTGTGGTTGGCTAGACCACAGTGTAGTGCACTCAACATATCAATGGAGAAACTTTAATCGGGATATTGTTGTAGTGTATTTGTCGTAAGGTACATCAACCACCTTGCTTATATTTGTTTGCAATGGTGTAATAAACCAACCAAATGACCTTTGCAATTGCACATTATTTTTGTGAGCTTTTGCCAGCATAAAAAATCAATAGTGTGCAATGCAAAGTTATTACCTGTAAGGTGCACATAACCTGAAAAATGTTGTGAATACATTGTTTCACTTGGAGAAAGTGTGGATCATAAATTGTCATTTCCTTAACACAACACAGCATTTACTTTAGACTTTACATGAACTTCAAATTTGTAAGTATAAATTTAGTTTTACGATTGAAGTCAAAAGAACTTCATTTCCGACTCTGTTTAAATGTTTATAAGAAATCACCGTTGCGGAAAATAGTTCCACATTTGAATTTTTTTGTTCCGTCAAAACAAAACTGCGACAAAAACTTTCTTAATCCAAGTACACTCCAAGTCAGCAGCACGAAGATATGAATGTCGTGTAGGATATGATGTCATAAATGTGTCCCCATAAAAATGTGTAACATTAGTAGCTCGGTTAAGTCATAAATTTTTTAACGAGTGTGGAACGGTGGAAACTAAGTTGCAAAAATAAATAATTTTCCAGATTATTTTTGCAGTTTGCTTTCTATTTCATGATATTAGATGACGGGCTGAGGGAATGGGAAAAAACGTTGTTTGAGAAATAGCGACTTTTTAAAGTTGGTCATTATCTCGCCTACGAACAGATATTTTGTTTTGAATGTAATTAAGAAGAAGAATTAGTAGCTGAAACATGTATTTCTTTTTTGTTAAGTAAACACTCCTACTCGTGGCTACCCACAAGGACTGAGCAGAGGGGGAGTTTTGGAGGGAGCTATTTATGTCATTTTAACCTCAAGTATTTTTAGTTTCTTTATGCCTTTTGGATAGCTAGCAGCCGTAGTATTTTCTCTACGAAAGTCCAATTTGTCATAATAATTATGTATGTAGCTTGTTTTTATTGTGGACAAAATTTTATTTTCCTCTTTTCTCGCTCTTAAGAAAAGGGAAAGCAACAGCAGCACCACCACAAAAAAAACTTTCGTGAGTGAGTTTTAGTGAGTAAGGTAAAGTAAATAAACAAGAAGTGGACAAAAACTTCCGGTTTCACTTGCAAAGCTTCCCCCATTTTGATGTTTTCCTGCACGACAAAATGAAGGAGAAGAAACGCAGGTTTGAAATTGAATGCATTAGCCATGCTATGCTTGACAACGAGCGACGACAATGAAAAAGGGAAGTTGGTGGCTATTTGCCATTCACCAATATTACCTCCTGTACACAAAAAAGTTTCCAGTTCTGCCGTCATCATCATCATTACTTTACTACCATCTTTTCAGAGACTTGTGTGCATGTGAGTGTGCACTACCACTACCACCACCGTATATTATACAAAATGGGGATTTTTAGTCTCTTTGGCTCGTTGAATCTCACACTTTTCTCTGTTTGCAACAAAGAATTGGAATGGCCATGGCTTGTTTGAAGGGGCTGGCCTGGCCTGGGCCCAAGCTGTAGATTTAGCGGCTAAAACCATAATAAGTATGAAGTGCATTGTTAAAGTTGCCAAAAATGTGTATGGCTAACTGTTATGTGAGTTCCGTTTCTTAATTCCACTTTTATCATGTAGCAGAGCACCAAAAAAGGTAGCAGTGTTTTCGGATATCATGCATACATAGTCATGGCTCATTCTCCACCTTTCTTGGAAGCAGTATTCCTTTCTACTTCGTGAATGGAGAAAAGTGAGTCAACGTCATGAAAACAGGACGCTGTGCAGGTGTAACGAACTTTCCCATAGTCATTATCACAATCACCTGAAACTGGAACCGTGACTAGCGGAAAGAGAGAGAGACAAACGAGGTGATTTTGAGAGGTAGACTCCACTTCCAGGGTATCAGCGTTCATTAATGGAGCATCGTGATAAACAGTCTTGTTACAACTACGTGATTTTATTTTATTGTCACAAAAATATATTTCTACTATAAAAAATATATTGTATTATTAATTTTTATTGAAATGTTTTGAATTTAGCGACCAAATGGATTGAAAAGACTTCTTCCAAGGGGTGGCAACCCTGACCGAGACTCCTTTGAACGGGCTGGTTTCAACATTCGAGCTTCAGCGGAAGAAGAATCGCTACCATCAAACAATCTAGTTATTTCTCCGGGTTCAGGCAAGCCAAGGGAGTTACTGGCTAAGGGATTGTTATCATCCGATTCCTCAGAATCATCATCATCTGTGTCGTCATTTTCCGTACTATCTTGAGATGTAGCGAGACTTCCAAAGGGATTTGCTAATCCACTCAAACCGCTTCTAGCAAGCGGATTTGGTAATCCACCAGCAGAAGTATTCTGCCCACCTGCACCTCCTATCCCGGGCACAGAGAAAGTTCCCGCAGGAAGAATGGAATTGAGTGCAGTTGTTGCATTCCGTATCGTTTCGATCAATCTCTCCAAATCTGTTGTCAAACTACTCATAAATTTAATCTGGAAATAGAGTTTGAAAAGGACAAATGGAAATGATTAAACCTTCGGTTTTGATTTTCCCATCTGCCCGAATACAATTGTAGGTTGGAATTGCGCCTTGTATCATGACACAGAAGCACACCGTTCTATTCTCAGCGTTAATTTGAAATCCGCCGGGATTTTCAATGCATTTTAAGCTTAAAATTTCTGAAAAGATAAAATCCTTAAATATATTTAAAACAAACACAAATCTATAATAAAATATTGCAATATATCTCATATTGACGTATGAAACCTGTAGATCCACAAAACTCCAACCTTAGCTGAGCGTTTGTTACCGTGATTAAGGCTAATGCGCATGCCACGCTAACTACGATAACCAAAGATGTTGATCCACTTGCCATGTTGTTTAGAGGTTCACAAACTAACTTTGGGCAAAAGTTGAATTAGAAAAACGCTACCTAACAGGATGCCACGTTAACATAAACTGATCAAAAACTACATTTGAACGAGATTTGTAAAGAAACAAGGAGCACAAGTTCCAAATCACTTTGAGTTGATAATTTTGTTGGTCATGTTTGCTGGAAGAACAAAATCTTTCTGTAGGCTTACAGATAAATCGTAAGTGAAGCCAAGAGGTTAAACATGGGAAGAATGGTACAATTTTTATGACACCTTTACACCAGAAAATTGAAATATTGCATTTAATCAGTGGCACTGTGTAGAGTCTTACGAAGTAACTCGTGTCATCACGTAACTCCTCCATCATCTACACAATCAGTGTTGAGCTTATTATTTATTTAGCGTGTCGATTACACAACAATGAGTGAGCAAATGATATGCATATTACACATGTCAATATGCTACTGGAACTGCGTGCTGAATTTTTACTGCTGGTTGATTGAGGAAAAACAAGATATAAACTAGCAACATTTTTACATCACTCATTTTCAAGCAGTCGTTTAAGTGCTTGTTTATGTTTGCAATGGCTTCATCTCCAGTTCACATCACCGATCCTACTGGTACGAACAAAATAAAAATAGACAAGGTTTTTAATCCTCCTTTATCATATTCTAAGCTTCATGCCGTCTAAATCCATCCTCATTGCTGTTTATGTGTGTACCAGACAGGTAATCAGCCTTGCGTATTATTGTAAGCAATTAAAAGTTTAATGGAAGCACTGCCAGCCAGAGCTTCACACGTTCTTATCAAGCAGGCATATTGTACGTAATCTACTCACATGTAATGAAGACGCTGTACTTGCGATTACGATTTAAGTTGGACTATAATCTACTGCGTGGGAATTATAGTCTAATGAGCAAACATTGTGTATGTAAGTTGTGATACTGTTCTACGCTTGTTGCTCCTATTAAAAAGTTTGCTTCCTGTAACAACGCTATGGTAAATAACAACAATTTATATGAAATCTATATTATGAAGCACGTGTATCTCCACTATTGCTCTTTTGTGGAACTTTTTACCCTGCTCAAGTTTGCCTTTATGATTTGATTGGCTCCAATTTGAAAAAATGTACAAAGCCAAACCATAGCATTTCATTCTTTGCATTCCACTTCAAGTTGAGTCGAGATGTTGACTATATACCCTATTGGTTGAAATGAGAATAATATCATCTTCCACAGAAACTGAAATGACATGACAAAGTTGACTTATTTTCCGGGAAGCCTTCCAATGTGATATACATACATACATTTAAAAAGCGAAACTGCTCCTTTTCATCTTTTCTTTGTGATTGTGTGGTAAAGCGGAGGCTGATAAAGGATCTGAAAGGGCATATCGAATCAGTGCGTAATGAAAAATGGGGAAGAGAGGTCTCCAAGGAAGCAATCGGTATAGGGCAAGGGTAAACAACATGAAACTGGCAGCAAAGAGAAAATTCCCGAAAAGTGAAATTGATTCCTTTGGTGACAGCAGGAAAAAAGCGCTGTTGCGTTGCGTTGCACGTTGTTGAGCATGATAATAATATGATGATGTCAATGGAAGGATTGACTTGCTATAGAAATCCATATGCAAATCATTATTTTTCCTTTTTCCACTCCACTACTACTACCCATATCAACTAGCAATATTATTAATGTGCTTCCCCTGTTACTAAAAAGTTTTCCCCAGGTATACTGTATCAATCAGATTTCACAATTCTTCCCCTTCCAAAACCGTATTACGGCAAGCATCACTATCATTCTGATCGTTTGACTTGGTTGTTTGGTGAATCCTGGAAATACTTGCTTTCTTCCTCTTACTTTAGTTAGTTATATTTTATTAGAAATAGAAGTAGCATCAAAGGCTCAATCAGTTTTAGCTACTCCGCTCTCCTTCCTTCAATCTTGTTTTGACATGACGTGGGCATATTAAATTTTTGATAGCATCTCATCTTACACATAATTCCTTGTCGCTGCTGGTGATTGCGACTTGGTATGAGAAAAACATTTTCGTAGATGAAACTAAATTATAATATCGTTGAAACTGCTTCATACAAATTCCTTTTATAATATTATTGGCCTTTCAATAAGAGCATCCTTGGAAACATTTTAGGCTCCTTACTCAGCCAAACATTAAAAACATGATCAGATATATTTTATTACACCGTTAAAAAGGATACAAGCAATGTCGGCGATATTTTAGTGCCAAGTAAGTAATTTGAAAATTTTGTGAAATTGAAGTAACACAAGTTATTTCTAAACACTACATAGGCAGTTAATTGCAAAATACATGGACTTATTTGCTATCATAAAATCTCTTAGTTGACAAATTTTAACTTTGTATACGACATGCTATTCATAATTCACTTCGATGGCATGACTAGTTATTACTTGTTCATGCGTTAATTTTACGATTGCAAAATTCGACGTTTGTGAAGTATGCACGAATTCATATGAGCCCATCATTGCAATTCACTCTGGTCCAATGATCAGGTTGGCTATTGTAGCCACAATTTCAACTCAAAGGAGAAAGCCTTTTATTGAGGTTTATGGGCAACCTGCCAAATATTGAATGAAAAATTTTCCACCACTTTTCTCCCTTCCCTTTTGGCATTGAGTCAAATAATGGAGACATACCTATCAAACTATTCTACCTGGTCATGTTAGTGAAACTGTGTAGGAAAATTTGTGTCACTGCCTTTTACTTTTGTTACTCTAAGTTGGTGGTGGTGCAGCTTGTTTAAAATTCTACTAGTTTTCTCCCTAACAGCGTTTTTATCTGGGATTTCACCAAATCAATAGCGCCATTTGTAAGCGTAAATTCATATTAATAACTTCTCTTATTTAAAATGCTATAACCCTATAGACTAGACAGGACTGTCCTACATTTCATGTTCTATAATTAAATTTTCATAATTTGAGTGCTCTCGGAAAAACGTCGAAGAAAGTTTTTGTTCTCCAAGTTTTTAGGAGAGAAAAAAGAGAAAAAACGAATTCTTCGCAAGAAACCAATGAATCAAGTGGTTGTCTTTGTTAATTGTAATATGTATGCGTCTGATCTAGTTGTATGGGAATGTAGTGGATACCAAAAATGAACGAGAATATAAAGAGCGTAAGTTGCTATTGATAATTATAAAATACCATCATTATGGCGTACGACGTAATTAAAATCTGATTTTTAATCATAAATAGGGAAACGGAGTGAAGTGGTAGTTTGCTAGAAAACTAAGCTGAGCTTTCACAATTTAGTTGCTGCATCTACAATGCTGTATAGTATAACCTCAATTTTATACCTTCTCTACCCTTGGTTTAGTTTAAGCAAGGCTGTCAAAACTAAAAGACGTTATTGAGAAGCACTCTGACGCTGATATGACGATGACAATCACTTTTCTCAGCCTTTTCAATAACATTTTTCGGAAAATTGGTGGCAAAAAATAGTTTTTGTTTTAACTCTTCTCAAGGATAGACAAGAAGTTGTTGAGAGTGAAAAAGGAGAAAAGGACACTAACAGGCACAGCACGATACGAGCTGAAGTGGAGTTTGGAGACGGAAACATTTCTCCTTTTCTGCATCTCTGTGCCTTCCTTCCCTCCAAAAAGTTTTTCTCGTGAAATTATGATTTACGATGATTAATTTCCAATTTTCGACAAAATTTTCTTTTGCTAGCTCCTTGCTTTCGGGCAATCATCACTATCATCTGCATCATCATCATTCCCATCATATTCAAATGCATCATTACCTCGGAGAAAACATGAAAGTTTAAGAGTTATTCTAAGCGGCTTAACACAACAATAAAAAATGACTCATTCTCATGAAGAGGACGAACAAAAACAAGCTGGAAGCAAAAGTGCTCCTCTTGCTCTCCTTTTACAAAAAGGTCCAAAAATATAGAAACTTTCCAACTTGAGAAAAGAGGATTAAAGTTACACACAAAAACATTAAGTATTATATTTCCTTTCTCTACCTGACGGTCAAAGCAAATTGAAATGAAAAATATTGTATATAATATTATATTCACCTTACTCAAATTTGTGTCTTGTAATACCCTTTGTGCGGCTGAAAAGAGCTTATAATTCAGTTCTTCGTGGAAGAAGCATTTTGACAAATTAGTATTTGTTAAATGTTACAGTTGTATTCTGGAGCCAGTGTCATTTTACATGTATTTGCTTTGCCACAAATGCTTTCGTTATATCCCAACCCAACGTTTGACTAATACAAAATGGATATATGTATGTAGCTTGAAGTGAATCAAGCTAGTGCGTATTTCAATCCAGGAAGTAGAATTGAATAAAAATAGAATTATTATTGATGAAAGCCGATGGAAAATGGTTATTATTACATTTTCTTCTGAGGATTTGTGAAATACAAAACTGTAAAACTGGAAATTGCATTATTATTACCCTCTTTTACCTTTTTGATCTACGCATCCAATTTTCTAATCCCAACTCAGGTTAATATATTTGTGTGGAGTACTCATACCAGTTTTTGTACTTTTTCTCCATTTCCTTTTCAGCAGGAGTGCTTCTGATAGAGAAATGTGTGATTGAAAGCTTGCAATAGGCTCAGATAATAGCAGAACAAGCAGAGAAAAAATTGTACCGGAATGGTTATACTTGCTCGTTTCCTGATCTGAGTCAGGTCATGTTCTTCCCATTGCATCTTTACCGTAGGTACGTACCTACATACATTTTTTATCTTTAGTGCAGTTTTTTGATGTTATGAAATGAGCATCAGCGCAGATCAACATCATCCTCATCGGTTTCAAAGAAAGAAATGGGAGAGATAGCTTCAGGAATACAAAATTTCCCTTCTTCACAGAAGTAGGAAAAGTGAACGTCCGATAAGTGAAGCGTTTCGATTCAATACATGTATTTTGTCCGTAACACATATGCGTATGTATATATACACTTTTCTTCTGCTCTTTTCGCATTTGAGTATAGCTACAAAAAAAACCTTATTTTACTTTGTTACCTTGAAACGGATATTATGGAGTCAGAGAAAGGAAAAGATTGAGGATGAAAGAAAGAAATGAGAAACGGCAGGAGTAGGAAAATAATTTGAAACGATTTACGTATTTATTTACGTGAAACTACAAGCCATCAGGAAGCATCCATACCGAGAATGGTTCTTACAGAAAAAACATTTTTCCATTTTCTCCCTTCCACCACCTACTCACTTTTTTCTTTCATTTCTGGCAGCAGCAGAGCCAGCTCGTCAAAAGTAAGAATTCGTAGCTTCCTATTGATACTGATTCCATTGGGTTAGAGAATCACGATGTTGTTGTTGATGATGATGATCATTATGATATTATACAAGGAGAAATTTGTTGTGGAATACAAATCACATTAGATTTCTAGCAGATCAAACTCAAACTCTTCCTAGACAACTCACCCTCTACTGAAATACAGTACGTTTAGGCCAGGGTCTCCCTAACAGATTTGATGGGCAAGTGAATGACAGACATGTATAGAGCAAAATGGTCAAAAATGAAAGGAAGCAATGAGGAAAAGCTCCTTAGCAACTGTCATGGCAACGTCCAATTATTTAGCAGAGTGAGTGAGTGACTGCCAAAGCCAAACGAAAAAATGTATGAATGTATCTAATTTCCCATCGACCCCCTCTGAAAATCCAAGTAACTGGTTTGGGCATACGTATGTATGCCAGCAGTTTAGTGCAGTGCAATAATGTAAGATGAGGATAATGATGATGAGAGGGATATACCTCCTACGTCGTTTTTGTCCGTTTTTACTAACAAAAGGTTGGGCTTTCTCTCTCTTCTCTCTCTCTCTCTCTCTGCGTCTCCAAATGGAGATTCTTCCTGGGCGGCTTTTTCACCAGACTCCCTTTCTTCTTCCCCAAATAAATATACTTTCTCAAACATAATACACATCAGATTCCATAACATTTAATCTTGTTTTTCAGGTTAGATTGGAAAGTGCAATTTATCCGTCTGCTTAGGCTCCTTCATTGTGTTCTCCTTTGTAATAAGATATTAGACAAGGGCTGCCCACCTTTTGTGTGTTCTTTATTTCTTGAGAAAAGGATTTCAGATATTATATTCACATTCCCTCTTGTTGGTTTGTAATCATAATCATACAATGATTCTACCGTAACTTTTCCGAGGCAACAAGGAAAGGGAGAAAATATTATGATTGAAAAACAACAGGGTTGTTGTTGGCTCCAAAATATTATGACAATAGTAATGTCAGTGAAAGCATGTCAGTCAATTTTCAGAGAATCATGGGAATAATATTTTACGGGAATAACAATATGTACAACTCAAGTTTCTCTGAAAGACCAGACTTTTTTCGAAAACGTCTTATTAACAGGCTCCCTACAGCAATTCATCCAATTATTACCATGAGTTATGTCAAATGACTGTCAGGTTTTTGTAATATGACGAAAAGGATTTCTCGTAAAAGTACTTATTAATTCGTTTAATTAGTGAACTAATTGAAGAGATTTAGTTACCAACATAGTATCCCATTTCAATAACATTTGACTCATTACGAGCCATCATCATCTTAAATTATAGATATTTAACAACCCACACATTCATTCAGTCATAAACATCATTATACTAAATTTTTAGCTGATTTTTCACGGGAAACTGGCAATTTAATGATGATGTAGTTAAGATATTTCTGAACATGCTTTATGTATTTTGAATCAATGTTAGTGACTTGAATTTCCTAAATCCTTTTGCTGAGTTGGAGAAAGCGAAAGGAGGACAAATAGTGTGGTATGGTGTTTAATGAGATCCGGAATTTGGAATACGCTAGTATGCCAAAGCATTTCCTTAATTTTAATGTTCCTTCCTCTCATCTAACTTCACTTTACATTTTTCCATTGACTAAAGTACTCACATAGGTTGAGTAGATGAAGCTTTCCTAAAAACTCATTTCCTTTCCTTATTTGCTGACATCATCACTTACCCTAGCGCTTTCTATATAAAGTCCACACATTCAAATGAATGAACGGGATCTCCACATACTTACAACTCTCACATGATACGACTTTCTTTCTTTGCCAAAAACTTGAGTCTAACAAGGACTTCTATTTTTAATGTATAAAACAAGGGGATTCCCGAAATGGGGATGATCATCAGCGCACTAATCGTAAGTACTATGGAATGGCAAGGGATACGATGGTTCTAGGTTTTTTACACTTTTTAAAACCTTAAATCCCGTGTAGAAATGCTACATAATCCTAATGATTTTTCAGATAAGAAAAGAAGAAGTTTCACATTCACATGCTCCCCTACATGTACATATGCATGCATGCAGGATGTTAAGCAAGTGTGCACAAGCTATCTATATGGGATTGTCATCAGACCCTATATAGGTAGCCAGCCAACATGATCACTGTTTTAAAGTTAGTAGGTGGGTGTAATGCACTACATTGATATTTGTTCATCTATTCTCTCACTTTCCATATAAGGTTGCTCTGATCCTCATTGAGTTCCGTTTCTCTCCCTTTCATACTTACATTTCACCCATTGTCTATTCAAATTGCTGATTTTGCTCGTGTGCATTCAGAATTCAGATAGTGCACGTTATATAAGTACACTTGTGACTTGTGCATCTATATAGTTTTATAGCAGAGCCACGCATTCTTCTCTAGCAGCTAGCAGCAATCACTTGGCTTGGTTTGCTCTGGTGATTCGCCCATCGAGTTTCTCACAATCACAGCCTACTGCACTAAAACAAAAGAAAGGACAAAAAATGAAGAGGAAGGAAGGAAGGAAAGAGAAAAGAAAAGGAGACAAGAGTCGTTGTTCCTTCTATTCGTTCGAGGACGTTAGAAACTGTGAACAGGAAGAAGAGCACGAAGCCCATCACATCATCACCATCACCACAATCATCGTTGTCATCATCATAAGTTGGAAAAATCATTGTATTTTATAGGACGACCATCATGATATGTGCTAGCTTTGCCTTGCCACATATAGCATGTACTTTTTTAGTTGAGTGACTACGGGCAAAAAACAGTTTTTTGAACGAGGATATTCTCAAGAACACCATGAAAGCCTCATTGCTTTCCCGTTGAAACAATGCAATGGAATATTATACGTGTTCACTCATCATCACTATCATCATCATTCTCATCCGGTTGGTGATGATGAGGGAAGGGAATAGAATGATTGAACAAAATATAAAAAACGAATGAAAAGAACCACTCATCATTATCATAGTATGTATTTATGTATGTATATACACCCTAGTAACACTGCGACCTTCCATCCTCTTCATCATCGTCGTCCCCACAACAGTACTACCATCATCACCGCAACCATGTCTACCCGCATTTAAACTCTATGCAAATAATATGAGTCCTTTTATTTCAGCTGTCATCTTCCTTTACTATCGGAATCACTATCTTTCTGAGCGAAGGAAATAGAATAAGTAGAAGGCGGAGGAGGAGCACCTTGCTCAAATAAAACAATTGATTTACATTCCTACTTTCGTACTACCTACGCACAAATGTAAGTCTTTTGAAGTCACGTACTTACTGCAATGCAATGTGGAACACGGACTCTTTCTCTAGGTTTGAGTCGTAAAAAGCGAAACAAGGAATGTGAAAAGTTTTCTGGTCCACATGGCAAGTGAAGCGAAAGTAGGAGAACGAAATATGTGCGAATAAGGACAAAAGAGAAGTGCAATCTGAAAAGGTAGGACACAACTGCACCCTACACATATTGCACGTATAAACTATGATGATCAGATTGACAGTCACAACTTTTTCAGCTTCAATGTAAGAAAATTGTAAACGTTCATAAAAAGGAATGGGTAAAGTATTTCGGCAAAGAAAAGAAAATTCGTATACATTCGCCTTTCTTTTCTATCATCATTGCTTGATCTTTCAATCTAGGATGATGATGTTGGCAATATTCCTCAAGAGTCAAGTAGGTAGGGATTTTTTTTGAAGAATGTGGAGGGGATGATGAGGAGGAGGAAGGGAAAAGTTGAGGATGTTGTAGGCAACGACACGACAGCAACAAAAACTAGGGGCTGTTGATGACGTGATGAGAGGCAAACGAAAGTAAAAATTGTCGACAAAAAAGTCTTTTGTCTTTTGGGTGAAAATGAAGTACATCGATCCGATGAGGACTGGAACTCTGGAGGACAACGAGGATGACGATGATGAAGAAAAGAGAAGAATATCATCAAGAGGTCTTTTGCTTGTGGAAACGAAGCTCAAACTTGCTGAAAGTACTTATTCTTGTCCTCAAAACATGTGTACGGTTAGGAGGAGATATGTATGTATATATTGTCAAGAGGTAGTCATGTATGTACGTGCTTCCCCTATTCTGTTTCACTACTTTTTCCTTTTCTTTTCTCCTCCGCTTATTTTACCTCATTCATGATGACTTTTCGCTCATAATGTGTGAGCACTAAAATGTACATGTATTTAAAACGTACGTGCATGACAAAATGGGAAATGAACGAATAATGCCTTCTGCCCATGAAATATTTTCTCCTAGTAGTCGTCATCTCGTTTTTAGTGCTGACTCGCCTTCTTTTTCTACAAATTGTACATCTCTTATAATAGCATTCAGCAGAGACATCGTCAATCGGCTTCATTCTTGTCCGGTTTCTCCTATTTTACTCCCTTCCTATTACCCATCTCCTTCCCTTCTCATTTAAAACCATATCAATTCCATGCACATGAATAATTATGATATATGAAAGGGAATTTCGGAAAACAATGGAATCGCTTCAACAAGCAAACTCATGTATATTCCCCTTTACGTGTGAGTGTTGTGTATTGTGAGCTGGGACGATGAGGGAAGAGATTTTCTTTTCTTGTCTCAGTTTTTCCTCCACCTCACTTGTCCCGTTTCCTTTCTTTCATATCTCGCCTTGTGCTGGTTCCCTTGTCGTAATCACTTCATTATACACGATGAAAAAATGAAAGCTCTCATTTCACACGAGGAGGATGACGACAACCAAGACACTTTATTTTGCTTCGATTCATTTTGTGTAAATGAGATATATAATAAAGAAATAAGTGGAAAGTGGGATTCCTGACACGAAACATTCTCCTTAACTGTGACAAGTAAAATACTTATACATGCTTTCTTTTATTTTGCGTTTATATATGCCAGCTAACTTAGTTTCTATTTTTTTCTCCCCTTTCAGGTCATCCACTAATGTTTCTATAGAACCAAACCCCCAGTTTATATTTGTAATCGGTTAGTAACCTCAATGACTCCCTGTAGTTTGACTAACTTTCTTGTTTGTTTAAACAATTTGGGAAATAAAAAACCACACCAACTTGCTGGTACAGTACACCTACGTTCAGAGTGAAAAGGAATGCTTAATGAACCTCTCATATGAGAAGAGCAAGATGGAGATTCATTTTATAAAACAAGTACTCTAGTACACCGATGCAGGGAATACCATGGAGCCCACCTAAATATTAAAAAAGTACACGAAAGAGGCTGTCTTTGCAACTAAACCTCCACCATGTACAGGATGAACCTAGCATCCACCCGCTAACTTCCATTCCAAATTTTGTGACCTGTCTTCCCGTCTGTGAGAAGCGTGGCTATTTTTTCTCTCGCAAAATATTATTCGGAGCACGCAGACCCATCCAACAACTATCAAAAGTCAAAGTTTGTTGTTGTGGCTGTGGCAATCAGGAATTTTCACTTCACATGTAATGTAATTCCTAAACCACCATCCTGCTGCAAACTATACCTACACATACACATCCTTTGTCTTCCTTTTCCCTTTCTCTCTCTCAGAGAACGTGTTCCATTTTATCGTGTTCTTTATGGCCAATCGCTTAAACTTAACCTTGCTCTACCTTGTTCCTCCTTCTCCAGCGGCTTCTTACATCTTATCTTGCTTTTGTATTATCCCCATCAATTTGTTTGCTTTCTCCCTCGAATTAAAAACGAGCGTGGTATTAATAGCTAAATGCGTTCGTTCCAGGCAACTGAAATAATTATAATTATTGCACGCAATGATAATGATCATCGTGGCTGAACCATTTCTACAATATTTTCGTGTGTATGGAGTAATCCAGCTAAGCCACGTCTTCATCTCGCGATCAGTAATGCGTACGTATGCACATAGATATTTCTTTCAGTTACCGCTTTAGACTTCCGCTCACTTCTACTTTCTTTCTTTACCGCTTAGACAGTTATTTATTTAGGAGGCTAAGCTCATCCATTTACATTAGCCGTTTGGAGAAACCGAGCTAAGAAATACTACTTTTTATACATTGCTCCAGTCACTGATGGCTCCACTACGGTAACTTGAAATGGAAGAAAAAACTTGTACTTTTCTCGGAAAAGTATGAGTATTCACATATGTGGAAAGGTACGCAATCGTGTGCCTTCCCTTTTGAGAAGGTGGAACGCATGTGAAACCAAATGGAGTCCGGAAAACAGACTTTGTGTTAAACTCAACGTGGGCTTTCTTTCTTTCTCTACCTTTTCCGTGTACAAATAATTCTCTAACCATTTTTATTCATTAAACCCGTTTTCCCCAAAACTCAACTTTTTTCTTACAACTTTAAGTCATTTGTAAATAATATACCTGCCACTCTGGGTTTTTTTCTGGTTGTTAACTTTTTCTTTTTCCCGTTTTCTCATGTTCTATTCAATTATTTACTAATTCATAAAAATACTCCGTGTAGTTCCGTTTTGGCAAATGCGCGTTTTAATATTAACAAAAAATGCTGTCATTTTTAATTTATCTAGGTTTAGGATCACATTGCTGTGGTTTGGCATGAAATGATCCTTGGTGTCATTTCACATCAAGTGCAGGTACGTCGGTTTCATTTCAGAAGGTAGCAGGCATCAGCAGACAATTGGCTTTCTTTCCTGATTTTATGTGCCGTTCCCCATTCGCTATCACTTTCTCTCATAATTTAATGATGAATGGTTGTACAAATATTGTATGTCACGTCATTGATTTAGCAAGAGGGATTTCGCGTTATTTTACGTGAAAATAAGAGCCGAAATAGGAGACAGAGTCACACATCCAATCAATAATTGAAAAGGGAAGTCGAAACACGGATGAGTGAGTGAGCTGTTGCGCAAAACTGACGGGAAGGGAACCTTTTGCCAAACACCAGCACACAAACAATGCAATAATAATATTACTTATCTGGCGTGCACGTACCTTTATACATATTAGATAATAGGCTCAATTATTGAATATTGTTTGGCCCACTGCTTCCAATTTCCACATGCTTTTTTGATCATTGACATCATCATTTTGGAAGCACAAAAAACATCATGACACTAAACATGTATATCTGGTATTGGCTGTTTCATTGAATTCGCCCAACTAAATTATATTGAAAATTAAGGTGTACATAATATAGAAAAGCAGGCTTTCGATATTATTGCCAAATTGGAAAATTGTACTTGGCTACTAGCCATCTATGTTCATTCCACGAATATCAAATGAATCAAGAAGTGAAGCGTATAACTATATACTGAATTGAACAGTGGTAACTGTAGACCGGTCTAGAATTAGAATGGAGTTATGTGAGCTAGGCATGAAAAATTATACTTGTCCTGGATAATTTTATTTCTATTGTGAAATTTCATATTTCAATTATTTTGGAATGCAACAATAACCTTTTTGTCTAAATATAAAATGTTATATAAATTAATTTTTTCGGACTCGGGAAACCCGTGAGCAATTTAAGTTCACATTTGAATGGATTCTCATGAGACCATTGCAACACCTTTGTGTTTTAGTAATATTATTAGGAGAAAGCATTTGCATTTCAACCCAATGTTTCTATTGTTTTATTTTAGAGAGTGGGCATAATTATTATACTCGCCGGTTTACAGTTCTGTAACATGAATCCCACACAAACAGAACTAATACACAAGAGCTTAGCCATTCAACTACAAGCGGTTTATTGTTTTCCACTGAATTTTGTACAACCCAACGATATTTCAAAAAATATGTTGCCCGAAAGTCAATCTATTATTAGTTTGAATGGAGCGTTGAGTGAGAGTAGCCATTCTTTTGATTGAAATATGGATGTAATGTCCCACACCAATGGCATTTTCGTTTTTTGATGTCCCAATATATTCATTACGTGCCTTTTGCACGAAAGGGAATTAGGCAGAAAAGAAAGATGGAGAGAGAAAGCGCATACATAAATGGTGGTGGTGGTAATAATAATGATGATGATTTGGCACTCTTTCTCATAGGTCGAAAGTACAAGTCATATTTCAGGGTGCCGCCAGTTTATCTCCGTTTTACATCTAAATCGCACTGTGCGTGTGCTTCCATACTATACTTACCTACCGCTCATATTTGTCTTTGGACGATGGAATGGAATGAAATGAATACCGCCACCACCACCACTAACCACACAAATTTCGTTTTTTGCTTACGGACTCCTTTCCGATTGCATTCTTCTCTTTTTGAAAACCGCTGCTGTTGCTACTACTCCTTTCGTGGTGCGGTTTACTTGGCTTGTTTCATGGGAGCAAAAATGTAATTTACAATGACGGTTTTCAGTTCTCCCTCCATGTATGTATAATGTAATGTAAATGGAGTTGCTAAAGTAAGAAACGATTATTATACCTTTATTTTTTCGTCTGGGAAGAAAGCACACAATCGCATAATATTATTATTGTTATTATAACACTCCGCTTGCTTTGTGCCAGTCGGCCGGCATCTTGAAAAGTCAAGTCAGGAGAAAACAAGAACAAAAAGGTTTTGTGAAAAAGAGATGTAACATAGGCTCAAATAGGGAGGTAAAGCACTGGAAATTGCACAGGAAGGAATACGTTTGGCAGTGAACGTACAATAAGGGAATTGTCCTAAATTTGTACATGTGTCCTTACATTTTGTTGCTCACACCACCATACCGCAATTCTATAGGGAATCTCATCGACGTATCAGGAACAAAAATTTCATGGGACTTGACATACACTTCCAACTTTGTACATCATCATTCTATTATTCATTGAATTTGTAACGTGGATGGAAGAAGGAATGTGTGCCTATGTATACATATTTATGCTACATTCCTACGGAACTTCGGAAGTTTATCGTACTCCCTATTTTTTTCTTTCTATTTACAAGGCCCAGCCCAAGTCATGTTTAATTAAAGAAACGAGAGAGAAAAGAAGTGTACAATAGTGAAACTTTGGCGACAGATGCAAATTTTTTGGTTGCATGCTTAGCTTCTCTCATTCACTTTCACTTGGTTTGGTAGTCTGGTGCAAAGCATATCAGGTTCACTTATGCATGAGAACTATGTACTCCCTTTAATTTGCCAAAATTTCAGTACACTGTTTCAGCTCTGTATCCAAACAGGGAGCAGGAAAATGGTCGAGGAAAACGTACTTAAAAAGTAAATGAGCTAGCAAGAAAACTATGCCATTAGTACCAGAGGAAGTCAAGTGAATGAACCGGCTACAAACTCTGGCTCTATTCCTTCATGATGGATGGATAAAAACTGAAGCTCGCTGGTGGTCAATGTATACAAAACAAAACGCATGTGAAATCAGGAACTCCTGATTAATAGAGAAAACAACAAAATTCTTGATTTGTTGGAAAACGGGTGAACAAAGGAAACCAATGAAAAATAGCGCACATACACACTCACTCACAATCTATGATCAAAGGAAAGTTCCATTGCGAGCAAGTTGTTTGATGAGATTTTCATTGCAAAAATTTAACTAACTCTTGCCCTACATTTTGACTTGCTGTTTCGTATTGTACAGCAACCTTTTTTTGATATTTGTGTTGCTACTTCAAACCTTTTTCCAACAATACGTAATTCGAGGAAGGTAACATACACTGCCGTTTTGAACGACGATGAGTAAGTCCTGTTTCGGTTAGATTGAATTATGGATGTATTTAGTGCATGTCAGTCGATGCTACATAATAATGAATGGTCTCAATCTCATGAGTTTTGCACGTGTGTGTACACAATATTTTTTATAAATAATTGTAACCTTACAAAACTAAAATATACTGACCCCTATGTGGTTGTACATTGCCTGATTTTTTTCACCGTTGTTGTAATAACCGGCTTTTACTTATAATCGGCGAGATACAATTAAATTTGGAAAATTAAATTCAAGGAAAAAGTTTTCTCTGTACTCAAACGTAACCATTTAGAGTCTAGAGTTGTGGGTTTCTCTACCTTTTAATTATGCACATAAATATAATGCAGTTTGAGTCCTCTTGAATGAATGAGTAAATGTGATACACAAGTAATACTTTGTATGTATAACGGAAACATTTGTGGCAATAAAATTTGAACTTGATGTGGTTTCTTTTAAAATGGGACCGCTTAGAAAAGCGCAGTGAACGTAATATGATATGTACATTTGAAGCCTGAAATTTTTTTAAAAACATACCTACTGTGCACAAACCAAGTTATTTATGAGTAAAGAAAAACATACGAAATCTCATTGCGACATTACTTCACGGTTTATTCTTTTTGAGAGAAGCTTAGCTTTAAATTCCGAAACCACAATAATTATTGTTTCTAGTAGATGCAATGCAATGTACGGCTCCATCGCTTACTTTTTATCACAATGTATCCATCTTCTCCTTCCATTTTCACCTATTCACTAGTAAACTTTGTCAATAACATTATGCAGTGTTGCTCTTGCAATATCTACTAGAGCCGAGGGAGGGTAACAGACTTACTCATATTTTAGATAATATGCACATTATTGTATTATTTAGCATCCTTCTTTCTTTTCGACTTGGCTTGGCTGTCAAGCCAAAGTGAAATAAAAGAAGAACACCCACCACCACTGTAAATGGGCAGCATTCATCCTTCATTTTCTTACAAATATTCTAAAATATTCAACGTAATGGGAAAGGAAAGCTTCAAGTAGCTTCTTCTTTCGGACAAAAACCTCCCCCATTTCTTCTTGTGCTTCTTTGTAGGGACGTAGGTAGCTCATACACTACTTTATATGCATAATGCACTCCCAACAAGAGAAAAAACTAACTATGAGTACACAGCTTACATTTTTAGCAATGATATTTTAGTAGAAAAGTAAGGTAGACATCGGCCAACACACCAAAACTTGGCATATTCCTTTCGTTCGTGTTTCCACCGTCTTTATTTCCACGAAAGGCTTGAAAAGGTTCTTTTTGTCATTTTAATAATATTTCCATTCCTGTCGTTTCCCGCAGCACACAATTTTAATGTGTAACATTTATAAAGAGGAATGAAAACAACACGAGTTTTCTACTCTTTCTTTTTTTGTCGGTCTCATTCTTCATAAATGGGAATGGAATCAGGACAAGGCATAATCTTAACAGTTTCTATTAGCATACATACAACATATCATTCTTGTTCTGTAATGTTCCTCTCTTTCCTTCCTTTTCTGTTCCGATCCGATATCGAGAAGCAAGTAGATACGTATAGATATGTGTAAATACCATACATCTCATGTATTATGTTTACTTGTTGGTTTTCATTTTCACATTTACCCCAATTCAAGCTAAACATGACAATTTTCTACATTGAATTCCAGCTCTCTGCAAAATGAGTCACCACGCGAGTGCACTACTATCTTGAGCCATTCAAAATAGCTGTTTCTGAATGAGAAGAGCAGAGTGGGAAGTCAGTCACCCGTTTCTACTTGAAATGCTTAACTCTTCCTATGTCTGCGATGTATACCACAGAAACCATGTCCCTTTTTTGTCCAGCAAGACGTTTTACTCTTTGTGGGGAGTTCCCCTTTCCGTCGAACAGTAGAGTGTGCAGTACTGCTCGCCGCTCACAGTCTTTCTCTTTTGCTCCACATTATCATGAAAACACAGTTGCTTAAACAAAATAAAAGGATATTATACATTTTATGCACATAATGACTAGGAAAATGTGACATAATCATAATCTCGCATAACATAACGACTCCAGCTCTTTTTGTTCATCTTGAATGGGCCCACTCTCTCTCCTCCTTTTCCCATTTCAACTGAAGGGACGAGGACGAGACGAGAAAATTCAACGACTGCAAGAAATGGGCCTTTTCCCTTCATTTCTCCTTGGTGCGTACAAAACAGTGTAAAGTATAGTATACACCTCACATTATTTAAACTCCAATGGATAGAATAGGCAGGGAAAATTTTGAAAATTTTCAAATTTCATTCAATGGCCAAGCTATCATCATTTCCATTCTACCCTTATAAAAAGACAGACGAAATGCATTGAAATGAATGCATTTCGTGGGATATAAAGAAAGAAAGGAGAATAGAGAGAGAGAGAGAGGTGAAAAAGTGGAAACAAACCTCACACGGAACAGTATAAAGCAGGGAACTCCTCGGCTGTTCTGAATGAAATGAAATGCTTAAAGAATTAGTAGGAGAGTGTAGCGCTCACAGCGAAATGTTTTGTTTTTGTGTGGCGTGGCCCAAACAGCAATATGCATTTTGTTCTTTCACTCTACTCTACTGTGTCCTCGGAAAACAACGGGTCTACTGGGTATAATACTAATAATAACAGGATGATGCTGTTGACGTTGACGACGATCATGGTGGTGGTGATGATTGTGATGACGTGCGATGGCTTCTACTTAGAAACGCATGCAACCAAGCTGGCTTTCCCTAAAAAAGAAGAATAGCTTTCTATTTTGAATGAGTTGGAAAATGGGCACAGGAAAAGAGTCGTAAAATATATTTTTCCGCAATAATACCCCTTCCTACTTTCCTCTTTTTAAAAAGATTTTACACATTGTAGCATAGTCAGTTTAGAGTAGTACTGCATAGTCTTTACTTTTTAGCGTTTAATGCATTTCCACGTTCAACGTTTGTTTATCATTTTAGCATACTTGTAGATACAAAGTTGCCAAGACAGCTTTAATCAAATTTTGGCAAACTAGCCCCAAGAATTTTTTCAGTACAAAAACTACTCTTACCACATTACCACAACGACCAATGACCGTTGTTCAAAATTACTTTTCCTGATGAAGATGGTTATCATTGTGAGACTCAACCGAGTGTTTCAAAAATGACTTCACTCAACAAAAAATGAGGATCATGGCGTTTGACAATGAGAAAATTTGATGAGACACTACAAAAATAATGCCATTAGGTTGGTTGCTGCGTGGAAAAGGAATGGTTTATTACTACCAGCAAATGGTAAACGTCTCAAAGGAAGTGCAATGTTGAAGGTATAGTCACAATACAACTGTATGAATGAGCACAGAATGAAGCCCATCTTCATAATTGATTTGAAGCAACTTGTGCAATACCCTAAACTTTAGTTCCACACAGTTCTAGATTTTTGACATGACGTATGAAACTCATTTTTGTGCATGACAGCAAAATATGTCAGCAGTAACTAATGAAGGCTGTCAAATGAAAAAATAAAAAGGACAGAGAGCGAGAAGAAGTGTGTGTATGCGTGCAAAAGCAACTAACCAAAAGACAGGAAATAACCAAATGCTACGAAACCTCACTCCTTTGCTCTCCTCTCCAATGTTTTTTTGCCTCTCGCATAACACTTAACATGCCACCCATGGAAACTGTGGATTGAGCTGTATTGACGTTTTGAGATTTGTGAATATTCATGAGTATAATAGAAGTGGTCTTCATAATGCCTTGCACGAGTCAGAAGAGTAACCCCTTCAATTTCAGTTCATATTAATTACAATTTGTTGCTGTACATTCAAATTTGCTTCGAGTATAATGAAAATACTATGAATTAGTCAGCCACCAAGTCACCATCATCAGCATGGCTTAAGAGCTTTGCAAGAGAACAGAAAAGAATCCTTAGTTTGTTGCAATTAAAGCAACCCAATTTTGTATGGGATTTTCAGATCATCATTATCAACTGGAGAAAGTGTCCCTCAAAGCGACAATATGCCAGCTTGTGTTAGCTCAGATTTTGTTTAAAAGTAATACATATCATTCTCCAAACACGTGCTTTGGATATGCCTGGAAACAAAATTCAAGCAACCAATGAAACAACTATGAATCATAGGCTATGTAATGCATGGGTGGGAAATTATGTCAAGCTGACAATTGCTTCTTGTCCTTTGATGAAGAGAGAGAGTTAAAAATGACGAATTTCCCGTTTGCTACACTCCCGTTAATGATGGTGATCAACGAAAAATGTTGAGCTGCACACATTTTTTACTTCATTCCCCTCATCCTGCGTCTGTCCTATATAAAATATACTACTGCCTCCCTAATTTCTCCATTATATATTGCTTCATTTGCAAAAATAAGATATTTGTAGCATTTTCAAAATGAAAAAGGATCATCAGTTGATTCTCATCCCATCCCATTCCATCCTTGTTTTCTAAATAAGTTGCTTGATAACAAATGAGCGTCATAGTTTTCCTGACACTTTCTTCATTTGTTTGGTTCTGGTTCGAGTGCAAAGTAGTGCGCTTTTAACCAAGACCTGCGTTTAAAATAATCTGTTGGTTATGCGGAGGCAGGGAGGAAATATGAGGGAGGATCCTTGTCAAATACGTCTCGTTATCAAAGCGTTCATTACTCTGCCTCCAAAAAATGAAGTCACAGACACGCTTATTCTGTCTCATTGAAAAATGTTGTGCAAAGTTTGCATCATTTCCAGTCAGCCAACTCATTCCATTTCCGATCAATTGTTGGACCGTGTTCCAAAACGAAGCCATGCTGGTACACCAAACTTAGCTAAATACATTGTTCTTCCCATATTCTAGTATATAAGTTAAAGCAACAAACGCTTTGACTGTTAGCAGCACCGATGTGATTTTTCAAACCCTTAATTATATTACAGTGGATGGAAAAACGTCGGTTCTCATCCTCCTCATTATATCAACATCCAATTACCTATTGTACTTAGCCTACAGCCATATTATAAAGCACCGTCGTTTTACAACAGAGTCCTTTGCATTTTTTTGTGGGAGAAACTTTTTATGGAGAAAAGGAACTTGTGTAACAGCCCTCCAGCCTCCAGCCATGCCATGCCAAACTTTGTGTGCAAAAAATACTTTCACTTGCTAACATTTTAAAAGTATGTTCACATACATAAGCATAAGCATGTGTATACCAGCTGTAATTCTAACTGGAAGGTTTAAAGAGCAAAAGGGAAAAGCCACAGCTGCAATTTGCTCCACAGTAATTAATCTTGACAGAGAGGAATTAGGACGAATTAATTTATTAACTTAAAAAACGCTCATCATCATCAGCATCATCTTTTCCCTTTTTTTCCATTTTGAACTAGAACATGTGTAGCTAGTTGTGCCTACGATCTGCCTTGCCTTCTTTCACATCAACCATGTGCTCCTGACGACGACAAGTATTTGTACATGTGAAACCTTGTGTGCTGCATGAAATGTTAAAAATACAAGCTGAGCAGGGCACATGCTTTTTTAAAGTTTCTTACATCATGAGGTCAACAAGCCACGAGCACTTTTGTCAGGCTTCTTTTTTAGAAGCCAAGTGCGCTTTAATATTAAAAATGTATACATAAATTGAACTACATTCCGGATACAGTAGGAGAGAGCACGTTCATATTTTAGTTTGTGCTGGTCTGCACAGAGGAAGATGAAGAAAGGTTGGGAAAGATGGTAGAGCAAGTCTCGAGAAAAACTAGGGCTCGCAGACTCCACTTCTAACACCAACCAAACCAACTATCGTACCACGCCAGGAAGGACAGACTGGCTCTGCTCAACTTTGAAAGACAATATGAAATAGCAAGAAC
The DNA here is from genome assembly GCA_001718145.1 of Orchesella cincta. Classification (NCBI taxonomy): domain Eukaryota; kingdom Metazoa; phylum Arthropoda; class Collembola; order Entomobryomorpha; family Orchesellidae; genus Orchesella; species Orchesella cincta. The sequence goes on along the minus strand of LJIJ01000069.1, from coordinate 55,104 downwards.
ACAAGTTGCGAGCACACAAGTAGAGTAAGAGTGTGAGAGAGCTGGAGCACGAGAAAAATCGAAAGCAGAGCAGTTCTAGAACTAAAACAGAGTAATACACGTTTGTATGAACGTAGTAACAGCCGGCTGCTTTCTTTCTCTCTCTCCCTCTCTCAGATCAATAATCTCCAGAGAAGACTATATCAAAAAACGGTTTTCCCTCCTTTCCTACGTGTAAATACATCCGTATTATTATGTTAAGGCAGTGGCCACTCTAACGCTTCGTCTGTACATTTTTTTGCTTCCTGATATACCATACACATGCACACATTCGTGCTTGCTCACTCGCGGGGGAAGATTTTGTCACGATTCTTGTCGATAAACCTGAAACTTAGTGAATCATTAGACCCTTCAAAGTCTCTACTTTGTTGGCGAATCGTTTTACACAGAAATAAGAGAATTTGCTTTAATGCAACATTTAAACAATAAAAACTTCAAAAATCCACAGAAGTCACGACAAAGTCTATCCACATGGTCGAAATGTCATGCTAAAAACGAAAACGAGCGAATTCCATATCCGTCTTCCTGTTAAGCAATCATTTTGAAGCCGCGTATTATTGTGTTTGGTTTCAAAAGAAAAGAAAGCGAAGGAAAGGAGTAAGGAATAGCAACAAAGTAGTAAGCTGCAGCAGAGTAAGAGACGGTCATCTTTCCTCTTTTTCCTTTCTCTTCTTTAATGAGTTTTGTATTTCTTCCTATTCCAAAAGACCCAGACGAAGGAGAAAGAGCAAATTTCCCTTTATTTCTCCATCCTGTCTCCATTTCTTCGCTTTGTTATTAGCTAATGCCATTCCTATTTCGTTTTCATGAGAGCTGGAGAGAATAATAGAATCGCGACCACTTTCTTGCTGCTGGCTATAGTTGTCCATATATTCCAATCATTGTATATATACGGTCTAGTAGTTGGTGATGTGGTGTGGTGGCAATAATAACAAATGTCTATACATATTCAGCATGTATAAAATGAAGGAACGTTGAGACAGTTGTAAATACGAGGATGGTGGTGATGATGATCATCATACTGGTGACTGTCTCTCTCTTCGTTTTCTCTGCTCAAACCCACCGAAAAAGATATCGCAAGAGAACAGACCACAGAGAGGAGCCAGGGCAAGCATGTGATGTGATGTGAACTCCATCAGCCACTTTTATTTCATTCCTTTTAATACACACCAAAAAATAGTGACTTGACTATCACTTCCTCACCGACCGAGTTCCTTTTCTGTTAAACACTGTTTCTTCCGAAGCTTCTTGTACTTTTCAGTGCTTTGTTTGGGTGGAGGACAACCAAACCAGGCAAATGATGGTGAGTTCCATTCTCAACGTTCAATTTTACATCACACAATAGATAGATACAGAATGGAAAAGTTTGCCATTGCCATCTGCATCCTGGTGAAAGGCATTTGCAAAAATATATAAATGTACACAGTAATAACATAACATTACATAATATGCCTGTCCCTTCCACTCAGATTGTGGTGTGGTTTGGTGTTCTACTGCTAAATGAGGGAATAGAAATTTTCTTCTTCGAAACGAAATGAAATAAAAGGAAAATGATAGGAAAACGATATGGCGATATCGCACTTCATGCAGCAGACCCAGAAGCGAAGCACATGCGAGGCTATTACACACTTTCTCTGCTGCTTCTTTCTCTCCAAGTCGTCGCCACTTAAATGGGCTATTTCAATCCAAGTTAACATTTTCGAATAAAATACGAACGACGCATAAAAACAGCAAGAGAAAAGAAACCCAGGGGTGTACAAAAGCCTTGGGTTTCCATGCTCCAAAACAAGAAGAAGGAGAAACCTGCTTCTTTCATATAAATACTACGTATACATATGTATGCACACATACATACATGCATAATATAATATACTCTCCGGATAAAATGGCAGTTTCCTAATGATCATATTTCCCATTCTACTTCCTTCCCTCTTCCTTCCGCTGGCTTTTCTTCGTCGTGCATTGTATCTTCTCTCGATATTCCGTACAGTGCTCTGAAATTACTTGATATTAATATCCCTCCACTTTAACCAACAACGCAACGGTGCTGCTGCAACCGAAACTTGCAATGTCAAACCTTTTAAATGGTTTCCTATTCAGGAACCAGCACTTGAGCTCTTTGCTAATCTGTACATATTGTTATGATTATTTCAAATGATTTAAAAGTGGAAGTGTGTACGCAGCTACTAACTAATAAAACTGTGGGTTCCATCCAATAAACTTTTCTTCTCCGAACTAGTCTCCTGCAAAATGGTGTGTAATTATGAAGTTTGTCTATTTTTTCTAGTTTATGTCTTGTGTTTCCCAGCATTCATTTTACGCTTCATTCATTTCCCACTAAAATTTTCTTCTAGGAGTTGTGGTAGATGCATGCATTCTTGCACGCTTTTGTTTCCAACTTACCCATTCTTCATTTCCCAAGAAAAAATTATGGAAGAAAGAAAAGTTTTTCCAAGGAGCAAGCAATCGTCAGCGAAATTCAGAGGAAGAGAGACGGAAGGAGAGAGCTTAATTACTTGGAATGATGATCAGAAACAATTGGAACGAAGAAATATCTAAATCGATTCGAACGAGTGAATTAACTAATTAGTCCCTCTATTTCTTCCCGTCTCCTTTATTTCTCGGAAGAGTAATCATAAGTATACACAATAAAAGCATAATTGAAGAAAGGAAAGGTATGTACATATTTCGATGGAAAGAGAGTTGATCCTCCTCTGCAATCAAAGCGAAACCAAACACAGCTGCAAGCCAGAAAGAGAGAGGTTAATAATTTAAAAACACTTTCATGTGCTTCTCCTCCTCATACGGATTCCACTTCTATTCCATTCATTAAGAGTTTTAGTAGGGAGTTATAGCTATAGGGGAGACAAAGCCAAAAAATTCCATAAGCTCTTATTAGTGGACTCGAGCCCTCCATTTCAGCCTGTCCACCTCTGAGAGCTAGCATATTATCTGGCTAGATTGTAAATTGAAGTGAATGATACATGCATGGACTCGGTTTGACTCTCAATATTTCACAAGCGAATGAACTTGACTCATTTACTGCATCATCAGCAGCAAACCACCACACCATCACCATTTACTTTTCCTTAATGTAATGAAAATTAAGCTTTGAAGAACGCTCTAACGTAATTGGGCTTTCGGGGAAGAAAAAAGAAAGTCGTCGAAAGAACAAGAACCTACGTAGGTGTAGTGTAGAGAAGATGCAGCATGTTAGTATTGTAAAAGGAAAAAAATACTTTGTTATTTCCGTCGAAAAACAATGCCTCCTGCTTTGCCTTTTGATTCTTTTATCTAATTGAGTTCACGAATAAGCACAAAAGAGGAAGAACAAACGAACTATAATCTTGTTTGAAGCTAGCACGAAACACTTTTACATCCGGCTAATTTTGTTTCTTCCTTCTACACACTCGCTCAATAATTAGAAATTGAATTCAACAAATTTGTGGTTTTACATGCAGTGGCACGGCTGACCAAAGAAAATTAATGGTTTATTTCGAATTGATTAAAATTGCGCATCCTCCTTCCCATTTCTTCTCTTTTTTGTTCGGATCAGCAGACCGCTTTCCGGTGAGCAAGCACAAAGTCAAATTTCCAACTGAATTCCTTTCACAAAGGAAGGCAAAAGAGGAGAGTCATCTGTAACGGAAAAATAACAGCAAACTACTTTCTTCTCTTGGAGGAAAGTACAGTAAAAAAGGCAAGAGAATGACATGTCAATACCATGACAACGGACAGAGAAAAAGCGGGCAAGAGAGAAAATGGAGACGATGACATATCCGGTAATCCACACCCTTTCTCTTTTTTCAAAGACAAAAAATGAATGTAGTTTAGCGGCAAAGCACATACAACATTGCAGACAAAAGGACAGTGAACCATAAAAAAGAAAAGAAAGGAAAAAGGATGTCCGCTTCTGCTGCTGTTGCTCTTGCTGATGCAATCCTTTTCTTTCAACCCGAAAAAGTAAAGAAAGTGCATCCAACCTTCTTTTCTTTTTGCTTTCTTGATTCCTTCCTTCCACCATTTCCTTCCTTTTTTACACTAGTCATACGTCGCCTTCCCTCAGTTCTAAACTTGTATAATTTGCTACTGTTTTTTATATATAAAAAAGTCTCCTTTCCAACTTATGTTCCTACCCACCCACGACCATCATGTGAATCATTCTTTTCTATTCCCTTTCCTCGTAGATAATAGGGAGTTAGCAGAAGAATAAAAACAAGAGGAAATGGAAGCATGAATGAAAAAATCCTATCAATTTCACTTGAGAAAACGAACCCAGCAAAAGATCTCGATCGCCACCGCCGTCGCCAGATCAGACTAGAAATACTGCGCCAAACTCTTTAAAACCGTGGAGAATGACATAAAGAGGTAAGAGAAAGTTGGGCTACAATGCACAACTAGTTTCTACCCATATGTTCCTTATAAAAAAAGTGCACTTTTTTTGCGTTGCTACCTGGTAACTCCTGCCCCAACTGATTGTGAATGATTCAACGAAAGCAAACAAGAAAACACAGGAGAAAGTATGGAAAGAAAAGTTTTTAGACATTCACTTCAGCGTTATTGCTATGACTACAGTACAACTACTCCTCCTCAATCTATCCACTCATCCCATGGTGCTCGTGTGAAATAAGTGTAATATGATGGTATAAACTAATACAGCAAGAAGAAAAAACAGTGGTATTATTAGTACTTTTTCACAATGCACAAATAGGAATATATGAGCATATGTATTTGACTAAATATAGCTTAAACTAAACTTATGTATATATACACCATGTAACTCTATACCTTTTCTGTAGGTATGAAAATGCTATCAGTTGCTAATGCCGTCTCTTTTTCCCTTACTTCCTCGAAAAAAAGTTGTGAGATGTTGAAAAAATAGCCTATTGGAGCTAAAGACAACTAACTGCATAGCTTCCTACTGGTGATATTAACCGAGAGTAAGAAGGAGAAAAATCCTTTCCAAGTTCAATCTCGCTGTTTTTTTTCAAAACCTTCTGTATAGGAGAAGGAAGCTGATTCAAAGTACTGGCGGTGCAGATGATGATGATGATGACGATGATCCAATGGAATAAGACAGTACAAAGAGCAAAGTAGGGAAAAATTTCTACTTTTTCTCCCCAAAGGACAAACTTTTTTCTCTTTTTCTTCTTCTCCACTTCCCAATTTTCTTTTGTTTCTCAAACTCCCCCATTATTATCGTCTATTATAAAACTTTAATGCTCTGTCACACATTCCTATGTCCCCAACTCTTGTGTGTTTTCACTCCTTATTAAGACTCCCTACCAACCAACCCACACAAGAGGCAGAAGACGAAGAAGGGAATAAATGTGAATGCGTATTTGGTTGCTTGCTTGCTATCCTCTTCTTATCTCTTGCTGGGAATATAATGGTGTGTGAGGCAACTAATAATAATTCGATGGCATGCCGGGTCTCCGTCTTTCTTTCTTTTTTGAAAGCTATCGCTTTCCCAACACTCTATGATAATAATAATAACATAAATGATGATCATCTTGACTATCCCAGTGGTGGTGAGGTTGGAAGTTGGAATATAGCACCTTTTTCCTTGCTAGAGCATAATCTATAATGTAATATGTGAATGACACCCAGCCATGCCATGCTACCATATCACAAAGCTACCACAAAAACTATGCGCTATATCATATCTCTTCTTCCTTTAGTAAACGGGATAATGACACTGGTAATAATCATCATAATAGCAATAAATGATCTTATCAATACAAACGCTCTGTTTTAGCAGTATAGTAGTCAGTGGAAACGGGGAAAATAATAACTCCGGCTCAAAAACCCAGCACCAAGTAAACACCGAGAGAAATTCACGTATGATGAATTGTGACACAAGAAAATAATGGCAAAACATGAAAAATGTGAAAAGTCTTTCATAATTTTTTATTGCCTAATCAATATTGAAGAAGAAGTGCTTTTCTTTCCTGCAAAAATGCAGCTCATAATACTTAAACTATTCTTTAACAAAAGAAGTTATTATGTCACCGTCCATCAATTTAATGTATGATGATGAGCAGGCACAAAGTTTGGATATATTTGCAAACCTGTGTAAACTTTTCACTTTCTAAGGATCCACCTTCAGTCTTAACTTTTTCGTTCTGTATCCACTTGTGTATAATATGTGTGTGAGTGCCATAATCTGTTTAGAAGTGAAATATATTTGAATGTTGAGAGAAAGGGATTGAAAGAAAACTCAAATGTTGTATAGAATTTTCTACGTAATGCCAGTAGAAGTGGATATCCAAGGCACGAGCTGCATAGTATTACTTACTATCTGCAACTTTCATAAAGCAAACAAAAAGATGAAAAAACGAGAAGAACAAAGTGTTTTTCTTGCTCTTTTTCTCTATCCCTCAACAACTGGAAGCCTAGGAAAATGTAAAATGGAACATGCTGCTCTCAACTTAAAAAGTTTTCACAGCAACATATTATACAAATATCATCGTCACACCGTCCCCCAACTTTGTGGAAAAGTAAAGTTAAATGAGCTTGCATTTCCTTCAATCTCTGAAACATCAAAGCTCCTGTCTATGAAAAGTCATAATCATCATCATCGTCGCCATCATATTTGATAGCAAGTGCTACACAAACTAATACACACTTTTCCTTCCTATACTTATTATGCACTTTGTCTGAGAAAGACGACATAACTATACAAATATACTTTCCAAACACTTCTTTCTGTTTTTGACTTGACTCAATTCTCAATTATTATTTGTTTGCTATACTTCCCTTCTTTTACTCACTTCCTTGTTCCATAATATGATCCCGAAATAGTAGTCAAGAAAAAACTACATCGTTCTTCCTTGATATGCACAACAATACCAAAGCCCAAAGAAAATAGTCAGATGGTGTTGATGTTTGATATGTGTAATCTTTATAAACTTCCACGCTTTCCAACTTTCACTACTAGAAAAGATTCATAGTTACATCTATAGTCGAAGAAGATAAGATGCCTTTCCCTCCTAATACACACCAATCGTAGTATATGCACACAAATATACATATATACAGAGTAAAGTAGACATGCATATTACAAAGCTCCGAATTCAGTACGCGATCTCATCTGAAGAGGAAGAGAGTGAAAGAAGAAAAATAAACGGAGGACGACCTTGTATCTCCTTTTACTTTGTGTTTTCTTTCCATTTTCTATCCTCTTCTCGTACTTGTAGCTCCTCTATTTCACGTCATTTTTTTAAGAAAGCCGTAGAACAACGGGTGCGGAAAAAAATTCTCAAACTCGCAGGAATGACACGGCACTCCACTGAATGTAAGCGGAAAGCGAGCCAACAATGTTATTTGCAGGCTGCTGCTGCTACTACTACTACTGTGAGTACCTAGTAATACACACATATTTTTGCAAGTCATGCAAGGAGAAATTTTCATATCCGGCTTCACTTGACTCTTTCTCTCTTTTTTTATGCGATGACTCAACAGAAGCAGTTAACGCCATCCATGCTTCTTTTCTCTATGAGACATGCATACATTAGAGGAGAGAGTGCATAAAGATCATTTGCATGCTTTGCTTCCAATACTGACTTCAGTGTTTTAGTCCCGTAATATATGTGCATACATATTGATATCAGTACGGAGCAGACAACAGAGAAGTTGTAGGGAGTTTAACAACTTTTTTCTCTGTACTTCCTTAGCGTTTGTTTAGAATTTTCAATACCAGTATGGATGTTTATGTATATATGCATAATATATTGCATGTAACATTTATCACACGACAGGAGTATATTGATTCTTTCAGTTTCTCTAAAAAGTCACACTGTAAAAATATAATGTAACGAATGTTCGGTCGGGTGCGTCCATTCATTCTAGCGGCTAGAAGCCTAGCGGATTTTTTTTGAAAGAATACAAGTATATGTGTATAAGTGGTAGTCATAAAGTGAAGCGTATGCCCTCCGTGAAGGAACACAACTGTAAGAGAGCGTCGAAATGGAATATGCATTTTGACTGTCGTTTGCCTTTTTCCTCTTTAACAAACAATGGCGCAATAATACGCAACTGATACTGAACTGTTATGATCCTTTCGAAGAAAAAAATTGCTCTTGCTCCGCTACTCTTGCTCCTAGCAAAAAGAAATCAGAAGGAAGTTGGGAGAAAGGAAATAAATTTCCATGTTAATGCTAAACTACAAAGTGTGTTGTGCTTTGCGCATACAAATATAAAATGGATGAAGCATAAGGACATTCATTTTCCTCAAACCAGGAGAAAATGGGTTTAAAATGGAAATCAACCTCATTTTCTACGGTGAAGGGAAAGGGTGATGACTTTTTACTTCATATTTATCATTTTTTAAAGGGTGGCAAAAATATATACGATCAACGATACAACAAGAGATAATGCCAGAGCTGAACACGAGTAAGAATGTATTGCTTCTCTATGAGAAACTGGGGGAAGGATAAAAGTCATTATCGGTGAATAGCGAACAAAAGATGAAGGCCATGTCTCCTTGTTTACTTAACGCTTCCTAAATATAATACTATGAATATTGCAACAGTGACGAACACTCCAATAACCGCTAATTCTTCACTTCTACGCATGTTTCCACGTATCTACAACAGTAACGTCACGTTCTTCCACGCTCAGAATAACAGGAACGATACATGTGAAAGAAAGGTGTGTTTTTGCAGTTTAATGTGAAAACCAAAACCAAGTTAACACCAAACCAAGCATAAATTTTGAGTTTTGAAAGGAAAGCCTAGCATTTTGTGACACATGGAAAAGGAACTGTGGAGCCAATAGTTTCAATGATTTTAATGAATTCGTTAATTAATTTGATAGATTCAATATTTTTTATTTTTGCAATATTAATGTTAACTAGTTAAACAGAAATGAATTCTGGCCTTCTACGTTAAGACATCGGTCTCACATTCGGATTCCGAAGTATTTCCACTCTAATACTATGCTTTTACAATAAGTGTGTTTTTGAAAGAATGAGCTACAAATAGGACTCCGTTTCCGCATTTTTTATTGAATACATCTCCAAAAAATGTCATCATAAAAGAGAGGGTTGCGTCCGACAAATATTCAGTAAAATTGTGAATAAGAGAAGTAACAGGGAAGAATAATAAATATATACATACACAAATCTTTTGCGTAAATGGCAGGAAATGAAATACTGATTGGTGAAAGCAAACACTTCATTTCATCTTGAAAATTGAAACAGAAAAGAGGAAGAAGGTGATGATAGAAAGTAGAAAATCTTGTTTGATAGTGATCTAGTGGCCAAACGTTTACGTAGAATGAAGGAACCACTTTGGCCAAATTACGTTATAAATAAATACTATCAAATCAAGATAAAAGCATGGCAGTTGGCGTCAAGAAAATTGGAAGGCCGCTATGACACCATGATTTTCAAAGGTGACGACCTAATAAATAAATAAATACGTTTGGCTCATTCTTGGAAATAGTGTATTTTAGTTGATTCTTATCATGCTGTAGGTACAAGACTTTCCATCACAATAGCGAAAAGGAATTTGTCCCAGCTTCAAGCTTCAAAGTCAAGCTTCACCAGCAATCAAATCAGCTAATCAATCAATACTCAATCAGGAAGTTGAAATGAAAGAAGCTGACAAGAAAAACCTTTCCCTCCTCCATTGTAATAATCACGATTCAAGACGACTTGGGCCAAAACTACAAGAAAAAGAAACCGAGCACATTTTGCTCAGAAATCTGATATGAATCTCGTCTCTAGATGTAAAAGATTGCAGAGCGTTTTTAGGGTAACATTCTTGGACAATGGTTTTGTAGTTTGTTAGCCGGTTTGCGCCACCAGTCAAAATTGAGCTTTTCCTCGACTAGCACATCAACCACAGCGTTGTCGCGTGCATCAATGGATTGCATGTGCCCAAGTGTTTCATTTCAAAGTGAAATGGGGGTAGAATTAAAGGAAGGGATGAGAAGAGATGGGCGTGATGCCAGAGTGTCAAACAGATCTTGATGAATTACATCGATGTGTGTGCTTTTGCTTTTTTCCCTGTGAAAGAGTAGTGGCAAACATTTTCATTGAGCAAGCATGTGACATCAATGACATGCTGGCCAACTGAGCCCAGTCTTCTCTTCCACTCCATATCTAACATGGGATACTTCATCTCATTCTGCTGTCTTGCCTTATTCTGAAAAAAAAAACGAAACCGCTCTTCCACGCTCGATATTGTTCCCTTCATTTTATTCCACAAGATTCATTTTGCTCATCTTTCAAACATTTTACTTGTCACAGGCCAAAAGACACCGAACATCATGTCATTTATTCCTTCTCTCACAGTAACCATCTTAGGCCACCACTGTCTTCCACTCGGTCTTCATTCTAAATTCGAAAATTTTCAAAATCAATATTATCTCAACTCGACTACTCGCAATCGACAAAAAAAACAAGAAAGAAAATTGTCTACATCAACCAGATCATACGCACATATACTTGCACACGTTTGAAACTGTTTCGACAGGAATGAAAAATAGGGGGTCTGTTTTGATGTTGATATGTGTGCTGTTGACACAACCATTCCTTTCCCCTTTTAACCCCTACCGAACTAAACGTAGTATGTTCACTTCACTTTTGAGCAGTATGTTAGACGCACACACTCACATAAGGAACAGATGAACTATGGATTTACGCACGCACCAGCAAATAACCAAAAGAAAAATTAGAAAACTGGTCCCCTTAACAACATTGATCAGAAAGTGTAATGTGGCATTTGGAAAAAAATTGAAAATAAAATATCAAGAGAAAGGATGTGTTGGAAAAGTTTATTCTTCAATTTTACAATTACTTAGGATTCAACTACCGGGCTTCCGTTTGTCAAGCTAACAATTGGACTTAATCGGTTGCAGACACATTAATCTCGCTCATGCATAAAAAGCAGCCTACACACATATTTTTGTTTTCTTTTCCTAACGTTTTTTCAAAGGTGTGCGTAAGTTTATAATCTACAACGTTCTGTTCAGAATTATGTTTACGAGACCGACGAATGATGTTGCGCACGTTTTTTCAAGTCTCACAACCACCTGGAAATCCGAGCTGTTTCTTGCAAACCAATACATTTGGAAAGGCCAATTGCACAGGACAATATCAATCAGTTAATTAATAAATATAATGTGATTACCTTATTAATGTGGTATGAGGTATTATTACCTACCCTTTCGTTTTTGCATTTATAACCTCGTTATAAAATACATATGCGTATTCGTCCTTCATTCATGACTGATTTCTTACTGGAACAACTATTCTTTTAATATAGCCCCATCTTTGACTTATAGCTTTGACAACAAGAGGAGTTTAGCACAACAAAAACATCAGTTAAAAAGATTTACCTTCAAATTTTTACCCTTTTTGTTTTGTAACAAACTGTTTCGCCCACTTTCCTCTTTTTATTTTTTGTAACGCCCTTTTCCTCGTCAACTTGTTTTATTTTTTCTTGCACAAACTGCCAAAGTACAAAAAAACTGTGCTCTTTGGTCTTTTCTCTTTTCCTCCTTGCAGAAATAATGGCATGTTCATCGAGGCGTACGAAAAGTGTGTAATGTAGTAGACTAGCGACTGTCTATAGTTGTGCAAGACAGCAAGTCAAGCAGAAGCAATAAGTGAGTTACACATGATCGATCTGGATAATACATTTGGATATATAAATATACACTACATAAAACACAACCTATACATGTGTTGGTGGGTGAAAGGAGCAACATAAATTGAGAACAAGATTCTTTCCTTCCTCTGCCAATCTGTGAGTCAAGATATGTCACTGGAGTAACTTGGTATATTTTATAGTTTGTACATATGTCATGTTGAACACGACCATTCATGTCGTCTTCTTCCACCTCATCATCACGATCATCATGAGTAACATCATGCTATGTCCATTATTAAACTTAAACGACAAAAAAAAACAGGAGCAGTCCAGAAAACCAAAAACCAAAGTGTGTTCTACACACATTGAAATAAAGAAACGGGAAAAACCATCCCATTTTCTTCTCGTCCAGTGTGCAAAGAGAAATGTAAAAGCTGTCGATAACAGGATAATAATAGGTTTTCCGTTAACGAGAAAACTTTTTTTCTTTTCCTTCCAACTATAATCCATACACCTATTGGTTACATTCCTCACGTTGACCATGTTTGATGTCGTTATTGCAATTTCCAATATTGTTCCGAGCAAATAATATGATAAAAAATGTTTTCTGCCAAAAGGTGTGTGTCTGCGATATTGAGAGAAAATGGCAAAAGAGTATATCAAAAAGCAATCATGTTGGACAACCTAGTAGATATAAACTCAATACAATTTACTGTTTTCCTAAATACACGTGTACACCTGCATATACATGTGTTAGGGAGCGTCTTATCAAGTTCTAGATTGTGTCCTGGCTATTTTGTGTGTGTACTTTGGAGTAGTACAACCACCACACATAATAATAATAGCAATTCCGTTTATTTATTAGCGAGAGTAGCAAAAGCAATATTGGATAGAACATGATAAAAACTCTATCTTATCATCATTATTATCATGCTTTTGCATACATATTGGGACATGGAGCTACTACACCTCACAATCATTCCCTCATTTTGAATTCATGCATAATTTATAATGCCGACTAAACCAAACCACCGCAATGATTCGTGTTTGCAACCTGGAACTTGGTTTATTCCTGTTTTATCCTTTTTATTTCCCTTTCCACTAAACCTATTTTCATTGGGATTGCTGTTATCATGTGTGAGTCCAGCAGGAAGAAAGTATAACGTCGCACATGGCATGTACCTTGTAATTTTCCTCCTGTGTGGAAATGGACATTGTAATTCAGAACTGAGACATTTTTTCTCGTGTCTTGTCTCGCCTCGTCTCCCTACTTGATTTCCAAAATGAATTGCTGCTACATAATTCCAATTACCTATGGATAGTCCCACTGCCACGTAAACGATAATATTGGAGTCAAGTAAAATCAAGAAACGAGCCCACTTTTATGCGTATGTAAACAGTCATACAGAGGCTCTCTTCTGTTATGTTAAGTCAAAGTCATGTCAAACTACATGCATGCATGTGTTAGAACAACAATGGTAAACGATGAGGAGCTCAATAAATTGGACTCTTTCCTTTCCGACTTCCTTGGCTCGAGCAAACTTTATATGACTTTTTTCTGCGCACATAACATGAGGACTATCTTTCAGTCAAGTCATGATATGCACTCCGAATTACGAGCTAGCCAATTTATAGACTAATTTGATGATAATTCCTTTTCTCTTCTGCAAATTTAGTCTTCTTCCACCCGCGTGTGTATGTCGTGTTTCCTTGCATGTCTGCGTGCATGAATGTTTCAACATTATTACTTTGGACCCATAAAAAGGAATTTTTACGTTTAGAACCATACTGGTATTTAGTTAAGAGCGTGCCATTGCTCTGGGTTTATTGAAAGGGATTCCTTTCGAAATTAATAAATTTCCCATTGTGCCACATAATTTTTTGAATGCATAGCACCAATAAAACGAGTACTAATGTGCACTGCTCTACCACGCAAAATTAGAAAATTAAGTCCAGAGTCGAAAGGAAGCCAGTCCAAGTCAAATTTTATTGTGGACAGCAATAGCCAATAAATGTAAAGCTCAGAGAGGGAAAGAGGAGGGAAAATTTGTCGAGCTGACTTTAATTTGTGATGCGAGGCTTTTAATTAGACTAAATCGTATGGTTGAGCTCACTTCTTGCACGAAACGCAAATCAATACTTTTTTCTAAACTTACACCCTTTTTTCTTTTACTGGATTGAAATGACCACACCACAGCTAAATGTAACAAACCACAAGTTTGATGCACCTGATACAGTTGCAGCTATTGTTTCATCCGTATTTCAACCATGTCTCTAGTCATTCCGAGACATGAAACAGGAGAAAGTATCGCCACCACAAATTAAATTGTTCCATACCATCTTATCTTTCATTCTAGCAATTGGTCACTTTTATTTATGGATTGCAATGATTACTTTAACTGAGACACTACTACTCCACTCCACACTTATTCAATCCAATTCCTTTTGGAAGACAACTGTTTTGTTATTCTCAGCGAAATTACAGCAATAAGCAGATCTTAAATAAGGTGCCGTAGATAAAACGTAAGAAAGCAATCCAGAAGCAGTGGAGTAGATTCAACAAGGGAGAAGAAGAGTATTAAGTAGAAGTAGCAGATTGTTTTTGCCGGCTCGAAACAGACATTCACACTATCAAATATATTTTGTTTACATTTTTCGCTCATTCATAGCCAACCCAAGAAGAAACAGAGTGTGAGCAATAATGGTGTAGTGCTTCACTCTATTCTGGTGTTGTTTGTTGTTGTCACGTTAGAATTAGAGGGAGAAAGAGTTGATCATTATTAATGGGAACAAGCAGGCAATGGGCGGCGGACTGTTGGAATCTCTAGAAGAAAAAATGGCATGCCTCCACACATAAAAGAAATGGCGTAAGGAGCATATATATTTTGTACATTGCAAAGCTAAGAAGAGTGGTAAAATATATCCATATAAATAAAAGAGCTAACCTAGCACTCGCTCACTAAACTATCATCATCATTTTTCCTTTTACTTTCCCATTTTCCTCTCGTACAAAACAACTTTCACTCTTACAAATTTAAACGAATAAAACGAACATACATATATTTACTTGTATAGAATGAATAGAAGCGTTGGAGGCATTGGATTATGTGCTGCAGAGGCAGGTAGCTTACGACTACCCTCCCAATATTTGTCCATTTTCATAGAAAAATGGAATGGAATAGGAATACGGGCATCAGGAGAATATTTTGTTGGTAAATAGCCACAAAATGGTGAAAATGTTTCCATCATCATCAGAGGAGAGCACACACATTTTACTTTGCGTAAAAAGCTTTTCTCCTTTCAGAGTTTGGTGTGCCAAGCCAACTCTTGCCTGCATTTTCAGAAAAGAAGTGAGCATATATGTAAGCCACCATAAAAGAATACGGAGAAACGAGCACCAGTCATCAATAGAAAGCAAACGCTGAAGCTATAGAATGTATATGTGCATAATAATAATACACATGCACACGCACGCACCTGTCCGTCATCATGCAATCAGCGTGTTTGGTGGGGTAAAAAAAACCAACCATCTCATTCCCTCTCGGCTCTTTTTTACCTGTAAAATGTTGGGAAAAGTGAAGCAAAAGTTGTAGGAGAAAAAACCACGAGAACCGCACGAAATAACCGCACCTAAAACATCAACTGCCGCTACCCCCCATTCCATTCATCCACACACAACAAAGGTGTACTGAGAATGCACACAATTTATTCAAAAACGAGAGAGAAAGAAGGCAACTGATATATTAGACAACTCTATCATGCCATGTGCCAAAAATCAAGGGAAACATGGCTTTCTGTGGGAAATTGAGAGAGAGCCACATTCTTGGCACGTTATACATGGCATGAATAATAATCATGCTTTAATGTATACATTTTCCGACAAACCTATGTACAAACATGTCTACTTACATATTACCATTTTTCTTGTTGTGTGGATGATGTTTGCATGCCGTCATTTGCTTCCTTCCAACAAAGTCAAGTCAGACTAATTCCCTTCCTAGATTTCTTCTAGACGGACAGTGAGCATGAAAGGTAGAGCAGGAGAAAGAAAGGAAGAATGATCCGTTTAAATTTGCAAATTTAACAAAAGCTGATTACAGTGAGATGCATAGATACAAAATACAAGGCAGGTTATGTATTCACTACAGACATGCACTCATTACCCCCAAGTCAGCCTATATTCATTTGCTTCAGTCAGTTTTCTTCCTTTTTTCCAAACTCAGTCTCAGATCCATTACTGGACTTCATCGTCTACCTCTCACTTCCACCCAGACGGTTTTCTCTCTCCTTTTACAACTGAACATCCTGCTCTGCCTTTTCTTCATTTGGCCTCCTTTTTCTTATTT
This sequence comes from Orchesella cincta, assembly GCA_001718145.1. Classification (NCBI taxonomy): domain Eukaryota; kingdom Metazoa; phylum Arthropoda; class Collembola; order Entomobryomorpha; family Orchesellidae; genus Orchesella; species Orchesella cincta. The sequence continues at coordinate 39,119 of LJIJ01000069.1, read as the reverse complement.
TTTGCCAACTTAGCTTACTTTTAGACGAAAAAGGAGAGACCGAATTAGCATAACTTTGCTTTCTTTTCTTTGCTAAGCCTATACAAGTGGTTACTGTATTTTTAATACGCTCATTACCCAACAAGCTGTAGACAAATGAGGGAACGGGAAGTCGACAAATGGTCTCTAGAAATGAAATCCCTCAAACTCCAGCCCTCTCATCTAAACACAAACTTTTCTAATCAATAATTTGGCATTAGCATTACAGATTTACTTGCAACAAAATTTCCAACTACAACTACAAGTTTCCTTCATTTACACAATTCCCTCTCTCGTTTTCTCTACTCTGACATTACATGCAACATTTCTATTTCTGCAATGCACATTTAGAGCAAAAAGGTAAGAGGAATAGGATGACGAACAAAACATTTATCTTGTGCGGTATCACATGCACGCATGCATGTCTTGCGTCTCATTGCAAAACGCTCTAATTTGCATTTGGGTAGAATGGAACCATGCACACATTGGATTCCCCTCTTTTACCTTTCTTCCGCGAACATACACACACGTCTAGGTTTTTAAGGCATCTTCCGGTTTCTGTTTCTACAGAGAAAAAAGGAAATGGGAAAAGGAACAGAGGAGAAATACGTCTACTCGAATTCAAACCCCCGCACAAAAAAGTGTAAGCTAGAGCAGGAGAACATAAGCGGTTTTCAACCAAACCAAGGCAAAAGGGAATGACTGAGATTGATAGTTTTTCTACTTTCTCTCTATCCCATGCGTACAAGTACAACACCAGTCTTGATATCTTTTCAGAGTCTGCCGCCAACCAGAAGAAGAAGAGAGAGAGTAATCTAGCATTGTACACTTACATGAAACTAAAGAATATTTTCCTCTTCCTCTATTCCGTTGGCAGCATAGAATAAACTAGTCCTTTTCAAAGATGATCGTCGTGGATCATCGTGGTCGTGGTGGCATGTTCCAATATAAGCCGTATAGACTTTTTGTTGAACCGGAACGTTATAACATCGAAATATTGTACGTATTATTGTACTACAGTGGGTTTTTTCTATTACCAGACCATAGACGTTGTCCTTGGTTAAAGAAAAACCTTTTCACTTTTTGCACCCTAAAAACTGCGAATTCAGTGTTCTTTGAAACATTAATGTAATGCATTTTCTCCGTTTCTACACAAAAATGCTCAGAAAGTGTCTTTCGACGACAAAAAATGTCGAATAGTGGTTATTTGTGACTTGGTGCCTTTTTGAAGGGCTCCCAGTAGTTTTCCACTCGATACACATTTATTTCATCTGTGATAAATATGGACATTTTAAAACCATCTTGGTGAAACAGAAACATTTATATACAAAAAATATACTGCACTTTCTTATTGACATACATACAATGTGCTTATGAAACGATGCAGAGGGCTCCCCAAAATAAGTCCATAAGTAAAAAATTGGGTTTAGCGTATGAACCCAGAAATAATGTTTCCATCAGCAGTAGTCTGTAAAGCGATCGACCCGTGAACAACAACGGAACGAATCTAATCGACCATTTTCCGATTTTCTATGTTTCCTTTGCCCATTTCGTGAAGAAAAATAGAAATACACAAGAGCCTGTAGAGACCTCACAACAAGCTGTGTTGGATGGAGTAAAACATAACCCAATATTTGTAGATTCTTTTATTAATGTTGCTACTTGCTTGCTAGCCTCGCGTTGACCAAGTGAGGGCTGAGTCTGAACTACCTATCTACATTCCACATTATAATATAATATATAGGGACTCCCTACCTTACATGCATATTGTACACATCCGTCCATGTCGGATGTATATAATATCTTTTCTGCAGCTAGTCAAGGAAAGTGAGACAAGGATGGAGAAAAAAGGAACTGCAATGCCATATTACATACTCAAACACACCAAGAAAACTGCAAATCGTACTCATGCTACATATCGTCATAAATATCACTTTCTACTCCTTCTCCCACTCACTCTGCAAAAAAGGAAGTGAAAGAGAGAAAAGTATGGAAAGTAAACCGTTGAAAATGGACAGAATCCAAACAAGAAAAATTCAGGTCATTTGCCTTTTTTTAGAAAAAAAGGAAATAAGTGTGTAGGTTGCAGTAAGTGAAACAGTATAGACAACGCTGAGCAAACTGAATTGATCTTTTTATAAGGATTCGGTTCAGGAGATTTTGATGTTCGGTATTTACTTAACGAATCACTCTAATCTTAAGTAGAACCAACTGTGTTTAAGCACAACCGATTTTTCATGACTTTGTATATTACATACGCAGCAACTGATTAAAAAGTTATGATGTTAGACTAACCACGATAACAAGATGCTCCTAGTATAATGCATACTTAAATAATTTGTAAAATGCGTGAGTAGACTCTCGCCACGAGGAAAATCACGACTCCATTTGTCATTTTTGTAAACATTATTCGTTCTCGTTTAGCTGTGTGGCATAACTCCTGCTGTCACATCGGAAGTAAGGACACAGTAGGGCGGTGAGTGAGTCCATAACTTTACATGCCTAATACTTTCCTTCATATGTGATTGTGTATGCTCTGTTTTTAACTTAACTTTTCTTCTCCCTGTCTATCAATCAATCTCTCCATTTAACATGACCATTTCTTTCTTCCACAGCAAGAGTGGGAGAGAGAGAGGCGACAGGAAGTTGTGGAAAAATGTGGGAATGGAATGAATGACTGAGTAAACTAATGTGTGTCAGTGTTGTTACCTAAGTACAACTACAACCTAGCCCCGTGCCTACATGTCGAGAAGGAAAGGAGGAATGGAAGAATGATGTGTTTCCAAAAAGTAATGTATGAGCAAGCATTGGAAAGCTTTTTAACTCCACGTCCTCCCAATATTTCTTCGACAATCTTTTCTTCTCCTCATGGTCCGATTTTTTTCTCTTCTTCGTCTCTCCTTTTCCTCCCTTCACATCCGGGAGAATTTAGTAGCGTCGCCAATATCCAGAGATGGAATGCTGTTTACAAAAATACGAGTGAATCTATCTTTTTTCCTTTCTACTACCTAAAACCTAACTTTTCTATGGAAGAAGGGGAGATGTTGTTCAGTTGTTGGATGGATGGATGTATAAGTAAGGTGTAGCCTGGTATTGGTGTTTTGTGTATGCGGTGATATATGATGAACGTAATGGATAGCTCATCTCATCCATTCATCTGCCCATTTCCCCATTTTTCTCCCTTTTCCCTTCTCTTTTACTCCACCCTCTCTCCTTCCTTCCTTCTTCTAACAAAAATGTTTTATGGTGTTTTAGATCCTACTATGTAGCAGCAAGGCAGGCATCTATTGCAAAAACCTAAGAGAGTCAAAAGGTTCCTCGCTACTTTTTCCGTCTTCCTTCACATGCCATAATGTGTGTGTGCGTTGCCTTGACGATCATGCTCCACTTTGATTCTACTTGACATGCATGTCACTCATTTCTAGTTATCGTGAAACTTCTTTTTTGCACACATATATACACATGATTGCTTCCCCCAGCAAAAAAAACTTTCGGGATGATGATGACGGTGATGTAACATTCTATGTTCCTTTCCACTTTTTATCGGAAACTGAAAGCATTGGATTTGCTGAAACTAATGAAACAGACACACGAAAACATGCCTACATTTCATTTTCCTTTTAACAGAATCATGGTTTTTTTTTCAAAGAATAATATTTTTCATATCACTATGTTTTACACATTTTTCTACACAAATAGCCGTCATCACACCACACCGCTGGTTTGTTTGCTATTTGACCATCGTGTTGGAGGATGATCATTAATCCCTCCTCTTGGTTCAAAAACTAACAGTTTATATTAAGTGGGATTACTTTTGACTTTAGCCATCTAAGCCAAAAAATATTAACATTTTCATGCTTTATCATCATGCATGGTGAAAAAAACACGCGACCAACCAATATTTTGTCTCTTGAAATCGAAAAAGGGGAGAAACGAACATGACATCAATCTCACATATATTTTCACGTATAACATGATTGTGCAACTGGACTTGACTGATGTTGATGAGTTTGGCAATATTTCATTCTGAAAAGAGATGTTTCAGTGTGGAAAAGTAAAGGAGGATGCCGATATAGTATTGAATTCATGTGAAATGCAAATTTTGAATGTTGATACAAATTTCGTTAGCCCCTTCTTCTTTATTGCAATTGCAAACATATAATGTTTGTGTGTGAGTGTGAGCACATGTGTCGTCAATTTCTTGTTAGCAAATAAAAAAGAGAAACGGAGCCAGTTGAGTTCAACACTTGTAGTAGCATTGCGGAGCCAAGGAACTCTTCTTACGGATGACTAACATTTTATCGTGACAGCATGAAAAGTTGCGACATGCCTCATCATGCCATGTAACTTGGCAAGAAAAAAATCGAAATCAAGTCTAGCTCCATTCAGCAGGAGATCACAAAGGCTCAACTAAAGAGTGAGCGAAATGGAAAAGAGGTCCCACAAAAAAGGTACCTTCTTCAACACTTTTTCACTTCCTCTTTTGAAAATGAGATGGGATCAAAGTCGAATGCTAGAGAAAGAATCAGAAGGACCAAAACTAGATGCCTTGCCATAATATAAAGAAAAACCAACATGCACTCCAGTCCACACAGAAAGAAAGCCCAATTTCACAAACTCCTTTGCATAATTTATCCATCAAGTGATTCATACAAGCCGCAGAGGTGATTTGGGTGCATAAATTTTTCTTTGTGTACCCAACTATCCAGTGGCCTCATTTTGCTGACAAAAACGGTGGAAAAAGAATCACCAGAATTTTCCACCTTGCCTCTAAAATACGCATACATTATATACTACATATTTGTTCTTATCTAATTGCACTCTTTAGTTTCATGTATGAGCAACCCGAAAAGAGAAAAGGATCCTATTCTCCTCTTCGGTTTTCCCTTCGTGTTCATTTACGTTTTGCATGCTGAAAAGTGGATGATTTATGATTGTCCTCAGGGAAGACAGTATCAAGGAAAGGTAAGGGAGTGTAGTCAAGAGAAGATGGGAAAAATTGAAAACGATGTAGTGAAAAATGTGCTGACTTCTTACTAGGAAAGTCAATGATTTCTCTGGAGATTCTTTCGTCTTCATTTTAATCTTCAAGTTTTTGTCGCTTCAAACCCGCCAGCCCAACTTTCGAAGGTGGCAAGTTAGTGTGTCGTCATCACCTCCTCCAGGTACGAGGTCATGTAGAAAAATACGGCATTGCTTGTATCTATGCACAAAAATTGTTGACGAGTAGCTTGTTTTTTAAATTCGATTTTCTCTTTTTACAAACATTTGTCATTCTGGTAGCCATTTGACATAGAGTTCATTGATTGAAATTCATCTGATTAAATTTACAGCGTTTTACACTGAGCGGATCGGTCAGTTGCTGTCAACAAGGTTTATTTTGTGATTGTGAGTGAGTCTGATGCTGCAGTTGATGATGATGTAATAGCCTTTGGCTTGGTGTTTTGAGATAGCGCCCTCCTTCTCGAGATTGCATCAACTCCACTTTATTTTGTGGTGTGACATGTAATGGAGGCTAGCAATCACATCACAATCACTTTTGTTAACGAAAATGATAAACGAGATATTGACGACATAAAAAGTGCTGGACACCGATAAATAGACTTGCTTTTGTCGCATGCATAGACACAAGTATATAAGATGTTTGTTATAGGAACTCTGCATCTTCATTTGCTAGAGGGAAATAAATTTCATAAAGTTGAAGTCAATTTTTCTCCTTCTTTCGTCTTTTTGATGACGGCAATAAAGGCAAGTACTCTACAACATTTCGTTACACGACACTGCTCCCGAAAACATGCTCAACCTCAACTCTCTCAAGTCTCTTTCCTCCACTCGTTTAGCCTTGTTAACTATCCCTTGTAAAATTTCACTATTTACTTATGAAGCGTGTAAAATGGATTGAGATTTATTGAGAGAGCACACACACACTTCTTTTTCTACTTCTCTCTCACAGACAACTTGACGCTGTAACAAACGGTGTTAGTGTGGTATGGTATGGCATACTGCATTACAAGAGGATGAGCAAGAGGAAAACCGTACAATTTTCTACTTACGAAACGTCTAGGCGTTTATTTATTTATTTACAAGTTTAGCTTTTACAAGTCATTTTGGCAACTCTCTTAATAGCTCCTCTCTCTTCCTCTCCAGTCTCTTCCACTAAAATAGAGAGAGTAGAGAAGAGTCTCTGGCAAATGTGTTGTACTATTTATATCAGATGACAAAACTCTCTCATTTCCCATCTATGTCTTCTATTTATCACTCTTATTATTTACAAGCAAAAGAAAAAATACGGCATGTATCTCCATCTCCAACCCTCATTTAATTCTGCTCGTATGTCTCTGCTCTGGAGTAAGCAGAGCAGAGAAGATAGTTTGATGATGACATGGTCGAGGCTACGTTGAGGATATGGTGCAAGTGGTGAATAAGTAATAAAGTAAGCCGACGATAGATTCATGAATAGCTCACGCTGACTAACTGATTGTGACTGCTGTGCAGAGACTACTAGCAATACACAAATACACACGTTCTCCTCCTTCACTTGGCTTGACGCTCGTTCCATCTTCTCCGTCGCTACTATGCTATACTGCCTCCATTTCATTTCAAAAACAGGAGACAACATGTAATTACAAGTTTGGAAATAGAGTTTTACTTTTTTCTCATTCTCTCTCACCGTGACACTCTTCTGACAGAGTGGCTTCTCATTCAACTCGCTCAATGAATGAGGGACGGAGAGTGAGTGAGTGAATAAGTGAATGAGTACGACAAGAGAGCGAAAACACAATTTCTAGTCAACAAACAAGAATGAGACATAAATGGGTTTAAGATGTCACTTTGCCACACCGACATTTATAAACTCATTCCAAGTAAATGACACCACCTAACAACAGACCAGCATCTGTGTATATGTACCGCTAGATAATCAAACTGATTTCATACCATCCAAGCAAAATCTAAAGTACAACTACAAATTTTGCAGAAGGAAACTTTTACCAGGATGGCAAATAGATGCAAGTCAGTTTGCTTCCTTGTCCTTCAACGCAACTGGTAGAAAACTGCAAACAACTCATGTTAAAATTTGTCACTCAATTTGTAGTTTAGGTTGACTGGACGGTGACTCTCGTTAGAGTTTGTCCCTCAACTAATGAGACTACACCGCCACTTCCACAACATAAAACTACATGTTGCTATCATATTATTCGGTGACTTGTCAAGTCATCATGCTTTTAGTGCCAACTAACGCACTCACTAGCCACTCAAATGAGTGAGTGATTTTTGTGCTCTACATGAGACATGTTACAATATGCTTATCCATTAGTCGTCAACTATCATCATCATCAAAAGTATATTGTAAGCGTGGAGAGCAGCAACCTGCTCACTTTAGGTTTGACGCTGCACTCGAACCCAACCACTGCTACTTTTCCTTTAATGGTGCTGCATGCAAGCAATCAACTGGCCATTTGCCTACGAAATGAAATGACGACAAACCAACTAACTAACTAAAAGCGTTTCTTGCACAACAACATTAGTACAAAATTGTTGTGCTGCTGGCTGGTGTGGAATTATTACGTCGTGCATTGCATGGGTTCTATGTTACTCCGTAAATTTACCTCAAAGCAAATTTGACAAGCATAAAATGATGATGGAGAAATGGTAGAAAGCTGAATCCGTTTTGTGGAAAGTACTTTCTCATGCGTTGGGTCTGTAAGCCAAGTCAACAAGTTGTGTACAAGCAAGTAATTATAATGGTGAAAGAATGTATGAAATATGGATGGATAGATGGATGAGGAACTTTCATAACATGCCTGCCTCTGCCCCCTGTTCTCTTTAATATCGTGTTACTGGCAGTGACGGCGTTATTTGTGGACTCGCAAACATTTTATTTTGCACTTCTGCGCTTTTCCTTTTTTCTCTTTTTTAAATAACGAGCAGGGAGCAATGCTGGTGCTCCGCCATGTCGCCTTACAGGAGTTGCTAGAGCTAGTTGCAAGTTTACTACCAGCAGACATGCCATCCAAGTCAACAGGGTTTCGCCTCAAGAGTAACATGACGGGAGCAACAACTTTGCTAAAGTTTGATGTTTCTTTTCTCCAAATTAAAAAAATATTCTATGTACTTATTCATTTTGTGTCATGCTGGTATTATTAATTAAAAGCTGTCCTTCTCTATTGACTTGAGCTAGTCTTCAAAGTTCATTGTTCTGTTCTTCTTACTTAAGCTGAGGCTCATCACCCATCTTTCATTAAAACAGATAATATTAGGCTACGTTATACAAACACTGAACTCAAGAAACTGGTGTGGAGGAGTAGCTTTATAGAAAAGAGAAGCCAGGTCCCATTTTGTTTTGGGCTTCTTTCTCGTAATTTGCATTGCATACCAAGCATTTAACACAAGATGAAACATGTGTATACTGAGGAATTACATTGTTGGTTGGTGCTGCTACACACTTCTTTTTACAGCTGGAATGAATCTCGTGAACAACTCGAACGAAAATCAAGGTAGGAATGAATCTTATCATAACTTAATGAGCGAGCAATAAAATAACTGATGAAGTAAGCTACTAACCATGTCATAAAAAGCCTGTTCCAATCAAACCTCTTCATTTCACTTCCTTATGACTAAAATGAACTAAACTTTGTCACTTTTGATGAGGACAGTCAAAAAATCGTAAAACATGAATGAATAGAATGGAGCATCCCACAATCCATAATGCATCCACTTTTTCACCACGTTATACAATTTCATGCTAGAGTGCATATAATATTACTACTCTCCATTTGCATGGTAATTGTAGTAGTGACAATATCCACGTTTGACATTACTTCTGAGAAGTTTCTCATTTCACAATACCATGACAGAATAAGAAATAAAAAAATCATCTTTAAAGCAGCTACATGGAAAACTGTTAAGCAAGTTCCCACATCAGTTAAAGTATATTACTCAAGACTGTTGAAACTTTGAAGAATGAAAGTTTGTAAAAAAAACGAGAAGCCGTTGATTTAGCTGGCAGTGTTGAAGGAATGTTGGATGTATAAAGAAATTAAAATTCTTCATTTATTATGACGGTGTGAGCTAAGGGTCGTAAAAATCTACATAAAATGACTACTTCTTTAGTAATAATGCTCGAGGTATGCAGAATCCCTGCTCAACCTCCACATTTTCTACACTCTTCCCGTAAAAAAACAACAAAGAGTGTAGTGCCACATAAATACGAACAAGAAACATGAAAGGACAAGAGCGAAATTCATTTTTTGTTTCGTGTTCCTTTACGGTTATACCAGGCTGAGGCAATGCTCTTTGAAGAGAAGTCAGGACGGAGAATTTAGTAACTCTGCCCTGCTTACTTACGCGATACATCTTGTGTCTGACAACTTGTGAAGTGGCAACTGGCAGCTCATAAAAATACATTATTGCACAACTCTCTGCCACCACCACCAACACCGCGTGCAAAAAATCCCAGTAATAATATAAGTGAATGAGGGTGACTTGATTGACTACTGACTACCTCCCTTATAACTCGTTCTCCATCTGCATCAATCACTATCAGTTTTTGCATAAGAATCATTTATACCCGTTGCCAAGATCAACCCACACGAGTCGACGAGATAAATATCATTTTTTATACTGAACAAAATATTACCAAAAGGAATGATACAAAACAAATAATAACTTTTGAAAATGGAAAACATACATTTTGTGACCACTCATCCCACACGATGGCTCGGGCATCACTCGAGAAAAGCAGTAATTACCTTGGATGTATACTTTGAAAAACGGACATAAAAATGGAAAAAAGTGAGTGAGACAAATGGAGAATGAGAAAAACTGTGGATATTTCATGTGCTCCTCATCACAAGCTTTATTTAATGTTCCGTGAAATAGCCCAAGACGAAAACGAAAAAATGAAAAGAGCGAGAGATTACAATTGAAACAAGGCAAAGCTATCCACACATTCATTTGGTTAATGTGTGTTAGAAAGGTATCTAGCATACATGCATATACGCTTTGGAGAGCTGGATGATATGATACCGATGTACACTTCGACTTTACCTTAAACACTTTAATAAACTAAGCTTTTATCTTCCTTTTTGCTCACAAGCCAGCAATAATACACTCGTACGCCGTGCCAGCGCCTGTTGTCGATAAACAAATAAGGGAAAAATCGTTTTTCTTCTCTGCTCCTGGTTTTAAGTCGAGAAAAGAGCTCTCTCTGCACACTCCTACTCTGCTTGTTCTTCGTTATGTTAATGGTCATGTAAGATGCGAACAAACTGTAATCAATATATTATAATGGTGCTCTATATGCTTCCAAAATGCGAGCGAGCAAAGGCAAGAAATGAAATTCCTTTGGAAACTACAATGTCACCTGAACATATAGGGAACAAACAATATAATGCGCTCCTTTTTTACTGATATGCATAAAATTCAAGTTGGTTGAGTGAGGCGAAAAGAAAAGCGTTTTTGCTGAAGAATAAGGAGTCTATGCCTTTTTCTCTTTTTGTTGGATTTATTGGATGTAAGACTACTGTAATAAAAGTCGGTGAGTACATAAACTTTACAAGCATGGAAAATGCCATCTTATCTCCACTTAATCTGTGCAATTCCATTTATGGCAAATTTTTACAAAAAAGACAGATTATAGTCCTCCTTTTCTTCTCTCTTACTCCTCCAGCCGCTGAGAGTGGATTGCATTGGAGGAAAAATGTGAGTGAGTGCTTCTCTTCGCACTTCCATTCCGCGGTATCACAACCAACACAGCATTTAAAGTTCAAAGCAAAGAGGAATGTTTTTCAATGCTACGTGCTAAAAGAGTGGTTGATACATAATGTAGTAGAGCACCGACCGAGCACAAAAGTGTTTGCCACTTTTCCACTGCTGTGCAGCAATTAAGACGACAACCAGTTGACGACTGGACTTAATTAAAATGTTGCATAAAATTGTGCACACTTTTCCTTCTTTCACTCACTCAGTCAGTCACCACCACATTTTGTTGAGAGTGAGTCTTTCCTTTTTCATGCATTGTTGTAGAGAAATGAGCGTGGCTCTTTACATTTTTTCTCGACTTTTATGACTGGATATTAAAGAGTGTAGCGACGCGATGGTGGTGTGCATTAGCACATAAACACGAGATGCTGACTGTTATTATGTATGCATGTTCGTGCGAGCTTGAATGCAAAGGTGCTAGAGACAGTTTTAGCATAACATACATATTATATGGAACATGTCAATCATTACGCTACATTTTCCATTCTGCTTGTTCGCTTCTGAAAGAGAAAATATTTGGAGCTGCTCTACAAGGCCAGAAAGCGTATTATTGAAGTTGTATGCCTGCTACCCCTGATTATTATGCATCAGATAAGAATTACCACTTAATTCATTTCACCTTCTATCTCGTGTATCTCGTCATGGCGTGGGGTAGTGGTGGTTCTATTCGGCTCTGCCCTGTGCTAAAAAGCCACTTGTGTGATGTGATGAGAATGTGATAGCGAAAAAAGAAGAAAAGATCCAAGCCGATTATTTGTATGGCTTTCAATGTTAGCTTTTTCCACCTCTGTGTTCTCAACTCCACCATATTTCAACACAGTCCTAATCAAATAATGAGCCAATTAAACAGAACCAGGTAAACGAAGAATGTTGTGGAGTGTATTACATACTCCCTAATTAATATTTTAGATAAAGTCCTGCTTTTCAATTCCAACCAGACAAAAAGTTTATAAACCTTGCGGTTGTACCCCTTCTAAACAATAGTCATAATACGGAATGATCGTCCAATCTTCAATTTAGAGCATTCGCGTAAGAGATATAGAATTTAAATAACTTACTTATGTACATGAAGTGTGAAGTAAGTATCGTCATATTTTCACCGACATGCAAAAAGGAAAAGCCAATTCATTTGTTGTTAGGAAATAGGTCTTCCATTCTTACATCTATATCAGGGTGATATGCTGTTGTTTATGTTTCAGAATGAGAAGAAAATGTTTCATTTTGGTTTACTACATAATGTATCCTACAAGCACATTTGTGGAATGCCTAGCATGTTGTGCAGCAGACAGAGAAAACTCCTTTCCACTTGCGCTCTCGTCTGACTCGACTTTTGGACAAGTCTTTGTTTGTTTATGTGTACATTATGCGTTTTGGGTGCGTTGGTTGCTGAGAGAGCTGAGGGAATTCATCAACGCATTGAACGCATGCATAATTTAGTTGGTGTGGTTTGGTTGGTGTTGCTACTAGTGCAACTCTCTCCGTCTATGCTTATTCACAGACAATCATATATAAATCTACTAGTTGTTACTCTCCATCCATAATGTAATTTTAGAGCCCATGTGTACGGCGTACCACGCTTCCAATGAATGAATCAGAGAGCTCCAGTCCACACACAAAGTGAAGCATATTTGGTGATGTGGTATGGCATAATGGCATGGCGGTAGTCAAGGAGCAGAATTGGTGATATATGTGGAAAATTCAAAAGGCACAAGGACACAAAAGGAAAGAGAAAATGAAACAATAGACAATGAGGTTTATTTATACTTATACCCTATTCTTCTTCCGTCTCTAGGTTTTCATACCATCACCACTATCACCGCCACCATTTATAACCCTACTAAAATCTCTACTCCATTTCTCGACTAAACCTCTTCCTTTCTCTGCTGAATGAACCTGATGATATGAGGCCTTGCTTTAGGTTTTGTAGTATATGTGATCATTTACGCATATGTGTCACAACTATAAACTATAACGCGTGCAGCTAGTAGACATGTATGCGGGCTATTATATATGGGTGTATGTTTGTACAAGGATGTACTTATTTCAAAAAGTTTACGTTTTCTGTGTACACATAGCAAACGTATCTACGTGGAGAAATGATACACAAAGACTGCATTATGGATTCATGAGAGTCCACATCAGATTCTGTGGGAGAAGAGTCGCGCTTGGAAAATTCCATTTTCACAGGGAAAACTCTCGCTGTTCCACTGCCATGTTGAAATGCAGAGGAAAGCTTTCCAACATGCCATGCTCATATTTCATCCAACGACATTGCATTCCCATTGCCATCACCACCACCACAACTTTTTTGTATCAACTTGGGAAATACAAAAAGGGAGAAATAGACACTGAGAAAGTGAAAGACACGTGAACTATGACTGTGACGGTAAACCACAAGTTCTTCCTAAAACGAGAGAAAACTAAAAAAAACTGTGTGGATAGCCCCACCAAAAAGGGGAGTAAGCTTTTCTTGCAATGTATGAATAGTTGCAACTACCTAGACCAAATACCGTTACAACTTTCAACTGATAATTAAGTACAATGAAACCAAAAAAAACCGGCACTCATTTCACCATAGAAAGCGAACGTTTTTGCAAGAGGAAAACAAAAAGTGTATTGTCTATAGAAAAATCTGTTTTGGACAGTATCCAAATGGGCTAGTGCGTCCGTTTTATGGCAACCTTCTTCTCTTGCTTTAGCATCATGCTTTTGAAAATGCAAGTACAGCTTTTGGCCTCCATTATTGGTGTACACAAATCATGCATTAAATACCAAAATGTTCTTTCTTTCCCAAGAAAACCGGAGCGATCGTCAACCCAAGCCAGTGCACAAGAAGCAGTGGTAGTGCTGAATAGAATGGGGACAAAAAGGAAAGAAAAACTACATAATTCGCCAAAGCGACACATGACTAGAATGGCAATGAAATGTCAGTAACCTCTTTACTTCTTTTCTTGCTCATTCAATTTCTACCGTCAAACAATGACGGGAGAGAAAAAGTCGAGGAAAAAATGCCGACATTTTGCTCACAATGATATGATAAGGATGATGACATGATATGCTTATGTGTCGTCTTAATATCATGATATGATACGAGCCCAAAGTAAGAAAATATAGAGTTCGAGCACACACGTTATAAATACACGCATACCAATGTTTGCATTTTTATTTAACTGGCAGCAGAAGCCCTGGTGACAGTGGCAGCAGATAATTTTGTAAAAATAGAAATCCGGTGCGGTGTCACGTTGCTTTCTCTCACAATAAAAAAAATTGAGAAAGTCCAACTTGTGAAAGGAGAAATACAGCTCATTATTTGAGTGCATTGCATGCTCACTTACTCTCCGATAAATATCACTATTGCTTCAACTTGAACTGTTTTAAGCATATTATTGTCTTGTTTCCCACTTTTATTATTCCATTCCCTATCAACATGATTGTGTTTAGAGTGTAAACACATGCATAAAATGTACAACTTTACTTGACTGCCTTTCTGCCACCAAAATTTTCCTCAAACTCACTTCTTGCTCTCCCCTTCCCTCCCAAAGAAACACATTAAGGACAAGGCCATGGAAACTTTCTTTCTGCTTCTTCGTTGTCGTCGAACGTATACTTACATATTACACCAAAATCGATAGGAAAAGCGCAAGAGAGCAATAACAAAATTTTGAGGATGTGAACTGAATGGGAAAACGGAAAGGATATAGTTATTCTCATAATAATATAGTGCTTTAAACGAGAAAAGTCCATTGTGAAGTGAGCGTCCGACCAACTCCATAATATTTATTGACATGATCGCTATTAATACAAAATGTAATAAGAAACTGCACCTCACCAGACTCCACTATAAGCAAAGACATTATGAAATGGGGAAAGTTCAAAAAAAGAGAGAATGTAAATAGTTGGAAGGTAGCTAGGCTTTCGGTCCTACAACAGAATTTAAAGTTGGATAGGCAGAGCAACGTAAAAAATCCCATTGATCCAATCGATGCATAATACATGGCGTTTGTGTAGCTTTCAAAACTGCACCGACCTTCAAGAAAAGGTAATGTTTACTGAAAAATGCACTTCTGGCACGCACTTCATGAAAACCCAGCAACTAACTTAAGATGAAAATGCGTTGCATGCCAGAGCATCATGTATATTTGAAATGAAATGCAAACAACAACAACAAAAGCATAAACATATTCATCAAGTCTGTGCATATGAAATAGGATGAAAGAAGAGAAGTTGCTTTTACTCAAGTTTTCTTGGAGGAAAGTCAACTGCTCCTTTTCCTGACGGGGGACAACAATAATAGTGCTGCTTTTGTTGTGCAGTGCACGTGCAACCTTTCATAAATTCCACCTTTCTCTTGGTGTATTGCTTCAAAAAAAAATTTGATTTCCTTTTCTCACTCAAGCAAGAAATAATATGTTTGTAAGCTTGAAAGAATGTCTGCTCAAATTGGCTTTTCTTTGGAATAACGTAAAATTAGGGAATGGATCGTTTTCCCTTCCTCTTTCACTCAAGTTCAGCGCACCTTCCCCTCGTCCTAGTGGAAAGTGAAAATTGCTGCTTTTATGCCAAAACTGGATATGGGTGCAATATTAGCAGCACCAGCAAAGTGCTTCTATATTTGACAATTTGTAAAAACACGATCCAATTATACTAGCATTGTTTTGATTTTTATTTCAGTGTTGTAGTTTGACACGGTACAATTCCTCCAGTGTTTCAAGAAACTTACCGACGTTTTCTTTCGACCATCATCGTAATCATAATATATAGCTTGTAGGTAGGGAGCTATGTATAATTTTCCATCTATTATTATTTTGAACACGTGCGGCCGTGTCTTTTCCACTTTCTCCATGATTGGCATCATCACCAGCATGTCGTGTCATTTTCCATTCTGATTTGTTTCTAACAATCTAAACTTGTCCTAGCTTTCACTACACATTACTCCACTTGATGCAGACTACTCTGTACAAGATATACATTCATCTATCATCCTAAAAACAACTTCATCAGCCTCCAACATAGCTTTGAACCAAGAGAGGAACGAGGAGTTCTTGGTTTTAAAGAAAATCTTGTTCCGGCGTAGGTGGAAAAGGCTGAGGTAAATGCTACTTTATTGCTGTGGGCTATATCTGTCTATAGTGTTACAGGCACACAAAGTTCACGTACCTTTACATACTTTCCACTTTTATACTCATTCATAAACACTCACTCTACTTTGTTCTGTTGTGTGTTTCGTGGGCATTGAAGCCTTTTCTGTAAGAAGTACATAAACGTAGTAAAGTAGTCCACAAAATTTGCCACATAAAACGGAAAGGGAATAGCCGTTTTATAGGTAGTAAAAAATATTCCTTTAGTGACTGGGTTGCAAATCATTTATGCGTTGTTGTACAAACCAACATGAGGAAAAGAACAAAGTGAGGTTTAAAACAAAGTGAGCCTTGTTACGACTACACTGTTAGTTAGTTTCGGAAAATGTTACAGTTAAAAAAATTGCTTTTTTCTTATCTCCCTCTTCCTCTCGTGACATAATATAGGTATTCACCACTTCCTCCATAATTTGCTACCTATGTGCGAAAAGAAATAAAGTTTTGTGCGTACCAACTACCCTGAGCATACGTTCGACAATCAAGCAACAAAGGAACCGGAAGAGTCTGCGGCAAATTTTTGTGGAAAAGGATGATAGGATCACGTTTGGTTATTATCTCTGCATCGTATTTCTCGTTGTCCATTTTTTGCTTTAATTTCTCTGTGACATTGCTCAAGAAACAAGAAGGTGATATTTTTAAATTTTTTATAAGGGTAATACTGCAATGCTAGCATTCCCCCATTCATGGTCTGGAGTATAATGCAGTAAATATTTAATGGTTTGACTGACAAGGACTTGCTGGTCAATCAGGCACTGAAACAGTATATGTATAAATGGAAAGTAGTAATGGTTATAAACCCATCGTAACCATTTTCTGGGTAAGAGTAGAATGCTGAAAATCATTTTTCTCTCTTCATTTTCCTATAGAACGTCTATTATTACCACATCTTAGCAGAGTCTCCAGCTTTCTTGGCAACTCAAACGTTTTGTTCGGTAGGCCCGTTGGAATTCAAATGGTAACATTATCCACTACCACTGCCCACTTCTACCTCTCTGTACGTTTGAATTGGAAGCTAATTTTTGAATGATCTGAGAAGCATAGGTTTAAGCTTTAAATCATGAGCCATTTGTATAATAGTCATAGATTTTATAGCTGTATTTCCATTTTGAACACCAGCACAAATATACTTTTTTCTATTTTCACACTTTTAGAAGCAAATTTGATCGATTTATGCAAAAACATCAATTTTTCATTTTCACTCCCATGCTGTAAAAGAGTTTTCATGCAGAGACTTTCCCACTCGTCTCGCAAAAAATGCAGCCTTAGTTGGTGAAAATACATACAATGGAAAGGTCAGAGACGACGAGCATGAGAGAGAAAAAGGAAAATGTGAAAGTGAAAAATTACTAGAGAAAAGAAGCGAGAAAGTGGAGACGAAGAAGAGGGAAAAAATCTTGGATGATCTGTGGAGATAAATGTCCCTTGACTCTTTGCTTTTTCATCTTTGTGTGTATGTGCCTCTCCACCCTTTTCTTCACCCATAATAATCAAAAGAAAGTAAGTAAATAGGAACATCCATATATTACTCACGTGAAGAGTATAGCCACCCAAATAAAAGTTTAGTAAAGGACGCAACGAAAACTACGTAAAGTGCAATATTATATCCTATTTGTACGCTGCTATGCTGCCAAACCGAGCGACCGATAATCTTATTGCACTTGACGATCACTCTATGACTTCACTTTTTTCCCTTGGTCACATTATCTCTCTCCCATTCCATGTTTCCAATCCACCAACTTTTTTCTTCTTCTCCTTCCGCTCCTGACTCCTCTGCCATTAGGGCTGAACCGAGAATGCATATTACATTGTTGGATTGTGACAATGCTGCTATGATTCAGCGAAACTCCTACACACATAATACAATTATGAATGTAAAGGTTTAGCTCGGAGTACTCTCACAAGTACTCACTCAAACACAAGAAAAAGTCTCTATCACAATACTTTGATGATGATGTTGATCGTCGTCATTATCATTACTCTATGCGATGCGCACATCCTCCATATTATATTACATACTCCTCAAGGACTAGTTTGCTCTCTTTTTCAACGAGTTGTGACTCCGACTTTATCATCATATCATCATCATTACAATCACCAAAGTAAGAAAGAACTGGATCCAATCGAGTGGATTTGCTAACGTAACACAAGAAAATGGATGTCATAAAGACGAGAAAGCAACTTTCTTCACTCCATGCTCCACTTTTCCCATTTTCACATGTGTACCACGTTCCTTTTTCTCTTTACAGTGTTGCATTTTCAGGATAAAAATACTTCCAAATAAATCCGTATCCAGTTGATGGTGGTAGAGCTATATGAGTTTTTATGACATCATCATGGGAAAAGCAATGCGTCTTACATAAGAAAAGGTAAAAAAGCAAAAGAGCAAGCAAGTGGGAGTGAAAAATTGATTTTTGTGCTTACATTGGGTTGGTGGCATTCCAATATATGTCTGGCAGCCTGGAGCAATTGGACTCCTGAGGAAAGGATTCGAAAACGAAGAGAAGCAACAAAAGAAGACCCAGATACAGCGCCATTAGCCCCATTTAGCTGAAGAGTACGGTGACGACGGCGTTGCACTTCAAAGAATATTACAGGAATATATCGAAGACTTGCTAGCAACTGCTGCTGCGAGTAATCTCAGCGAAAGCTATAGTTTTCGCTTTCTTTCACTTTCAAGAAATTTAGAAAGAAGTAAACCAGTATAGGTATTCACTGATTATTATTGAATAACCAGGGAAACACAATTCAAATGTTTAGCCCTTTTCACTTCTTCTAAATTATAACACTAACACTTTATATGCACTTTACACTTTGTAAATTATTGCTAAGCAAGGTGTTGGAATTCGTAGCTATCCTTTATTTATAATCAGCAACACTTTCCGCCAGTTTAAATGTAACTTTTCAGCAATGTTACTTCTTCCTGTCGACTTCCCACTTGGTATATCTGGAATGAATAATAAAAAGGTCACCAGTTAAAACAATATTACTAATTAGGAAATAAAGCTAACTTTTATTTGGTGTGTCAACAATTTGTCTATTAAAAAGTTGTATGGTAGCTTAAAAACACCCGTATTTTTATATTCGCGATCGCTGGTCAATCCGGATAGTGATAATTATATAACTTGTTACCAGGAAGCTGTCTCACTCTTTAGATTGGAATATGCAAGCTTAAGTGCTTACCTTTACAGATGGTCATATACTGGGCTTTAATACATTCACTGTTTCGTGTTTTACATACACATACTTGTTTTTTAAATGCTGAACTTAGGAGTATAACGTAGCTTCTGTAGCATTAATGATCATTCAACTTACACCTGGTAAGCTAACCATTAATGACATCTTGCTCTGCTGTTATAATAGCAAGCCTTAAAGTTCATTAGGTCATAATCTGTTAGAAGTTATTCAATGGCATTCGTTTTCTGGAGAACTAAATGCTGCACAAAAGTAAACTTATTATGTATTGAATTCTTGTAAATGTACAAAATAAGTATTATTTATGTGCAGAATTCCAGATCACTTTATGCAAGATTATCTATTAATTTTCTGTTAAATGCGGATGCAAAAAAGTTTACATGGATGTCTTTGACTGGTATAACACTATTGGTGCCTAAATAAAGACCATGTTTGTGTTAAAGGTTGTCAAAGCCATCTATACAAAATTGAACCCATAACTACAGTCATCTCTATCACGAACCTAAAGTATGTGCCATTTTTGCAGTTATATTTTTCATTATAAACCGCATCATTTTAATGAGTATTAAATGTTAACATCAATGTGAATCCTGAACTGAACTCAACGCAAAAGCATTCCCGGTGGATTGGGAAACAAATTGTAGTAAACTCTTGTGGTTCAGGTTAGAGGAAATATTGTGTGGATGAGCTCTATATTATAAATGGGCTAGAGATGTATTATTGCAGCCAGTCAGATGGATAAAAAACAAAAGGGTACAGCTTTCAGTGAGGTATGAACTGGTCCTTTGCTGATAAATAAATGTTTCTCGGAGTTAAACCAAACCACATAGCTTCTGCATATTATTAAAGATTCGGTCATTCTTCTAAGCGTGCGTGGCATGTATGAAGGATGATGAAAATGAGGACAAAATGAATAGATTTGCTTAATGTTCCCTTCGTACAACGTAAAAAGGGGCATGTGCATGTAATCTCATCCATGATGATAAATAATAGTCGAGAGAGAGATGAGGATAATAATGATGAAGCAGGAAAGGTTGAGTTACAAAGGGAGAAAAGGGGCTCCGGCTACTCTTACTCAAACCGCTTCACTATCGTCCACATTCATCCTGCTTAACCCTACACTCATCAGGCAAATCAGGCGAGCAGAGGAGGCTCATTGAAATAAGTTTTTGCTGGTACCTTTGGTAAGTAAGCTAAACGCGTCTTTCCCTATCACTCTCCTTCAGCGTCACACACGCTACGATTCAACTGTACCTTATAATGAGCAGATCCGTGCAGTTCATAGGTGGGAGAGTTGATAATACCCAAAAGTGAAAAAGAGTGAGAATGATTAGAAGAGAAAGAGAATGTTTTGTTCTTGTCCAGGATGGAACTGCAATCTCCTGCATTTCATGCACCCTGTTCGCTTCGTTTCGTGCTTCTCTACTCTCTTGATTGTCCTAAATCTGTGTAATCAAGGGCTCCTTTCTTCTTCTCTTCAAAAAAATTGAAGGAAGGTGGTAAAAAATGAAAGAACCAGCTCCGCACTCGTTCTACTACATTACCCTATTATTTAGTTGGTTGGTTACAGCTTGTCTATTTGAATTTCGACTTAAGAGTTGCGTCACTCAACCAACAATACTCAAACTCGTGTGTGTATAATATACACAGAGACCAGCAGAAGCAGATGCACTTCAATCCCTGTTTGTTATCACGGACATGACTGACATAAATTTTTATATGTATAATCTCATTAATATCCGTGCAGTAGTGCAGACGAATAATATAATATGTATGCAGCAAGAAACAGGGCCAAATAAAGGTTTTATCCTAGTACCATCACATCCAAAGAGCAACAGCATCCCTTTTTTAAAGCTCGTTTTATGCACATGTGTACACATATGTATGTACTTGTACTTTGGGATAAGTATGAGTGCTACTAACAAAGCATATCATTGTGTACAATCTCTGTCTCCAGTTTTGTTTCCTTTCTCATTTACAGTTTTACATTTCATTCCACCTACTTTTTTTTCTCGTGTCTCCGTTAAAAGTTTAGGAAGAAAAATTGTAACTTTTTTTCCAAAAGAAAATGACGAAAGAATTTCATTACAAGCCACCAAGAAAGGATGATGATGTTGATAATAGGGCAGTGTGTGCATGCATGTTTGTATGTATGAAGAGCAGAGACACTGGAGATTATCTGATGTGATTGTGAGCAAGAGCTGGGTGACGTGATTATCTTCATTGCCGTTGCACACACAAAAAATTCTCTGGTCCTTGATACTTTACTCCTTCCTCTAGAACTATATACATATTATTATTTCACCTTAACCCAGCTATTAAACCAACAGTTCTATTCTTGGATGGTAGACAGACGCATACCAACTTGATCTGATGTGGAGTGTAAGCGATTTCTTAAAAAGGTACGAGAAACATAAGGTATGCCCTTATTATATAACTCCACATATAATTCTTTGTCGTTTACCATTCTTTACCTCAAACCTTCCTTTAAATAGTGGAGCTTGGGCACGTATCATTCATAAAGAAAATCAACAGGGTTCTACTTGGACAGGGAGCAAGCCGTTATCTTATCAATATACAATACAATAAAGTACTCAATCCGAAATAAATATACATAATATCTAACTGGTTTATGTAAATTCTTCCATAATGTTAAATGCAAAAGAAACCTACAGAATTTCTGCATAGACTGCTCCTTTCAATAAACTTGGTTTGGTTATTTCGTCAAGGTTCCACTAAAGTACAATCTTTAGTTGTACACAAACTTGCATAAATGCTTTCTTTATAGAAACTGCAAACAAGCACTACGTTCATTCATAATCTTTGTAGAAATGATCATACAATCATATCTTTTTGTGTTCCGACCACTTGATAATAATTCCGTGAATTGGGAAGCTATTCCTCTGTCTCCGTTCTGTTCAATCGGTCATTTCACACTTTTTCAACCAGAAGTATTCAAGTCGGTTTCTATTCTGTTGCTCTCCTTTGATATGAAACCGTTCCTCAAACACCCACACTTGCAAAAGAGATATCCACAATTCAGCAAAAAAAACTTGGTTGTGCTAGCACACTTTGTTATGCATAATACTCCAGTAGTGTAGTAGCACTTGAGATTGTGTGTGTATCCTGTTGAAGTTGACTTTAGTCAAGAATACGATGAACACTTTTTACTTGTATTGTGTTTGTAAGTCAGTCACAGCACTTGACTTGATTTTCCATGCACCCCATTTTCTAATTCACTCTTTTCTCGTCGTTCCGTCGTCGTCCCTTTTTAAAAGACCTTCTAAAACATTACACACATCTGGCTCAATAACTTGGAAAAGAAATGGAGATGAGGCAAAAAAAAATCGGAGAGAGAAGGAAACCTTTTTTGTTGTTGATGCTGCTGGATAAATACACGTATACACACTTATTTCAGTTTTAGATACATGCAGAGAGTTGGATTACTAGTCCCTTTTTATTATGCATTCTCCTGGAGGAGAACAGCTCATTTGGAGTTAGTTCTTCAAGAAGAATACGGAGATGAAAAAACCACGCAACTTTTTATCTTTTGCTTGTTGTTCATTTATATTTTATGTTGATATTATTAATGCTCCTCCGCTCTTGCTTCGCTTTAAGTTTTAGTCGTGTTTATTTTTGTAGAGAATGTTACACCAGTGCAATCGTATCACTAGAACTTCAGCTGCTGATGATGATGATGGTGAAACCATTCACACAAAGAGTCGGCGTTTCTCTGGTTTTTCTTCCTTTTTGCAAACAAATGACGAAAAGAATAAATGGTTGAAATGTTTGTTTAAACTCTGGAAAGAATTGGAACAGTAGCGGGGATAAATGAGTTGTTTCATGAAGGAGATCAACCAACTATTGTTTCAAGTTTAATGTATTCGTTTCAAATATCTTTATGCACGTTAGTTCTTCCCAGTTGCACAGATTCTTCTTGATGCAACACTCGTTTGTTTTAAGTATGGCTTTTACACTTGCAATCTCCTTTTTTAGCACAGCATTCATGGCATACCTTCACCGAGAGTAGGATTCATGAACTGTCATTCATTTCTTGAGCCCCGAAAGCAAGAGCTGATGTTCCTTTGTTGCGTTACACAAACACAAGAAGTAAGCTTTACTTTGTCTATTTGCTAAATCGTATTGACGAGTAGAGCCGTTCTTCAAAGAAACTGAGTATCGTTCGGACAAAATCGCAGCATGCTTTGAAATACCTGCAATGCAATATCACTTCACAACACCACTACCGGCAAAAGTCATTCTCCTTTTCCTGTAAAGTTGTAATAATAATATATATATATTTATGGGACTGCTAGGAAAAGTGATAAATGGATAAGAGAGCTTATTCTGAGGTCCACCTGGAAGAATCCAAAATGTTTTTCTAGTCAGTTTGAGTTTCTGCTTTAGACAATGTATAGTTGGTTGGTCTAAAAGCCCACTTAAAAGTTTACATCTGGATTTACGCATGAGACATCATCAACATGTGTGCATACGTACACTAAATCATATAGTCTGCAGAAAACTTGTTAAATTGTCTTCATAAAAAAGATTTTGAATTGCTGATGATCTAAATGTAAGAAGGAGAAGTATACAGAAGCATAATTTCCCAGAGAGATAAGGTAACGTGAGCTAAAGGTTGTTCCCTACACACGAGTTTTTTCCAATCTGAGTTTGACTGGAATGATAGCCTGGAGCTCTTTAAAAGCCTTAACTCACTCACTCAATCCTCTGTACTTATATCAATATAATAAAATGTATTCCAAAGACGAGCTCCACACAGACAACCTGGCTGCTAGCCACTTGCTCTCTGCTCCTGTGTGAAGGGTTGTGATAAGAGTTTATTGTATTTTACGGCACGGCTGCCCATCACATCACATCACGATTATATTTTTATTTCTATTCTGCACTCCTCCTCATTCCACTCGTTATCACGTGAATATTCACCAAGATTCTCTCAAGTTGACTCAACTTGTTGTCAAAATCCTACACTTTTCATCTGAAAAAGTAAACTTGGTCGAAAAGAAAAATATCGTTTGAGACCGACCCAGTCAAGTTTCCCTTTGAAGATTTTCGCACATTGGTTAGCTTTTATCCAAAGTGTCAAAACATACGCAGAACTAACTTCACAAGTAAAGTTGTGGATTCTAAATACTTTCAGATGCGTCTGATTGAAAATATCATTGAATCATGTCAATATTCAAAACAGGATTTGTGTTTATATGATATTCTAACGTGCACTGCTTTGAGACCACCACCGTTGCAAAAATCGAGTGTGACTCACTCAGAAAAAAATTACTCCTCAACTTTGCTTTCACAGTGAAAACTGACAGAACGGGTTGCTCGTTTGTATGCAACAATATGAGAAAAGAGACAGCCCGAGAAAACTTTTCGATGTGGCATTCACCAAACTCAAACTCTAACTGGCAAACATCTCGGTTGAAGAATGGAGCAAAAGAGAGAGAGAGAGTGAGAAAAGTTTGTAGAAGCAAAAAGCAAAGCAAACTGGCTGAGAGTGAGTGAGTGGATGATGAGGATGGTATTATGGAGCACGCACAACAACGGGAACGTTGCTCATGTTTTGTTATATTCACCCTCTGCCTGCCTCCAACTACGGCCAAACAAACTTTACTACTGATTCTACTACTAAACTGCTGAAAAACTATGCTCCGCTTGCTGTTACTGCTCTTTGCTCCTCGCATGTCCAAAAAAGATCTGGTCGGCTTAGGTCGGGCTCCTTCGCCTTTCTAAGGCCTCAACAGCATGGACTTACTCAACTAAAGCGTGCTAAATACACACATGGACTTTGGAGCAGTTTTTTCTTTTCCCTACTTTTCCATCCTTGCTTCTGATTAAAGTAGACACTTTTTTAAAAACCGAATCATCCTCCCCTTATTATACCCTTTAATACTCACATCATCGTTTTGCTATCTTCACGTTGCTTCATGTTATAGCAACGCTGAAGAAAATAGAGCAAAGCATCTCTCTGCCTTTCGCTTCAACTTTCTTCACGTCTTCAGTCTTTGCATACGAAACTGGGAGGTGTTGCGTTACATAAAAAAATTAGAGCAAACATGTTAGCCGGTAAAGATTAAAACAAAGACGTGAAGCAGAAAAAGTTGTGATGAACTTGGGGGAAAAGAGAAACGAAAAGAATTGACCAGTTCCTCATTGATTGACATTACTCAGAAAACGGTAGTGAAATTCTGTAAAAGTTAAGTTTTGGCCTTTGCAACAACTACATTATTAAATAGTTAGTGTTTCCAAAGCACCAAAACTGTGCATGATGTGTGAACGGAAAAGTTACCCATATCAAACATTTGAATCAGGATGACATGCGACATTTTGTTGACGAAGAAATTATGCACGTATTTGAATATGTGAAGATTATAATTATGTTGGCTATTATTTTTAAGACTTCAAAGAAAGTACTTACAACCAACTCTTTCCGTAATGAAACCCATGCCCATTGATGCTCAGTCATGTTTCTCCTTAGTTGTTAGGGAAGGTTGACTATGATTAAAACAGAAGGAGGGAAGGGAAAGAAATTGCTGTCGCTGCTTTTACTCAAGTACACATCTTTCATTACAAAATTACATGCATAAGCAAAGTGCACACATGTGAAACACGAATCAATGCACACATCATCATGAAGTGAAGAGAGGAGAAAAATCTAAGTGAAGGACTTGCATGCATGACATGACAAGATGGAATATTATAATGAAGTACAAGTGCATTTTTTTGCTCTTTACAAGATCACGTTTTATCTTTGGCTATAGTTAAAATATATTATATGAAAGTATACGTTACACACGTGAACACTTTGCAAGCTCTCCTATATTTAATCCTCTCATTTACAACTACTCTCAAAAGCTACATACAACCTACCTACTTACTTTTTACTTACACAACCCCCTTTTTGTTTCAATACTCATAAACACTCATTCTGTCTAATTCTCAGAAAAAAGGATTTCCCTTCTTGTCTCTGGTTCGTTTGGAAAGCTTTTCCCCGTGAAATGAAAAGAAACCTGTTCAAGTACTTGAATTCGTATGTATATATATACGTGAGTAATTGAAAGTTGGCAGGAAAAATGTACTGTACCTTGAATAATTTCTATTTTTTCTCTACTTGACGAGAGTTTTCTAATGATTCTCTCTCACTTGGAAAGGCATTGATGAGTATGAGTGGAACCTGGTCTGGTGTACTTGCATAATATGCGATGTATGACTTTTTTTTGTAGATAATGTATACCAAAGACCAAAGTGTAGAATATGATATGTAACATTTTTTGTGATTAGTAATACGATCCTCATGAACAAATCTGCCCATTCATGCGTACCATACCTACTACTTACTCTTTTTACTCGTACTTACTCCCAAATTTTTATCACGGTAACGAACTGGGCCTTTTAGGTGCTACACTAGTAATTAAAATCTTCCAATTTTTATATGACGTGAACATGTGTATGTGAGGGTGAAAGAATAAGGGCTAAAAGCACTCTTGACTAGTTAGCGAACATGTTAATAAGTGAAGCATGTGAAATGCACGCTCAGTTCAGTAGCATGCAAAGCAACCATGTAACGCAGGCCTGGCTTCCTTTTAGTTTTTATATATACTGCTATGTATGGCTGAAGAGAGGTGGGGAATATTATTAGTTCTCTGGTAAAGAAAATAGTCGTGTATGGATTTAGGTAATCAGGAAAATGTGTGATTCATTCGTTGATTGCGATTGTTTAAGTCCATCTCAAGAGAAGAGAAAGCATCTAGAGTTGTACGTTTTCTTTTCAATAATAATTGCTCAGCCATGTGAGTTCATGCACATATGTGGGCTTTCTCACCACTCATTAGTCGATGGGATGTAGCACTCAGCTATATCAAAGTTACTTGACAAATACTATGATTCAAAGTATGAATGAACTGGGAATAGTTAACTGAAATAAAGTATGTTATTTTAATGAAAAATTGAAATCGGCAG
Source organism: Orchesella cincta (assembly GCA_001718145.1). NCBI lineage: Eukaryota > Metazoa > Arthropoda > Collembola > Entomobryomorpha > Orchesellidae > Orchesella > Orchesella cincta. Next base: position 12,036 of record LJIJ01000069.1, on the reverse strand, counting down.
TGATACGAAACTGCACAAGTTCCGAAAAGAAGTTTCAGATTTTGAAACAAGTAATTACAATAGCATGTCATATTGGCTTGACTTGTTTTATGTTTTACGTTATGTAGCTCTGAGCAGAAAGTGAAGGTGTTGAGATGCTGCTGAAGAAAACCTAGTTTTCTGTCTTAATCTTGTTTTAACATTGATATTGGATTGTTTAATATGACAAAACTCTAACACAAAAAATGACAAAAATACAATCATTGAAGACAATGAATAATTCGGTAAGTATACCTTCCGAAATAATCGAGATGTTCGGTAAAGAAAATAGATGTTATCCAATATTGTTCTCCCTCATCCTTTGGGAGAATCACAATTGAATGTCCGGTTGACCTATGGATTTCCTTACTAAACGTGCTTTCATAAACACTAAACCAGTGGGTAAAAACGTCTCAATATCAATATGGGTTGCATCGAAATTTCAAAAACACGCCAGGAGCATTATACCGATGTCCACGATAAAGACTCCGTTTTTTAAATTTTTAAATGTCGAACATTCTACGAAACAACAGTAATTTTTAAAATCAAATTAAACTCCTTTCATTACGACGTATTTGAGGCAACTTATATCATCATGGTTATCTGCTTGGATTAGATCTCGGCCCAGGCAGGAGCTCACAAACTCGCACATTTGAGAAAATTTGGGTAAGCTGAAATAATTCTATCCTGATCCAAAATTTGCAAAACCGCATCAGGTTAGTGGAGTTTAATAGTCTCCTATGAGCTGTGCCCTCACACCATCGTCACCCAAACATAATAAAAATAAAGGCTCTCAAGTTAGAAAGAATTATCTTTCTATTACGGGACACTTGATCTGGACCATTTTTAAAAAAATGGTCTACCTAAATGGAAATATCCGTCTCTCCATACTCAAAAAATGTTTCGCATATCTATTATCCATTACATTGACAGACTGCAAGTGTTATACAATTATATGCAAAATTCTTACTTTATGCAGTTTGTTTCGGGCGCAATGCACATCGTACATCCTGTCCAGAGCAGTGCATCAAAGTAACCAAATTTGCATGCCCTACCGGACAAATACACGCTTGTCATGTTCCTCATACACATTTATTAGAAGCTTTATGCAAATTACGATGTCCGCATTCTATTTCTACAGTGAAACGTTTTTCGTTTTAGAATCTCGTATTTCAAACGTTAGTTATGTTTGAAACAACATTAGCTCAACATTTACCTAAATTTTGGCTGGCCGAAACGTAACAGAAGTAACCATTTCCAATATCTAGGCTCGTAGTAACTCATTAGTTTGGCATATGTGCACTGTAGTAAATACCAGCTTATATAATGTTATACAGTTATTTAACAGTTTCTTCACACTTGTTGGTTTTGTACCTATTTATCATACTAACTGACATCTACGGAAACTCAGCAGATTTCATCTCGTCATTTCGTTTGGGTTTCTCGTACCACTTACAATTACATACATCAGACACAAGTTGTTACCTACTTTGTACCAAGGTAAAGTCATTTTTCGACTGGCTTCAACCAATCTTAAGGATGACTGGATCAGTTATTAAAGGTGTATGATGGATTATGCAGAACAGTTTTAATAGCAGGAAACAAAGCTTGAGACATTGAACAATATAATGTGGTTGGTTGTTGCATCCAAGAACTGAGAGTACTGTTGTCAGGTTGTTTTGCCACACTAAATGGTAACGTTCCTTTCCGAAGAAAAAGCGCATTCATGTTCCTCACCAATAATCCTTCCTCCCATGAAACAGTGGGATACAAAAGCGATATGGGAAGCTGTTCCACAGTACATTCCCCTTGTATATTGAGGCTACATTTTGGTTTCTCGTTAATGTGTGTATTTCAGGAGTGCATATTTTACCACAGAGGCCTATACAAATGGTAAACTCTCGTTTCTTACTCGTTGCTGCTTTTCAGATCTCGTCCAGCTCACGCATTGTACTCATATATCACAAAATCTTAACTCTTAACGCGTTAGTAGCGAATAGCAAACTACGATAACCTTTGCAAAAACAGCGTTTCCTTTGACATTGGATTGGAGAGTTGGCCTCATTCTAATGGTATCCTACCTTTTACTTTAAAACAAGATGCATTCATAATTGTCAATTAATATTAGCCTTACAGTTGCAATTGGTGGTTAAGTGTTTCATGAAGCCGGAACCTATTGAATTAATATTAAAAGTAAAAAGTACACAGTTGAATTTAGATTGCTATTCAGTTTCATCATCGGTCATTTGAATAGAGTAGTCTAAACCCTAAATACATACACGGCTTATGTGTGTCACTGTCGACATCCTCCTCTTTGCACAACTAAAAGAATGGTTTTTACAAGTGGCTTGCGAGGTTTGTAGGAAAGGACAAACGTTACGCAAAGTACAACCTCCTTGCAATAAAAGTTCGTTTTGGTTTCCATGGCTCAAAACCCATCATTGTTTCGTGCTTATATGATCAATATGCCCATTCCTTTAGGAAAGCAATATCATTTGTAAAATGTCTGGTGGAATTACACGTTTATTAAGAACATTCTATTGGACATCTGGATAGCCCTTTCTATCTCTTGTTCGATGAGATGGTCAACTAAATGTAAAACTGACTTGAAACTGAGGCATCTGTTAATATATAAAGGTGCTAGTGTCCGCATTAGATAAGGGCAATGTGGTGACGCTGGAGTGAGACAAGCAAAATATAGGCTGCTGGGTATTATTATATGCTAATGTGATTACAATTCTTTAAACAATCTGTCTTATTCAGTTTAAAAAAAATTTATAATAAGTTAATGAACCCCAAGCGACGCTATAAGCTTCTATAAGCTTTTAGCAAAGGTTTGTAAAAGACAAACATCTTTTCTGTTCGTTGTTCACTTTGCAAATTCTATACAAAACAAAGAGCTTCTTTTAATTAACTACACTCTATTTTTGGACTAAAGAAATTGAATAGATTGTAACTACGTACTAACTCTCGTGTAAATTTGGAACGCTTTAAAAAGTTTAGTAATGAAACTGATTCTCTTTCTTGATTTGTCATAATGAAGGAAACGTTAGGGAAACAGCAATTATATATTGTCGATGTACGACTAGGGACTAGGATTGGGGGAGTTAGGAGTACAATCCCAAATACATGACATAGAATGGAAATATCATAAAATGGTTCAGTAATTAATTCTCAATATACCCCAAAGTACCGTTATTCTATACTGATACCGGTTTTTTCGTAGTTAATTTGTTGTTGTATCTACTAATTAAATAAGTAAATGCGTTTAAAAGTGCATACGATTTCAATTTCCATAAGTTCCACAGCATTGTATACATGATGTTATCCGTCAAATGATAGTGAAACTTGCATAAAAGAAAGTTCAATGTCTCTGCAGGTATAATGCAAAAAAATATAATATTTTGAACATGTTCCATTGCAGTTTCAAATAATTGCCCAAATTGAGCTTCCGACATATCTGGATTATTTCGATTTCCAGTACGATTTCACGCTATTTGAAAGTTTTGAGGTAATTACGAATTCAAACTGAGAACTCCATTGCAGTATGATCCCAATTACATTTAAGCCATGAACTTTGACTATAAGTAAGACTGAGTTTCTTAAAGGGATACTTTCTCAGACTCAACCATTTTAGTTTTCTTTTGTGGTGCTCAACCTAACGAACAACTTTTTGTTTTTCCCTAACGTATCCTTTTGTTGTATGATTTGTAGAACGCTCCGCGTGTGCAACTAACCAGAGGACCAGACTGGGGTTCACAATGATAAAATGTTGGACTAGTCATAGCAGTTTAATGTACTCGTTTGAAATGGTGTCGCATGTCAACACGATCGAAAGTCAATCCTACACCTTCCACTTAAAAAGGCTGATGATGAGAAGCTAAGAGATCTTCAAAGGACCGTTTTTAATTCTCATATCTAGCTTGTCTTGATGTTCAAGTTCATGGACAAGTAACGTTAGTGTAACTTAGAATTTAATTGATGTTGCAAAATAAAACTGCTTTGTAGAAATAACGATAGTATACATTGATGACTGTTTTGAATTAACTCCATGGCTAAAAGGAGTAAAAACGATTTCTTAAAGCGCTGAGTTGTAGCACATTATAGTAAAATCATGTATAATATCCATAAAAATTGGTAAATTATGCACGCTATAGGAAACGATTCTCTTAAATAGAATTTTAAAAAACTGAATCACTTTTCCACCAGGTACAACTGATAGTACTCGTCATCGTGACTCATGCAGCCAGGTGGTATAACTGGATTTTTGTGCTTGAACGTATTTTATGCAATAGCTCTTCAGTTGCATCCCTCTCTGAACTATCAATAATGCTCATGTAAAATTAAATACATATATGACAATGGCATATTAAATTAATGTTTCGCACATTTAATGTAGTATTTATTTTAAAGTACTTCATTTTAATGCAAAATGCTGTCTAAACAAACAATTAAAATCGAACAGAACCCATGACTAGTTTACGAGACATTCAATCATCATCACAGACTTTAAAATGGGTAAAATAAATAATCAAACTTGTTCCATGAATTACATACAATTGTACTTACATTGTTCATAAACTATTTAACAAATACGAGTTACTGGCATTATTCAAACGTGTCAATTTTCTATTTTATTTGAACTCTCGCAACGATACTTATTCATTAACTTTTATTAGAACCTAATTGTAAATGGTACGAAAGCATTTTTAACTTCGACAACGACCAGCTTTTCCAAAAAATGTGTATTGTTCCTGTACTCACTATATTTTTTAATAATTAAAGCTTATTTCTGAACCAATCAGTAAAATTATGCATTATTTCAACAACTGAAACACAACAATGACACAATACTCATAACCATTTAGCCGTTTATTCATTACATATAAAGTTTGTATTAGCGGGGTAACCATAACAAATAGCTTATGAGAGAAAGTAACAAATTCGCAGGTAGGCGAAAACATTTGAAATTTTGGGTACAACGACCGTAGAAATGCCGAATACTGATACAGGATACGCAGAAAGCTGAACACCGGTCCTTAAACGTTGTCTTCATAATCTGATGTTTGAATTAACTTCTCCTCTACTTCCACATCAGTCTTATGCCTATGTGCAAACGAATTGATTAGTCTCTGTGTTCTCCTCAGATCTTTTGCGAATTAACAGAAAAATGAAATATTACGTTGGTAAGTATTTTGCGACGATGTTCCTTCTCCATGTCAACTGCTTTGCTTTGGTGTATGCACCGCTGCCAAACAACACAATCCAGTTAGAAGCCACCAAGCAGATGACTTGCTATCATTGTACATCCAAACCGCAATTACAGTTTGAACGCAGGCTTTTGCTGTCCCTGAGATGTTATGCATTGCGTCAGAGCTGATTTGACCTGCCAAGGATAGGATTTAATAGACTAATTATGAAGTGTTCTTATTCAGCCATAAAATTGCATTGCAATGCCTTCATAAAAAGGTCGGAAATACCTTAATTTGCAGGCAGTGATGCGAAGCCAATAACACACCGCCCACACTTCCACCCAAGGAGCATTTAAATCCAGAAATGAAATTCCTGAATCTTTGTGAGACGAAGTGAATATGAGGGCCAGCTCCTTGCGAACATTTGAACATGAGAGTAGAAACGCAGGCTGCATTGAAGTTATTGTACAGCGTTAAGGCCCAGACGGCGTCCAGTTATCGCCGCTGGCTAAGACCTTTTTGGTGTGTAGCATGGAGTTTAAGAGACGAGCCAAGGAGGAGAGGAGTCCGTAGACTTATTCCGTACGTGGTGATACCGCCTACAAAATCAGTCAAGAGATAAAATCGGAAGTAAAGAAATGAAACACGGATTCAAAACTTTTGAACTAAGGAACTGCGTTGACTTATAACACACGTACCGGATAAGCCTCTTTGACGTCGCATTCCAACTGCAGATAACCATCGTTACTGATAAACACAGCATTAGGGATAGCTTTGTTTAGCTCACTGAAGATCCTGTTTGAACAAAAAATAAAGTGAAATGAATTAATGTAGTCTTGTAGCCATTTGCTTCTTACCCCATAGAACTGCTTAAGTAAATGACATTACGTAGAAATGACGAAGGTGCAATTGCAACATTGGTTACGCGTGGCTCAGGTGATCGACTGCCAAAGTAATAGAACGCGACTCCAAATCTTCACGGCACAGGTTGTTAAAAGTGATCATAGCGACAAAGGGACAATGGACAGAGCAGCGTCTAAAATTCACCCAAAAAATGTTGCCCAATCGGCATTGAAAAATGAATTAAAATAGATCGATGGTAATTCTTTCACGTTTCATCAACCATTATACTATGAAAGCTTACTCTGAGCATGGGTTTTAGATTTATTTGATGTCGGGGAAATCAATGGATGTGGCAAGGGTGCAGACAAGGACGGAATTTTCGTTAAGCGAACACACAAACGAGGCATGTAAAAAACGCAATTCTTGAAACCAAGTTCGACGAAACATAGAGCATCAAAATCTGTGCTGGACTAAGCCAAGGACTTTTCAAAAACACGGTTCCAAATTGAGACTCACCCCTGGACGTAAACAAGAATATTAATTTACATATAAAAACTCATCCTAAATTAAATGACATGACATGACCATAATGTTTATAAGAATGTAAATAAAACAGCTTACCAAGATGCCGCAACCACTGTCCCAATGAAGAAGATATTCGTTGAATAAGGCACTGTCCCTTCTTCTCCCGGAGGACCCCATCTTTCGAACAATCTTAATTTACTGGTTTTACAATTTTTGCGTTAAGAAACTATGATAACATTTTCACTTACGGTTAAGTTAGATAGCATACGCACTATGAACCTATGAAAGAGGAAAAATGTACGTCAGAATAAATGTTTCATCATTCATTCCTTTGACATTCGCATAATAAAACTATAATTATAGAAAAGTCATTTAATAATCTTGCCTAATGACTTTACCGCAACGCCCAAGGAGTTTTTATCGTAGTGCATATTTAACACGTATTTGCTACTATGTGGAGGACGTCGTCAAAGTTTTAGTACCTGTTTTAACAAACATAATACACAGCACCAGCTGATATTATTTGACAATTGCTTGTTAACACAGGAATATTATAATGTTTCAACTTGGGAAGACAAGACAGCTGTCATCAAGCACTACTGACACGGCATTTTAGTCTGTATCTAATGAGAAATAATATTCCCAATAATGCCCGCAAAAATCTGCTTCTGTAACCATTAGTAGTGGAGAAGTATGCAGCCGATAAAATTAAACAGATAACAATGTCGTACCTAACGCAAATTAGCACGTCATGCATTTCATAAACTTTATGACTTGTACACAAACTACAATTTGAAAACTCACAAATGACAGTTCTGAGTCTTTTTTCTGTCATAAGTAATTTGAGAATCATGACGTGCTATTTGCGTTAGGTAAACATTGTTATCTGTGTTATATTTTATCCTTGCATCTTCTCCACCTACTAATGGTTACAGAAACAGATTTTTGCGATTATGGGCAAAATTATGATTTCCATTAATACAGCAACTAAGCGTTGCAGTATGTGCTTGATGACAGCTGTCTTGTCTTCCAGTTGAATACATTATAATATTCTGTGTTAACAAGCAATTGTCAAATTATATTCAGCTGGTGACGTTGTATTATGGTTTGTTTAAAACAGGTACTAAAACTTTGACGACGGTCCTCCACATAGTACAATACGTGTTAATATATCATAACTTACATAAAAACTCCTTGGGCCGGTTCGGTAAGTCATTAGCAAGATTATTTAAATGACTTTTCTATATTATGAGTTTTATTATGCTGAATGTCAAGGAATGAATTGATGAAAACAAATTTATTCTGACGTACATTTTCCTCTTTCCATAGTTTCAAGGTCGTATCTATCCTAACTCTAACCAACTAAAGTGAAATGTTATCATAGTTTCTAACCAAAAATTGAAACCAGTAAATAAGATTGTTCGAAGATGGGGTCTCCCGGAGAGCAAGAGGGACAGTTGCCTTATGTCAACGAATATCTCTTCATTGGGACAGTGCCGTTGCGGCATATTGGTAAGCTGTTTATTTATCATTTCTTATAAAACATATATGTTCATGTCATGTCATTTAATAGGATGAGTTTATATTGTTAATATATATCTGGTTTACATCCAGGGGGTGATCTCAATTGGAAACCGTGTTTGTTAACACAGGTTCCTTGCTAGTCAGCAACAAGATTTTGATGCTCCTTATGTTCGTGACTTGGTTTCCAATTGCGTTTTTACATTCCTCGTTTGTGTGTTCCTTACGAAATTCCGTCGTTGTCTGCCACCTTGCCACATCCATTGATTTCCCCGACATCAAAATAAATCTAAAAACCATGCTCAGGAGTAAGATTTCATAGTTATAAATGGTTGATGAACGTTGAAATGAATTACCATGATCTTATTTTATTCATTTTCATGCGATTTGCAACATTTTGGTGGTGAATTTTAGACGCTGCCTCTGTCCATTGTCTTTGTCGCTATGATCACTTTTAACAAACCCTGTGCCTGAAGCATGTTGGAGTCGCGTTCTATTACTTGGCCTCGATCACTGACCACCGTAACCAAGTGTGCATTCACCTTCGTCATTCTACGTATGTCATTTACTTAACAGTTCTATGGGGTAAGAAGCAAATGGCTACAAGACTACATTAATTCATTTCACTTTATTTTTTGTTCAAACAGGATCTTCAGTGACTAACAAGGCTATCCTATGCTGTGTTATCATAACCATATTAGGTTATCTCATTGAATCGACCAAGAAGGCTTATTCCGGTACGTGTGTTATAAGTCAACGCAGTTCTTTAGTTCAAAAGTTTTGAATCCGTGTTTCATTTCTTTACTCGTTTTATCTCTTCGGACTGATTTTGTAGGCGGGATCACCACGTACGGAATAGTCTACGGACTCCTCTCCTCTTGCTTCGTCTTCCTTAACTCCATCTTACACCAAAAAGTCTTACCAGCGGTCGATAACTCCGTCTGGGCCTTAACGCTGTACAATAAACTTCAATGCCAGCCTGCTGTTTCTACCTCTTCATGTTCATGTTCCAAGAGCTGCCTCATATCATCTTTCGTCTCACAGATTCAGGAATTCATTTCTGGATGTTAATGCTCCTTTGGTGGAGTGTGCGGTGTGTGTATTGGCTCCAATCACTGGCCTGCAAATTTAAGGTATTTCCACCTTTTTATGAAGGCATTGCAATCAATTTTATGGTGCTGAATAAAAGAACACTTCCTAAGAGTCTATTAATCCTATCCTTGCAGGTCACATCACCTCTGACGCATAACATCTCAGGGACAGCAAAAGCCTGCGTTCAAACTGTAATTGCGGTTTGGATGATACAATTGATAGCAAGTCATACTTGCTTGGTGGGCTTCTAACTGGATTGTGTTGTTTGGCACGCGCTTGCATACACCAAAGTCCAGCCAGTTGGACATGGAGAGCGGAACATCGTCGCAAATACTTACCAACGTAATATTTCATTTTTCTGTTAATTCGCAAAAAGATCTGAGGAGAACACAGAGACTAATCAATTCGGTTGCACATAGGCATAAGACTGATGTGGAAGTAGAGGGAGAAGTTAATTCAACAACATCAGATTTATGAAGACAACGTTTAAGGGACCGTGTTTCAGCTTTCTGCGTATCCTGTATCAGTATTCGGCATTTCTACGGTCGTTGTACCCAAAATTTCAAATGTTTTCGCCTACCTGCGAATTTGTTACTTTCTTCATAAGCTATTTGTTATGGTTACCCCGCTAATACAAACTTTATATGTAATGAATAAACGGCTAAATGGTTATGAGTATTTGTTCATTGTTGTGTTTTCAGTTGTTGAAAATAATGCATAATGTTACTGATTGGGTTCAGAAATAAGCTTTAATTATCGAAAAAATATAGTGAGTACAGGCAACAATACACATTTTTGGAAAAGCTGGTCGTTGTCGAAGTTAAAAATTCTTTCCGTTACCATTACAATTAGGTTCTAATAAAAGTTAATGAATAAGTATCGTTGCGACGAGTTCAAATAAAATAGAAAATGGACACGTTTGAATAATGCCAGTAACTCGTATTTGTTAAATAGTTTATGAACAATGTAAGTACAATTGTATGTAATTCATGGACACAATTTGATTATTTATTACCCATTTTAAAGTCTGTGATGATGATTGAATGTCTCGTAAACTAGTCATGGGTTCTGTTCGATTTTTTTTGTTTGTTTAGACAGCATTTGCATTAAAAATGAAGTACTTTGAAATAATAAACTACATTTAAATGTGCGAAACATTAATTTAATATGCCATTGTTACTATATGTATTTAATTTTACATTGAGCATTATTGATAGTTCAGAGAGGGATGCAACTGAAGAGCTATTGCATAAAATACATTCAAGCACAAAAATCCAAGTTTATACCACCTGGCTGCATGAGTCACGATGACGAGTACTATCAGTTGTACCTGGTGGAAAAAGTGATTCAGTTTTTTAAAAATTCTATTTAAGAGAATCGTTTCCTATAGCGTGCATAATTTACCAATTTTTATGGATATTATACATGATTTTACTATAATGTGCTACAACTCAGCGCTTTAAGAAATCGTTTTTTACTCCTTTTAGCCATGGAGTTAATTCAAAAACAGTCATCAATGTATACTATCGTTATTTCTAACAAAGCAGTTTTATTTTGCAACATCAATTAAATTCTAAGTTACACTAACGTTACTTGTCCATGAAACTTGAACATCAAGACAAGCTAGATATGAGAATTAAAAAACGGTCCTTTGAAGATCTCTTAGCTTCTCAATCATCAGCCTTTTATAGGTGTAGGATTGACTTTCGATCGTGTTGACATGCGACACCATTTCAAACGAGTACATTAAACTGCTATGACTAGTCCAACATTTTATCATTGTGAACCCAGTCTGGTCCTCTGCGTTAGTTGCACACGCGGAGCGCTTCTACAAAGATCATACAACAAAAGGATACGTTAGGGAAAACACAAAGTTGTTCGTTAGGTGAGCACCACAAAGAAAACTAAAATGGTCGAGTCTGAGAAAGTATCCCTTTAAGAAACTCAGTCTTACTTATAGTCAAAGTTCATGGCTTAAATGTAATTGGGATCATACTGCAATGGAGTTCTCAGTTTGAATTCGTAATTACCTCAAAACTTTCAAATAGCGTGAAATCGTACTGGAAATCGAAATAATCCAGATATGTCGGAAGCTCAATTTGGGCAATTATTTGAAACTGCAATGGAACATGTTCAAAATATTATTATTTTTTTGCATTATACCTGCCAGAGACATTGAACTTTCTTTTATGCAAGTTTCACTATCATTTGACGGATAACATCATGTATACAATGCTGTGGACTTATGGAATTGAAATCGCTATGCACTTTTAAACGCATTTACTTATTTAATTAGTAGATACAACAACAAATTAACTACGAAAAACCGGTATCAGTATAGAATAACGTACTTGGGGTATATTGAGAATTAATTACTGAACCATTTTTATGATATTTCCATTCTATGTCATGTATTTGGGATTGTACTCCTAACTCCCCCAATCCTAGTCCCTAGTCGTACATCGACAATATATTAATTGCTGTTTCCCTAACGTTTCCTTCATTATGACAAATCAAGAAAGAGAATCAGTTTCATTTTACTAAACTTTTTAAAGCGTTCCAAATTTACACGAGAGTTAGTACGTAGTTACAATCTATTCAATTTCTTTAGTCCAAAAATAGAGTGTAGTTAATTAAAAGAAGCTCTTTGTTTTGTATTAGAATTTGCAAAGTGAACAACGAACAGAAAAGATGTTTTGTCTTTACAAACCTTTGCTAAAAGCTTATAGAAGCTTATAGCGTCGCTTGGGGTTCATTAACTTATTATAAATTTTTTTTAAAACTGAATAAGACAAGATTGTTTAAAGAATTGTAATCACATTAGCATATAATAATACCAGCAGCC